>WBNH01005187.1:4115-68890 GCA_013401255.1 Urocolius indicus | reverse complement strand
CCCCGCGGGCCCCGCGGCCCTTGCGCCGCCGGGGAGCGGCCGCTGCGAGGGGCGCCGAGCCCCGCAGCTCGACCCGGACACCCGCGGCCGCCCGGGAAGGCTCCCGGAGAAGAAAACGGGCATGTGCTCGGATAGGCAACGGGGGAGCTGGCCGCGGATGTCCAGCCGCTCTCAGCACAGCTACACCGGGACGGAGGGTGACAATTCCTGTTGCTCCAGCATCAAGCTCCGGGGTTTCCATAGCAACAGATGTCTAGGTTTAAAGGAGAGTGGCAGAGTTGCTGTCCTCTGCTCCCTGGAATCCTGCTGCTCTCTGTCGTCTGAATTTGCCAGAGATACCGGGATTACGGGGCATTCTTTTACGAGAAACATACAAATCATAAACCAGTCTGCCCATTCCCACTGAAAGACTTGCTGCCGGCAAGCTCACAAGATTGTTTATACTTTAGCAAGAGGATATGACGGGCTAAGATGTTTCTAAAAATGTTTTTTACTTAAAGTTTTAGCTGTTAAGAAAATACCATCTTTGGTAGACGTAATTTCATCATTTCATAGTCTTTAAAAAGCTACCTCAGCTCAGTAGGTCATGCATACAATATTCTGAAGTGCAACTATCCCCACCTCTACGATTTCAACAACTGTCTGATCAAAAATCTCTTTACATCTGAATAGTTTCATCTGCTGCTTTTTATTTGTGCCTTCAAAGTCAGGGATGAAAAGCCTTAACATTTAGATGAAAAGGGAACTTTATCTCATCAAGAGAGAAAACAAAAACAAACGCTCTGCCTCCTTCCTGACAGAACTTGAAAGAGGGAATCATTTTGATCTTCACAACTAAGATCCTGACATTTAATTAAAAAATGAGATGAGCACACAATGCTGTGAAGCAAAGGTCTAGCTTCTAAGTCACAGACACATCATAACAGAGAAAACTTTCCAGAAGCCACTTGGACTCCTCGTAAATTATGTTTTGGACACAAACTGACTACACACTACCAAACATCTGGACAGTTAGCTCAGCTACATTCCATCTGGAAATGCATGAAAAGTGACTTTATGGTTACTTAGAATTGGTGATAACTAGCACTAAGAAAAAAAAAAGACAAGTACAAGAGAATAAAATTAAAGGAAATGTTACATTTTTAACTTTCAAGGAAAACTAGGACACAAAGGAATAATCAAAAGAAAGCCACAAAAATACAAGATATAAAACCACCAGGCAGGGGAAAAAAATGGTACCAAAGATTCAATGTCTGAATTAAAAAGCCTCAAAGTACAGAAAACATTCTGCCTCACAGCTTAGTTCAAAGCCACTAAGGACCAATTCAGTTAGAAATCCGTTCAGTTTGTGGTTTTAATTCTTAAAGACCAAGATTGGACATAATCAAGTTTGTCTAGTCATGCATGCACACATTGTGCACGTACGTGTGCACACCATTCATGGAAAAAAAAATATATTAAGGGACAATAAAATTGCAATGTCAAATACTTAAAAAGCTCACTGAAAAACAGCCAGCTAAATGGTGCTCAAGCACCAAAAAAAAAAACCACCCCAAACTCCTGGTCATGCAGCTTTGGGCTGTGATTCATTTGCCCTGAAATAAATAATTGGGGCTATTTAAAGGCTTTCCTGATTCCCACTCTCTATTCCCTGACATACGAGGGACAACAGAAACAAAGTTATGTCATGCTCTGGGATTTGTGGTGTCTGACAGAGGACGGTTTGCATCAGTTGAGAACTACAAGACATGTTTCTGTAGCCCTGCTACAGCAAGCATGACCTTGTGTGGAAGGACTGAGCAGGCAGCTGGAAGCAGAAATATCTTGAATTACTGCCTGCAATGAGATTCACCAGAATCAAGCTGTCAATGCCATTATTGAAAGCAGGAGGATTTTTCTGAGTCATAGGGGGCCCAGATGATTTCGTTAGGGACTCTGGAGAGTACTTCAGCCTGCCTGTGCATGAGTTACCTCAGGATGTAGTTTGTCCCCTACAAGCACGTATCATGGTAGTCCTGTTCGCCTCGCAGGGAGGAACACAATGCAGCACTTCTGAGTTGCAGTTGTGCTGCAAACCCTCTACTCTCCCCTTGGAATCCCACAGTTAATTTGCCATTCACCTCTGCATGACTTGGAGCCCAGAGTCCTCTACAATGTCCCAGTTACCCGAACAGATACTATACAGTGTGTACACCAAAAAAAGAAACACAGGAATCATTGAAACAGGATAGTAAAATGGCAATAAACAAACATCATATCAGAACCTGGGG
This sequence comes from Urocolius indicus, assembly GCA_013401255.1. NCBI lineage: Eukaryota > Metazoa > Chordata > Aves > Coliiformes > Coliidae > Urocolius > Urocolius indicus. Next base: position 66,620 of record WBNH01005187.1, on the reverse strand, counting down.
GTTCATTACAGCAAAAGACTTTTTCAGTCTATGGCGAGATTTGAGGAGAAGAAAGCAATTTACATTATGAAATATGTTTAAAGAGACAAAATATTTCAGAAGTACAAACCTAAGATTCCTGTCTTTAAACGTACATCTTATATGTAAGAAAGATCCTTTCCTTAAGTCCTGTAAGCAGATCCCAAGACAAAAATCAAGGCATTTCAAAACAAACAGTGTCCTCAAGCATCTCTTAGTTGTATATTTAATTCAGTATCCAAAGTTTTGAAAGGCGATTTCGTTCCTAACTAGTTACATTTCCATCAAAATAAAGTGTGTTAGCTTCAGATATTTTCCCTGCAGCAGCAAAGTAATTATGTTTTACTGACATTTTTAAAGCATACAGATAAAAATGACACTTGGTTTTTCCATGCTGTATAAATAAACAGCATCCTCACATTTCAGCACTATTACTACAATACTATCAAAAGCAGGTCCAACCCAAGCCCTACTGCCTTTAAAACTGTAAATAAAAGATTTCTTTTTGGACAAGACTTCTCAGAACACCAGCAAAAAAACCCAATCCAGCAATACTTCTCTTGGATATTCTTTTAAAAATTTTACTCCTGTCTTTTAGGAAATTCAAATACCGTTATTCATGTTCCTTTTTCTGCTCTAAGGAATTCCTGTTGGCTTAAACTTTGAACTTGTCATCTAAATAGAGTTTCTTGCAGAGCTAAACACATTTCTAGTTTTCTTGTGGTGATAGTTACAAGCAGCCAATTAGTGACTTTCTGTAAATATTTTCCCAATAGTTCAAGTACACATTTTATTATACAAAATATTATATTTTCCTTTTCCAATTCACATTTAAACAAATTTTAGGATTTCCTCATTATCATTTAATATCAGTCCACGAAAATCCCAAATTACAATTATTTGCTCTTTAAATGACTGTGTTTTTTAATATAACCCCTCTGATTTTTTTTTTTTAACAGCAATTGTCAAAGCACTACAGAAACAAAGATACTCTGTTTTAACTGCTATCACTATTGTTAGCCAAGATAAAAACATCCAACTTGTTAATCTCTAATGGCTTATGCCATCTATACATCTGCTTCCTGGTGTCATCTAAAAACACAACCAAATCAAAACAGAACAGATTCTCTCCTATGTCAAATGCATCATTTTGGCAGTCCCTGAGGATACACTTAATTGTTCATTTTGATCTAACCTGCGTGCTGGGGGAAGCAGAACATTGTGTCAAGATAAGTGACATTAGGGCAGCTGAAGACTGGGGGGGATTATACACTGTGGAACCAGTATCTTAATGGTGGGTTTTTATGGCATTATTTGTGGTAGTAGCAACAGAGAGCAAATTCTGTAGAAACACAGCACTGGACAATGAGTGAGCTTGGGGCCACAGAGAGGTATACTTCTCTCTGTCATGACACTATATAAACTATATACTCTAGGCCTTACAATGACTCAAAAAACCCACAATACCAAAACTCCAAACCAAAACAAATTATAAACAAACAAGCTAGTTTTCCAGGCTGAACTAAGAGAAGCAGTGAAAAAAATAGTTCTCTGGTCACTCCAAGGGTAATGCAATCTTCCACAAGTGGTTGGAAGAAGGCTTTTTGTGGGGAACAGAAAACACTCAAGTACCGAGAACAGTAGCCAAAGGTGGCTTTACAGGATATAAAATTTGGGGGAAAAAAGAAGGCAGGCTGGAAGAAAAGGCTCTTCAGGGGAAGAGATGGACCCAAGAGGAGCAGTAAAGAAAGAAAAACAAAAGCACATAGAAGAGGCAGAGACACAGTGAAGTACCAGGAGGGTTGAGAGAGAAAGGAAATGAAGGCAAGTCAGGTCAAAGAGGTAGAGAAGAAATGGGTCAAAACTGGCAGAGATGGAAAGCACCAACATGCCTGGAAAGCATGGAGACAGGATGAAGTGGTACAAGGTTAATTGGAGCCACACAAGGGGAAGATTTTCAAAGCCAGGGAGATCAGCTGCTCTGGAGGGTACTTCAGACAGCTGGTGGACAAATGCTTGCTCAGTGGTCAGCAGACATGTGATTTTATCCACCATGAATCTTGATACATGTCTGGACATAATTAAATGAAATCAAGAACACATAGCTGAATATCAGCAAGTACTTCCCAGTAGCATAAGCAGGACTGTTTCAAGAGGAAACGGGTGAAAATCCTAATGCTGAGGATGTTTATAAATAGTCTGTACAAGGCACAAAAAAATGCAAAGAGGCGTAATCCTGCCAACTGGCAAAAGGATAGGCCACATGACCAACAAGGTTTTTCCCATCTTTAGTTTGAGGATTTTGCAACTGGTGCAGGGATGATAAAAGACACAGTAAAATCCACAGAAGAGAGCACTCAGGAATAAGTGTTACGCAAGTTTGCTGCTAGAAAAGGTAACTGCAAAGCGCAAGTCAAAGAAGGTACAGATGCACATGTGTTTGTACAGCTCTACACTAGAGCCCTGGCCTACCACTGTACCTACTATTCCCATACATTTAGATAGGGATTTGAGTTGAAGATTGTCTTTCTTGCCTTAATTAATATTCTGTCTTTGGAAACTTTATCTTCAGAAAAGTTGGGATGAGATCCCAATTCCATGTCTTCTAGAGAAGCCAGGAAGCATTAACGTTACAGTTAAATACATTTTTCTTTGGATGCCAAGAGCAGTTGGCAGCCATGCAAGACTCGGCTAATGTTGCTGAACTGGTTTCCACTATGCGTACTCTTCTGTGCTTTACAACTTGCCAGTATTTGGTGCTCAAGTCACACACATCACGACAATAACTAGTTTTCCTGATTAATATGATATCACAAGGGGATTTTCAGTAAGAAGAGGAAGGAATGTTTTCTTCAGAAAGGCAAAGGAGGCTGTTGCAGGTCTATTGAAAAAGTAGGCATCTTGCAAAAGTATCCACTGGCACATTAATCAGCTACTTCAGATCGACTCTCTGAAGAGTTTCGAGGCAAGAGATTATGCTAAACTCTACATGTGTAGGTGATGCACAAGGTTCCTGCTCTATCTCAAGTGCTGGGACCACATCCTTAACTGTCTATGTCGGGAGAAGCTGATACAATTCCTCTTTAATTCTGCACTATGAAATTGGTAGCACAAGCAAGCAGCACACCTTGGAGAAATTCTGAATTTCCACTTCCCAAAAAGTACTTGTGCTTGCAGAATCTTAGAGAAACAGAAGGGATTTAACCAGTCAGCATTTCAAATGCATACTACAAATTTCAAAGACAGCAGACAAGACAAAATACTTCAAATTTAAAGACTACTTCTTTATAATACAGAGATTACAGAGATTTTAACAGATCTGTGACCCTCAGACTAGCTGTCACTAAATTGACAGCTTTCTTATTGCTTGGAAGAGAACTAAACTCTAGTTTTAATAAAAGACCCAGGGGATGTAATGACACAATTTCAGGTTTTGGAACTCCACAGCTGAAGGAAAACCCTAGACAGAAATATGAACGTGCAGAGAAAAACACATCTATAGAGGGATGGGCATCTCAAAAAGGCTAACTACCATTAAGCTAGACAGATGAGGAGCTGGCTTGAGATGTCTTCTCAGATCAGTTTTGAATGTACATAACTGCCACTCTAAGCCCTTCAGAATGTTTTCGGACTGAACAGAAAAGTACCTAATTAGTTCCCGTCATCTGGGGTTGTGAGCTGTAAGCAGGGACTTTATGGAACACAGTTCTAGATTAACTGTCTGAAGTCCCTGCAACCACCTGAAGTAGATAATTCCTTTCTGGAGCTGGCACTGATATGAATTGGTAGACGTTTGTGCTACTTTGCTATTAGTGCTGTTGCATGTTCTTTCCTGTCCATTTGTCTTCATAAATTGATTAGAAAAAAAGCTTACTAGTTCACTTTAGTTTTCCAAGTACAAATTACCCCATTTCTCCAATTTATGTGTCTCAGTAACATAAAGTCTAAAATTATTGAGACTCTCAGAAGTTATTTTAAGGATTTGTTAATGCTTTTGGTCAACTGCCATTATGTAACAGCAAATACACAGGATTATAAATGGCTGAGGTAGGTGACACATGGGCAAAAAAAAGAATATTGATAGGAGATTAATAAATCATGTCCTTACCAATTCAATAGAGGTTTATGGGCACAGTTATTTAAGATCGCCAAACAAAAGAGATTTTCATTTTAAATACTTTGATTGAACTCATCAACATATGTGCTTCCTTTTAACCTTTCCACACTCCTTCAAAGCATGCCACACAGAGGCATGAAGATCAGCTTTGCAAAGGTATTTGGCAATGTGAAGTACCGGAATACACACTGGAATTATCGAAATCAGATCAGTGATGGCGTAATCAATGTCAGCAGCTGCTTTGGAAAATTCCAGCGGCTATTCACATGCATTTTGGTGTACCTAAATGCAGAAGTATTTGATTTCTAGTTGCTAGTTAAGCTGATATAGATCTTAATGGCTTGCTAAGTAATATATTTAAAAATAAATCAACCCAAAGCTTTGTGAAACAAGATATGCATACTTCTAGTCCTTTCGTGACTTATAGGTCAGGATGTATATGCATATTTATTTGCATACGCTAAGGAAACATAAAAGCATGCCAAGTGACTCAAACTAAAGAAAGTGTGAAACTAAATTTCAGATGTTCAGTAACTTCACCACAAAGATAAAAGCAATCCAGGACTCTGCTAAGCAAGAAAACACAAGTTGCTTCATCATGTTTTGAATACGACTGTGACAAAGACAATCCTGTGAAATTTTGACTTCCACTGATAATTTCAAACCTCTGAAAGAAGTCTGATTTGCTCTTCCAGAGAAAAATAATCTAATTCCCTCCAAGTTATGCAAGCATATACCAGTATTCAGATCTCTTGTTCCTCTCCACAAAGCAGGCAAGCAGCAACTAGGCAGCTAAAACGGTCACAACAGGGCTCCAAGAACCAACCTTTGAGTCCATCACAATTTTCGCAACAATGACATCAACAGGACTTCAGCAACACAGCCAGAGCTGCGTTTTGCAAAAGCGCCAACACTGAAAGTAATTGTTGGAAAAAAATGAAGCCATCATGACTTAGGGCAGTAACAATTTCTGATGAAACACCACTTGCTGTACCAGTTGATGCCTCCCCTCCAGGAGCACTATTGGCAAAGAACAGACAGAAACATCACTGTTTATCCAGAATTTAAAGTTCTTCATAATCATTAAACTGTTTCTCAATGCTACATCTTCAATGACTTCATACAAATAACTGCACTAAAACCTTTCTCAATTTCATGAGACTGAGCAAAGTTTACCATTTTTTCTCTAGGAATTGTTTATTCTAGCCATTATTCACCAATTTAAATATGTCCTTGCCTATCCAGTAACTCAGTAAAACAGAATTCACTACCGTTTCTGGGGATAATAAATTTCCTGACAATATCCTTTACTAAAAAAAAAAAAAAAGAGTATCCCCATTCAAAGGAATATACCTTTGTATTGGCATTGTTCAGTGTTTTTGAAAGTGGATAACACCTCAAAATGAATCAGCATGGCCTAGTTGTGTCACCTAGAAACATACGGGTACTTCAAGATGAAGTACATTCAGTAACGACATTTACAGCACATTATGACAAATTCAGGCAACAACCTGCCAGAGGTGGAAACATTTGCTGCGTAACAGATATGGCATAATCAGAAAGTGGGACAGTCACCTCATAGAGGGGGAAAACTGTGTTTTGGCTAAAGATTGAGATGTCACTTTGAACCTTCAATAATTTAACTGACCTAGGATTTTTGTACCAAAGGCACCTGTCCCATCTTGAAACACACAGAGCTTCCTTTGCATTAAAGATTTTGCAAGGAAATCATGAAACCTGGCTTGTATCGGAAATAGTGTGGCCAGCAGGACCAGGGCAGTGATTATCTCCCCGTACTTGATGCTGGTGAAGCCACAGCTCGAGTGCTGTGTTCAGTTTGGCCCCTTCACTACAGAGACACTGAGGTGCTAGAGCATGTCCAGAGACGGGCAACAAAGCTGGGGAGGGGTCTGGAGAACAAATCTGATAAGAAATGTCTGATGGAGCTGTGGGTGTTTAGCTTGGAGTAAAGGGCACTGAGGGGAGAACTTCTCGCTTCTATAACCTCTGAAAGAAGGCTGTATTGAGGAGGGGGTTGGTCTCTTCTCCCAAGTTACAAGTGACAGAATGAGAGGAAATGGGCTCAAGTTGCACCAAGGGAGGTTTAGATTGGATATAGTGAAAAATTTCTTCATTGAAAGGGTTGCCAAATATTGGAATAGGCCAAGTCACCATCTCTGGAAATATTTAAAAGATATGTGGATGTGGCACTTACAGACATGGTTTACTGGTGCACGTGGCAGAGTTCGGTGAATAGTTGGATTCAATGATCTCAAAGGTCTTTTCCAATCTAAATGATTCTATGAAAAATGAAGGCAATCACTAGCAAGGGGCTTGAACATTTGGAATATGCCGGTCTCTTAATCTTGAAATAATGTTACTTTCTGAACACTCACCAAGGCCTATTTCTAAATAAATATACTGGCAATGATTTCATCTTTGGCCTGTTTTTTTCCAGGTTGCTGTAGAGAAGTACTGCTTACCTATAATGTATCTGTGTTTTGAGTTTATGATCCAGGGCTGAGGGGCTCCCTGTCCTCATGGCTGACTCTTCATGCTGAGCTTCAGTTTCCCTCTCCGTTGTGGGTAATTCTCTACCCGAGTCACCTAGTTTAAGAGGCAGCAGAAACCACATGTCCTGCCACCTTGCAAGCCCCACATGTGCCCCAGAATGTTTGAAAGTAGGTTTTTGGGTCAGCTGCAGTGTGGGCTGCCAGCATACCCCAACTTAGTACTGCAGCCATGGTGGGACAGGTCTGACTGCACCTTTCTGTTTATTTTAGGAGCAGCCTAAGGCAACTTTTGTGTTACCATTAGTCCCTCTCTCTAGGGGGTAAAAAAAAAGAAGAAAAATATAATGATATGATCATAGTATAATTTCTAAGCTGACAGCAGGCCTTTAAGATGAGAGCACAGATATTATACTAAATATGCTCCATCACACATAATTTTTGTCTATTATCTAATTCATATTAGAAAATAGTTGTCATTTCTTTATCAGATCCTTTTGGAAACTCACTGCTGTTGGACCCTGCCCTCTACTGACATGCTTCTCTTGTGAACACAATGCAGTCTTGTTATATATGTGACAACCTAGATGGTTCACTGTAAATGAGACGAGTTTTTTATGGGAAGAAGAAAAAAGAAAGAATGACATGAGAAAAAAGAATAAAATGCTATTGATTTCTATTTCCTATGTCAAGTAAGAGAGAGAGAGAGAGCAAAAAGAAGAGAGAAATCACATTTTCTTTGTAATTATTATTTATTTCTTAATAATAATCTGAAGATAATTCACTGGAGTCAATATAATTCTATAAATAAGAGTCTGTATCACCTTCTACCCTTCAGAAATAAAATTGCTTTGTTTATAGTGGTTTTCAAGCCTGTTCTCTGAGTTTGATACAGAAAAGATGCTGGACCTGGTAGAAGCTGCAGTGGTAAACAAGCAGCTGTGCCATTCTGCTGACCTGCAGCATTAGCACATATGGCACAAAGCAGTGCTGGTAGCTTGGGAGCACTTCCACGTCCTCCAGTCTGTGCTCTCTGCCCAGCACACACTGTGGTAGGTGAAAAGAGGGTAAGCATTTGGATATCTGTTTTCACTTAAGGCCCCTAAAGCAGAGGCAACATCCATTAAGACTTACAGTATACTTCTGAAATGAAACTCTTGTTGGTATTTTACAGCTGAGACCAGCAGAGATAAGTGATTTGCTCATGCAAGTCTGTACTTGGGTCAGAAGAGTGCATAGACTTCATCCTACAGCCATTCATTCTATGGGGTAACAACTCTAATTTTGGAAGCAATATGTCCCAAACCAGGGTCACTCATCTGGACTAGTACACAACTGCTTGCTTAAAATAGGCAGTGAATGGTGTAGTCAGTGAACTACACCCCAAAGACAGTGACATTTTCCTGAGAAATAGCATTTTTCCTAAGTCGTAGAGATGTCACAGGAGGGGGTGTGTCTGCTCAAGCCATTGTGTTTTATATCCCACAGTTGTTCTACATTTGCAATTGCAGTCCTGAGAAAAACCCTAACGTGCTGGTTTCCCTTTCTAGGAAGTTCTCAGGTTATTTATTCCAGCTCGACTGACAAACACCACAGGTACTGCAGGCACAGGGAAAGTTTTATGCTCCCCATTAAATCGTTTTGACAATCCAAGAAAAACTTTCCTGAGTATGTTGTTCAGATTCCAGTGTGATTAATAGTATTCAGTGGGAGCTTTACCTGAGTAGGGACTGCAGAGTCTGACAATATCTGAGCAGGCCAGCCCAAAACATTAAAATGATTCACAACCCTGAAAACAAACATTAAAAAAAAAAAAACAAAACAACCTTGTAAATACAGATCAGCATCACCACTTGAGGGTGCTGCAGTAGTTCTTAAATATTAACTCAAAGTAGTGCTACCAGGCAGGTACTGTGCGCAGAGCTACATGACAATAATTCACCTAATTACTTCCATGGAGGCACTCAGAACATTTGTAGCTAAATTTGCACATAATACAGCTGAACAGGAGATCATCTTCTGAAAGATAGGTTTAAATCCTACAACCTTCCTGGCTAACTAATGTGGTAAAATAAGATTCTCTTTAAAAAGAGGTGGAAGAAGGAAACATTAAGTAGAACAAAAGACAATCCTCAATTACACAAGCACATGCACTTCCAACTTCAAACAATTCATTACAAGTACAAATTCTCAGTCCTGCACACAAATTTCCTTTCACTATAGTACAAGCAAATGTCTTCCAAGGCATATCAAATTGATTTTGCTCTAAACTATTACAGGATTACAGTCCATTTAAATAGTTTTCACTATAGGAAACTCACAGAACTAGTGTCTGTGGGAAATATATTGAATAGCCAGTAAAACACAAGGCAATACCAAACTAAATAGAAAATGGCTCAAAAAAGCAACTGCAACCTCCATGTAGAGTCTGAGTCAAACATTAGCTAGGATTTTCCTGTTTCACAGAACCTCCTTTTATCATAAAAGTTATTTGCTTATGAGAATATAAAAACCTGTAGAAAAGAATAGACGATGATGAAGTTAAAGCAACTTATGAAATTACTATGTAAGTTACAGTTAGTGTACAGAAAATGAGCTCTCATTTGGAAAGTACAATCTATCAGGTTCTTTTTATCTGACTCTTATCAGACATTCAAGAGAGCTGGTCAGAAACCATTTGATGATACTCTTGGAAAATGCTGATTCATCAAAGTTAAAACTGCTGGTGGAAAAAGGACTGGATTAAAATAAAAGACATTTGGGGGGTTACAGGGGTGTACTGCTTAAGGCTAGAAGATATAAATAGACCACTTCTAGTTTGAAAATAGCACAAATTTATTTCCAAAAAATAAGTGATTTTAAAATTCCAATCAATAATGAAAAAAAAAGAGTCTGAAGTGAAAAGACAAAATTTCACTTGACCTGAACTAATTTTATTCTTTAACTTGCCACAGAGCAGACATTTCCAAGATTGACTACCCATCCTAATTCACAGCAGCAAAGTTTTTGAAGCCTGGAAACCTGAGTCCTTCTCAGCTCTAATCTCTTTGCTGGGTGCCCACTAGAAGATGGTAGGTTGAAAGGCTTTCTAAAGCTATGGAAAAATATTATGATTGCCTGGACCTTGGTCTTGAAGTCTAAGTACTGCAATCATCTAGAAGATTGCCCGGGTGCAAGGGTGTCCATAATCTATGAACAAGTATTTAAGTACTAGGAATATTATTTGCAATGAGAGATAGTCTTACCCTCCTTTCATGTCCTCTCCCTTAGGTTCAACATGTTTCTGTTGAAGTTGATACCACCTATGATCCAGAAAATGCATTTCCCAGGGCCGTACACACATAGGTATAGAACTGAGCCAATTTAAAAAGAAGATTGATTTAAGTCCAATGAGTATCTTTAAGCAACACATCCATACAGCTCAACAAATGCTTGCGCTTCACTTTCCTAGCAAAAGATGACAGAGAAAGCAGTAAGACGAAGGTTGATGCTCATTCTGCAAATGATAGGATTAGCTACACTCTTCTTTGGTCTTAGTCCTCTAATAGACTGGAGTGATTTGGACACTATATTGCAATACTCAGCATCAGAAAAAGAGAGCAAAAGCTACTGTAGACACTTTACAGGGACAGAAGTAGTCCCTGAGCCTGTGTAGCAGGTCATTGTTTTACGTGGGCATCTGGAATCAGAGAAAATATGTCAACAATTCCCTTTCTTTATAAAAAGTATGTTAGAAATAGGCCAACAGTCTTGACATTATATGGGTTTTTCTACAGCCTATTCATTTCTATAATGCATTGTTCAACTAGTTATTTTTAAATTTTCATTACTTTGCAGATAGTGCCCTGATTATTCCTCTGAGAATGGCAATCTTTCAAATACCTTTACACATGATTAACATCAAAGCAAGGTCTACCTGCTTCCCTATACCAAGGTCAGAAATACCAGATGAAAATTTCCTATGAGTGAAGTAAAAGGTGCATGTGATTTTTACAAGTTAGAGAACTTCTGTGAGGACATTTTCTAAAAACCAAAAATAGCAGAAGAAGATAGAATACCATCTTGGCCTCATTTAAAACCTGAGTCCATCTCACATAGGTTTATGCAGAGTGCCAGCTTAGCCTACACGTATATGAAGAGTCAGCAAACAGATCACAGCCAAGTGATTTGGCTGAGAGATGTACAGAAGGGAACTCCTGATTATTGACTTAGATCTTTATTATGTGAGAAATTACACCTCCAGTAAAGTGATGCATTTACCTCCTATTAATCACAGTCAGACTAGGATTAAATTTTGGGCAAGCTGCTCCATTTCTGTTTAAATTACCCCAGGAATAAAATGTGTGCGTAATGGCAGAATCCCAGAATCTCAAGGGTTGGGAGGGACCTTGAAAGATTACCTAGTCCAACTCCCCTGCCAGAGCAGGATCTCCTAGAACAGGTCACACAGGAACTCATCCAGGTGGCTTTTGAATTCACCTACCATAGGGGGCTGTGAAGATTAACGGTAAGGCAGCAAGTGGGTGCCAAGGACAGACATTTATCCTAGTTATGTCTACATATGAAAAATGATCAGACTCTATGGTGTCTCAGAAAATGGTCACAGTTGCTTTAAAATACATATTCAAGCTCAGAGTTGCAAACTCCAAGACCAGAATAGTTGAAATTATTAACAAGTAATATGTAACACTGTAAATGTATTTCAATGGGAAAAGGTCAGCCTTAGAGACGTGAGACAGCCTTTTACATTCGAATAACTCATCTCGCCTTCTCTCCATCGGTCATGTATTTCCATTACTGTGCTTTCTTTTAGTCATCTTATTTAACGAAAAGGATTTATGTTTTGTGGAAAATAGCACTATAGAAAAGGCATATTTATCAAGTCTGTCATTGCAAAATATTTGTATTAGATAACTGTATATCAGTCCTTATTTTTTTCAATAAATAACTGAATTATTAATTGCACATTTCTACGTTCAATTTAATTCAGTGTAATTACATCAGTTACATGCTGGGTAACATTTCTCATTTTCCTTCTGTAAAGACCTGGTATCATAGCAAATGCCTGGAAGCACTCATTGCAAACAAGGAACACCTGTCACTCACATTAAACCTCTGTAGTTTGCTACACACAAACGTTTTTAAAACATTAAAATCTTTGGGCTAAAATATTTCATTCAAAGGAGCATGTGGTTGCTTTGTGTCAATGTACACAGGAGAGAGTGACAGCTGTGTAAACACTGAATTATGGCATACTGCAAAACAATCCAAACATCTCCACAGAAGCACTTCCAAGCATCTGCCCTCCTACAGGTAGGTCTGCAATACTGCATCTTGTGCATAGAAGTGTCGGGATCTACCATGCTTTTATGATATCTCCGTGCAGCATGCATAGAAAGGGAGCAACAAAGTGATTTCATTATTCCTGCTCCATATGTTACCTTCACAGCTTCAGTAGATGAGCAGAAATACTGCTACTGTTGACATATTAGCACAGGCAATTAGTAAGAGATTGTTAATGTTTCACTGAAACACAAATAGCAAAAGATAAATAATTCCTCCCTTAAGATCTAAACCAGAAGAACAATTAACAGCTGGATGGGAGGGGAAGTAAGAAGCTAGAACACACTCCAGAACTGCAATCTGCTATCCAATTTTTGGAGGAAAATATGTGTGTTCATACATTAAATCCTTTACCCAAGCATCTATCCTGCATCAGCAAAGCACATTCAATGTTCTCCGCTGAGTTCAGTGACAGCAGGATTGCACTTGAAGTTGGAAATGCTCATCCCCTGAAATGAGTGATCCTAGTAATCTGATCATATGGCCTAATCCTGTAAGAAATGTTGTTCAGTCTGCACAGAAATCTTGCAAGATCAGGGCTACAGCTTTGTATTATGGTGGTAACACTTTAGACAATCACTTAATGATCCAGCACTCCCGCCTTTACTCTGTGAAAAGCTACAATCCTTTCATTCCCCACTTTCTCCAGCTCTACCATTCCTTTTTTTGTTAAGGATAAAGCTTGACTACTTCTCAATATCTAGTAGCTAAGGGGGAGTGAAAAACATGCAAAGAAGAATTAAGACTTATCAACAACCCCGTGTTTTAATTCAGGGTCCCTAGAAAAGGCAGCTGAATTTAATGAGCCTGCCTTTCTTGCTGCCCCAGGTAATGTCCTACCTCATTTCTCTTTAGAAGACATCTTTCCATGCTCTGGAGGTATCTTCCCTGTGGTCCCCTGCTTAGACACCAGTGTTCATTTACATTTTGCTTTGAGACATTTTAAGTTTAAGCTTGTGTTTGTGTATTTCAGATAAAGCTGTTTGCTGGGCAAAGAGCTACACACTGACAATGCCGTGTATAAAGAAAGCACTGCCCATCATTCTCTGCCATTTATATTTCTCTTCCAGAGCTCTGCCAGGCCTCAGGGCATAGCAGAGGAAGATGCATATACTTCACTCTGACATACAGCAATTCCAATTTACTTCGTATCAGTACAAGGACAGAGGAGAGGTAGGCTTCCCCTCTTCTCTCAGGAACTCTGGGTCTTTAGGCAGCAGGTGAGGAGATTATGTACCTAACAGCATGTTACACACCTCTCCCACTTCCCTCACATAAGAAGCACCACATGCTCTTGCTTCCAGAGTGCCTCTCCACACAGGATGGCCCGAGAGCCCTGCAATCCAGGGCAGCATAGCACAGGCAGGTGGGGGTATTGATGCAGTGCTTCTATGCTCAGATACTTTGCTGTTTCTAGGATTACTGGTGAGCTGAGGAAGTATGGAATTCATATCTATTTCTTAAAATCATCAAACCAAATCAAATAGATGCTCTCTGTCTGCAGCACTAAGCAAAGGGGAGTTGTGGGGGAACAAGTAATTTGTAAAGAACAGAATGGAAATACTCTATGTGCTATGACAACTTGTTTGTTTATTTAGATTTTAAATTATTAAAAAAAATGCCTCTCCATGATTCTCAGTGCCCTGACATCTTCAACCACTGAATAAAATTTCAACAGCTTTAAAGTAGTTTTACAGAAACTCAGTCAGCTAGCCACTTTCATTTGCTTCAGTGCAAGAGGAAAAAAGTCCTCTCTGCATTTCGCAACACAGTCTAATTCTTTAAATATGGGATATTTCAGAACTGTGATTAGAAACACATTCCAGAGTCATGGAGAACATTCTGCTAATTGCCTTAGCTTTTAATGGGCATACAGGTCAGGCACCTTTCTGATCTCAGCGTGATGATGCAAGCATGATCCTTGTGCTGGACAAGCTCCAGGCACAACAGATTATAACTGGCATCTTTTGCAGAACCCACAGCCCAGCAGAGATCCTGGGCTGGCCATGTCAAACAAAATGTTTCCCACAGAAGGAAAATCTGTGCACCTCCATAGATGGCCTGTGATGGTGCAACAATAATCGGGGCACAGATGCTCAGGCATGGAAAGGCAGCTGAAAAGAAAGATCAGCAGGCAGTGTCTAAAGGGAATTAGATGCAATTCCTTCTTTCGAAGGCACAGATAATACCTGGTTCCTCATCCTGTCCTCAGGACCTCCATTATGCTGTGTTACATTCACCTACTTTACCTTCAGTCACACCCAGATATGATTGGAGAGAGGAGCTAACTTCTAGAACTCCAAAACCTCACTTTTGAAAATGCTAGTGAGTAAGTCAGTGCTTATACATATATTTGTGGACACACACAGAGGCATGCACATACATACACAAAGCACTGGTATGGGGAAGTTTGGAACTTCGGTCCAGTCAGCAGTCATGCAGGGCTTCCAAACTCTTAACACTCTAAAGCTGAAAGCCAAGCTTGATCCAAACTCCCCTGAAGACAATAGCAGTCTTTACAGACATTAGGCTTCTGTGTAGTGAAAGATTAATAGAATCCTCCCAAGACTCACAAATTAACCCCAGCTATGTACATGCAAGGGGAGTAGAACATTTATGAGATACTGTGGTCATTCCTGGGATTATTTATATGTGAGGAGTGAAGTTTCTTGTTTATTTGCACAGACAGCACAGCCACAGCACTCTGTTTAAATGAGCAGTCTTTTGATATTTCAGTAAGCTTTTCTATTTATACCATGGGGCTATATTTCACCCTCCTTCTGCACTCTGAATTTTACCTATGATGCCCTTGTCTGTACATGTCTTTCATGACATGTACTCTGGCCCAAATGAGTACTGCAGACACTTCCAAGAACCATCACTCAATTCACTAGTGCACTACAATTCAACAAAATATATGGCATATTGCAACTGCAAAATACATTTTAATCTTTGCAAAACCTGCTTTCTGTTGATGACCCATAAAAGAGAGTTCAGAATACTATTTCATTGCTTAGTTTCCCTGCCCAAGCTCTTACATTGCAAGCTAAGAAATGCTATGAGTCTGGATGAACTGATCACCTGCAAAAATAAAATTTCTTCCTACTATTTAAAAGGCAAATATGCATGGGAAAAGCAATTACCTTCTATATATGTCAAAAGAGTAAAGCACCCTTAAGTTCAGTGGTCTATTAACATAATATCAATGCCACAAACTTGTATCACATGGGCACTGTTTTTTTTCCCAGCTGGAATTACACTGGTTATTTTTTAGGAAAGCAATGCAAAACTAATACAGCACAAAAGGGTTGCAATAAAGCAGTTTTTGATACCAGTCACTTTGCCCATTTCCTTACAGCAGATTTCCTTTCCAGTTTCTTATTGGCTCAAATCAGAGCAGCAACCTTTGCTTTCTTAGATTAGCACAATGACTTAATGCAGACATTTTACATCCACCGTCAGCATGATTAATGGAAATACATTTGTCCCTACTGCTTAATGTTAAGCACCTGAGGTCATGTTATATGCTAATTTAAACTTCAGACAACCCTACTTGCATTGACAGGATCATGTATGGAGCAAAATGTTGCTTCAGTTGCAGTTCTGTTTCCCAAAGCCTTCTGCTGTATCTTAACATACATCTTTGGTGATGTTCTAATGGGTACATAGCAAAGAGAGCTATTCACAGCAGATGGTATATTGCAGTGCTCCTCCTGGATTGCAGTACGAGTTGCCAGCCACATAACAAACAACTGGCCTAAAAACAGACAATAAAAGCAAGAGAAAAAAAAAGACCAGCATGCAATTTTGTGGAGTGGCAGAACTAGTGAAGCAAAGTTTTCTACCGAGACATATCTATGAGGAAACACTGCGGGAAATGGGGCTGTTTAGTCTAGAAAAGAGGAGGCTGAGGGGAGATCTTATTAACATTTACTAATATCTAACCAACTTTGCCAGAGTTGGTTATAAAACTACCGAAATAGGCAAAATAAGACAGAAATCACACAAGCATGACTGTGAATACCTCACCTTCTTTGGAAACTGCAAACAAAAACCCACAAGAGAAAGTATTAGGAAAGTATACTTATTATTTACACCTGGGATCTTCAGTCAGTGGAATTAAGCATCCCTACAACTTCTGAGCTCTGAAATCATACTCTGGAAGGGTATCTTCCTCTCCCTTGACTACAGAGAGCCCAAGTTCCTCCTTAAGGCATCTGAATTGAATGCTTACAGTGAACATCCCTTAAGTAGGGAAATTTTGGAGAAAAAACTCTGTGGATCTAGTGGACTCATCAAAACATTCCCTTCCATGGAGCCCAGGGAATTTTCTTTCAAGTGTGATTGTCAAGTTTTAATGGTCTTTGGATACTTGACAATCTATGAGTAGTTCTACAAACACTATGTGGTCAAGCTCATTGGGACAGACTGGGAGGGAAAAGCACAACTGGATCATTTATGCTGAAGCACAGCTGGTACAAAAGCAACAGTGGCAAGATTTCTGAGGTATGGAGCTTTTTTGAGACTGCTCTGCCAGATATGACACATCCTGTGGGATATTTGTGAATATTAAGATGTGGTGTGGCCTGAGTACTGTTTTAGCAAGAGAAGGATGCTGCATTTGGCCAAAACAATTGCTCTTTACATCAGTTCAATGTGCACAAAACAAACTACATCGCATGTACAGAAAAGTCATCACTGTTCCTGCATTTGTCAGTACTGGAAGATCATTTGGGACCACATCTTCAACTTTATTTCTGGCAATGCTCCATTCCAAGATCAGCTGCAGTCACTGGCATTCTGTTCTGACACCAGTAGGATATGTGGTAGGCAAGGACTGTGTGCATTTCCTGAAATGTCTCAGCAATCTTGTCAAATAGCTGAGCGTAAGTAAAAAAAGATCAAGAGATGCAGAGTCAGAATTAGTGGAAGGAAAAGGAGATTTATTAGTTATATTCCAGAAGCATGCAGAAATCCCACCGTGATCCGAGTCTCAAGTTTGCCAGACAGCATATAAACATGTGGTGAAAGCCAGTTTTGGCTCTGAAGAGCTTACAGTCTTCAGAGGCAAGACAGACAGAAGGTGACAAAAGAAACAGAGAGAACTAACATACACACAGTAGAATCAGTCAAAGCTAAGATGAAAACTGTGTCTCTCCAAATGCCAAAGCCTGTCCTCTGTCTACTCTATCATGCTGCCTGCTAACCAAAACAGTTTGACGCCTTAAATGTTTTCACTGTCAATAGGATCTCTGCAAGCGAAACTATGAGGACCCTCAAGCAGAAAGCAAGCTGAATCACACCTCCAGAAATGAAACTGATCAGTTTATTCTGCTATAACTCTTCATGAATCCACACTAGGTTATTGCTCCTTTGTCCTTTACTTCTCTTTTACCGTCTTCTTTTTTTTTCCATAAGTAGGTCACCTCATCTCCTGAAGTATGAAGCCATAACACTATGAAAGCATAAAGGAAATTTATTCCTCTCTGTGTGCATGATCTTCTCCACTGAAAGAAGTATAGGAATGACTACAAGGTTCATCATCGACTTCCAAGAATAGACAAATGCCTTTGTTATGCTTTTTTGGCATATCTCAAATCAGTCAGGATGAAACCTACAGTGAAGACAAAAGAACTCTTGCCATTAAAGTTGTCCACTAAAATATTTGAGCATGGTCCAAAGGTGAAATAAGGTCAAAGACTAATTTAATTTCAGAATTTTAATTTCCTAGACTTAATGTAAGGCCACTAATGTAGGGGTTGTTTTTTTTTTACCTCTCCGTCTCAGACCTCTCTCTGCTCCTAGATACACATTTATATTAAATTTATGATTTCCAAGCATCATGATAAACTACCCTTTGTTATCCTCTTAAGGGCTCTCAGTCACAATGATTCTTTACATATTATGCTTAATTACGTTTTAATAAGATGTTCTTGGGAAAATAAAATCCCCAACAAACGAAGCTGACAGAAATTTAAACCCTGCACATGCCTAAAATACAAAGACTTAACAGAATAAAACCAAGCCCTTTTTTTTCCCCCTCAATACTTTTATTTTGTATCTTTTTTTTTACTGATTTCTGTTTGTACTAATTCCAGAGGTCTCAGTTCACATCACCAAAAAATGACTTTGTTCACAATAGATGCTCATTCTCAGGACATTTCTTTTCATTAAGACATGGCAAGACTGAAGAAGCCTCCAGACTAAAGCAGGGTTGCTTGCATTCGAGCTGCCTATCCCACAGTGGAGAAAAAACTTGTGGCTATTTTTTGGAGAGGCAGATGCTGATGCTTATAATTACAAGACTAAATATACTAGTCAGCGCATGAGAACACACACACACAAACAGACACACACACACACATACACAAACACAGAGTGTTCAACAGACTCAGGAAGGACCTTGAGTCACAAGTGGCCATTTAATAAATATACTGTAATGCTGACTTTTCACTACTATGGAAACCACTTCTGACAATAGACTAATAATTTATGTCCATAAGAAATTAATTCTAGAATTCCATATTCTACACTTCTCTGAAACACTCTTTTTTTTTGTATATAAGAAAAAAAATTATGTGGAATAGGAAGATGTCCTTAGAAAGTAAAAGATGAACACATTAAGAATCTGTATCTTTTAAGATGTTCCTAGCTCAAACTGTCACTCACATTAAAAGCCCACTAGCTTCCCTAAGGATCAACAATTGTCAGGATCCAATGCCTTTACTAGGAAATAACTACAAGTCCATGGACTCTGCCATCACCAGAAATACCACCTACATTCCTCTGCATCTAGTCACTCTCTCAAGTGCATTCATTTTTCAACCCAAAGCAGCCCTGCCTTCTGGGCATTCTTTACTAATGCTTCCTTATTTTGGACAAAACAGAGGACAACAGATTCAAGGTAGAAAGCTTTTATGTGTGAATAAATCAATGACATTCACAAGATGAATTAGATACCCAGATCTGATTCCAACAAAACCAAAGGCAACTATACTTGTATAGGGTCTGCTGACCTGCAGCTTGCATTGGATACACAGGAAATTTTAAGGTCTTAAAAACACTTGTTAGTAATGCCAGATGATAGAGTTATACAATTAGCTGGCTCATTAGTTTTACAGTTACAAACCACTAGCAAGTGAAGTTTTCCCAGACTGAAAACTTTGAAGAAAAACTATTTACAATACTGCAGTGGACAACATAGTGCTGATACCAGGAACACTGCTTAAGTCCCTACTTCAATTCTATCCAGGACTGGAATCCAAGGTTAGGATAGGAGGTTAAGAACCGGTCTCAGTGTTTGGAAGAGCTCCTAATGCCTCCAGTAACTGTCAGTTCAGGTTTCTCATGTGTCTAGTCTTTGAAGCCACATTATTTGAAGCACCAGATTTTTCACACCGTTTTGTTGTTGCAACTTGCTCCAAGAAAACTATGAGTAAAATCATTGACAAAGAAATGACACACTGAACATCTACTAAATTTTAAGACTTCATTTGACCTACAAAGGCAGTGAGCTTAATAGTGCTCCCTCCATCCATTAGTATTACTGGCCAAGGTTGCTCAATAAAGGCTTTACGATGAAAGCCTAACAACCACAGCAGGCATAATTCTTAGTGTTCTTGTGGACAATGACTAAATCAATACTGAGTACCAGCCTCAGAGTTTCCAGATAGCAACACAGTAAGTCTTCCTTCTTCATATAACTTCACTAACAGCATGCAATAAACCATCCAGGAGGCACAAAATTCCTGCATTCGAATACAACAGAACAATTTTCCCCCTTCTAGATTGTCCTCTGTTGTGGAAACAGGACAGATGGGCCCCTGTAAAGTATTCTACCTAGACATGCATTTACTTCTATGGATTTGCTCCTGCACGGGCAAACTTATCTTTTGTGATATTTAGATGAATGCAGTTACACAGCTCCAGTGCAACACAGTTGCCCCTTTTCAACCTGCACCCTCAGTTTTGTCTGCAAGGTTACAGAAGAAAAACCCAGCAAGGGCGGAGAAGGATCTACAGTCAACAGTGTGTCAGACTCTCCCTAGAAAACAAGTATGGAGTCCACAGTTAACTCACTGTTTTCTCCTGAAAACCTGAGCTGCTGGCCATGCTATACCCTCACTATATGAGCTGAGCTTTGTTTCAAACCTTTAAGAGTCTACAATGTAAATATTTCTAGCTAAGCTCTAGTAATATAAGCTCTCTTTATAACTAATAATCACTTAGGTTAGGAGTCATTTAATTTATGTCGGCATCTACAGAGATGAGTACATCTACATCATACAGAGATGAGTACAGTCACTAGCTCTCCACAAATTTCAGTAGGAAACTGGGATGATCAGCTCAGATGTAGTGTATCTACCCTGCATATTCAATCAAGAATCCTGAATCAATCATGAATTAATCCTGCCCTGTGTCTGTCAATCTTTTAAGTAGACCATAACACTTGTCCTCTCATAAGAATACTGTGAAGAAAATGATGTTAAAAGATTTCTATATGTGGCTATCACGGCAGCATGTCTACAGAAGCACAAGGCAGAGCTGAAATGAGCAGCTCAATTCTGACACTTTCTTGGGGAGAATTTAATTAAAACCGGGGAGCTTTCCAGCCTTAGGACACAGCAAAGGAGACACAACAGCTGTTAAAAAAGGGGCATGCTTGCCATCTAACACAAGTTAAATCTATCCATCACTCTCTGTGCAACACTCATATGTGTATTAAATCATTTTCAAAGACGTCAAAATCGTAATAAACCAAGTATGGTTTCTTAATTACTTGCATAATAATGTCTGTAGTATATTAATAAATACTATAAATAAAGACACTGCAAACACATAAGAATGTCAACAAATATTCCTTTTAAATGTCTACATAACCCCAAGCTATCAAGGATGACAAGCCTCAGTTCAATATCTGACTTGAGAGCACAAAAACCTTTGATTTTCAACCATTAACTCATTTTTGAAATTGAGATAAACAGGCAAATTGACTTGAGGATGGTGAAAACTGCAAGGACCATAAGGTAAAGTAACTCACTAGTAAATGCAAAGGGAGACACAAACAGATGGCCCTAGCCACAAAGGTTATAGAGAGGATAGGACAATACCACAATCAACTTTCACTGGAAGAGTACTGTTTTCTAGCTTAATTCTCTTTCACAGCAGATTAAGCTAATGTGGAAAAAGCAATGAAGGACAGCGTCTGTAGAACCATCCCTAGACTGCTCCATGCATGTACTTAAATTCTCACTGGCAAGCCACTGAAAAACCACTGATTGGTAATGTCTTCTATACTCAGAATCGAGTGCACGGAGAAACCAAGGTTAAACCTGTTCAGATATGGAGTCTCTCATCTGTCCAATGTGGCTGTGTCCCTACACATCACAGTCTGATGAAAGAACCATGAAGCCAGGCTGCCATTGGAGAGGATGTATCCTGCTGGGTCACAGCACAGGGAAGAAACCATGCATACTTCAAATGCAAGAAGCACACGTCAAGGGATTTAAGTGTGTGAGGTGGAAGCCAAATGTGTGATCTTTGTGTGAGACTTGTCAGGCCTGCCTACAGCCTTACAAAAAAACTCAAACCAATACTCAGCCAGCTGGTTCATATTTTCATTGCATTTCCTAGAGGCAGAAAATATCTGGCCACAATGTGCATTCATATTCTCCTCGTGTAAATGTTACTTTTCAGCACAGCTCTGATGGGTTTAATTTCACCTTGATTTCTTTGGAGGGTAAAAGCATTACAGAAAAAATACATTTCTTCTGCTTTGCCTTCAGCCGAAGAACGACAGCAATGCTCTCTGTGAAGAAACTGGTAATGCTGCAGTGATTTTTATCACTAGCACTTGTATCTCCTGGATATTAATAGATGTTTGGAAAATGCTGTAGAATCTCATTATTTATAAAATACAACTGAGTGTAATTCTTCAAAGAGATGAATTACTCTATAGCAGGAGCTGAACAGATTGCTTGTCTTACTCTGCAGTTTACATTAACAGACCACTAAGGTTTGGCATGGAAAGGTGATTTTAATATCAAAGACCAGACACATCTAGAGGTGGTATGCAACCAACATTTACTTTGTCATGACAAGGCTCGAGCTGTACTCCTCCTACCCGCGGTGAAGTCAACAAATGCATCACCTGTAACATATATCTCTCCAGCTCATTACAGTGCATGGTATGTCTTATTTTGGAATAAGCTGACTAACACATTACTGTGTTAATATCAGAATAACAAAGTTCAGACAGATTTTAAACTGAAGAAATAAAGTATACAATGAGGACAGCAAACTACATCTCAGTGAGAATAATGAAGTGCACAAATATGCACTGGGGGATTTCCAGATAGATGGAGGTCCTAAGGGAAAGGATTTTGCATTAAAACAAATCTTAAATTCAGTATGAGACAATAACATCTTGCTTTTGGGAAGTGCAAATACTGTGCTGGGACCAGTGAAGGAGAGAAAAGCTTTTAATACACTGCCAGTAAGATCTTTACTTGACTCAGCATCTAGGGTTCTGTGCCTGTTTTGAGACACAAAAATGTAGATTAGTTTGGAGAAAGCATGGAGACAACCAAGGAGAAACACCTACACAGATGGAAAAGTAAGTCTTTAATTAAGAGAGGGGAAAAAAAGCCCAACAGCTTTTTAACAGCCAGTTATGAAGGAAGTGGCAGAAATTGCCATGTCTGTGCTGAACAGAACAGATATTACAAGTTAAAAAAGTAAGAGGGAAAACTTTTCTAAGGATATAAAAATCTTTTTAAGGATGATGTGGTATCACCCAGGAAGACTGTGAAACATACCTCATTATAATCGACAAACAGTTAAACAGCCACATCCAAAGAGTGTCCAAGTGCAGATCTGATCTTGGCTTGAAGCTGGGCAATTAACTAAGTAAAACCTAATGTCTCTTTTTAGCCTTTTTTTTTTTTTTTTTTTTTTTTTGCTTGTCAGTGGTGATGTGCTTTGTCTCTTGCTTGTTTTCTTTTTCCTGTGGATGAACAGGATAGCATGCCCAGAATCTGGCTTTGAGATCCTCATGGGAGACTGCAGGGCTTAAACTTGTAGAAAAAAAAACCCATCTTTCTATTCTGTGGAAACTGGGCACATTTGAAATTATACAATTCCACAAAAAACTTCAGAGCCTTCAAACCATCATGTGTCAGAGTAGGTATTTCAAAGATGATTTTCATTATACTACACACCTCTCACTTGATTATACTGTGATTCTATTCTCGCTTTAGCAGGCATCACTCCTGCTGACTTCAATAGCATTATGCCTCCTGTTTTTACACTACACTAAATAAGAATAGACCCAGTCCTCAAGTAGTAAAATGTATTTGGGATTACAAGATTTTAATGTTTTGGGGCTTTTGTGCAATTTACTATTGTCCTCCAGGTTTCATTTATTTCTATAAATTGTCCCTTTGATGGCAGTGGCATGAATGTATTTATTTAAGACATTGCCTCTCTCCATAAGCACAGAAAGACAGATGAACCCCTGCAAAACCCTGCAGCTGGGGCTAGATTGATCTGTAGCTCAATCCAATAGTTCTTAAACACAGGTAACATGAAAAGCTCTTCAGCAAGCTGCTGAATACAGCAGTCTGTTTAAAAACAATAGAAGTGACTGAGTATATTCATGTCATTGTAAGAAAATGCTTACAGAATAAGACAAGCTTCCTTAAAAGGCTGGATTTTCCATTTAGTTGCTGTGACTGTGTCCCCTGGTGAGTTGCACTTCTGAGTTAAGGAATGAAGCAGCACAAAGTAAGGAATATTGAGGATTTGAGGCTCTTTTTAGAACTCAGTCCACCTCTAGACAAATCCTTAATGACCTTCAGTATTTTACACACAGGCTGGATCTGAGGAAACGCTTACAGAAGAATTACCCCAACAATAAGTCTAACAACCTACATGTTCAACTAAACTGGAAATACTAGGAAGCTACATTCTACTAAGCATTATAAAATGGCATTCAATATCAAAATATGACTTTCACTGTTCTTGTCCAGCTTCAGAATGTTAGTGGAAC
This sequence comes from Urocolius indicus, assembly GCA_013401255.1. Classification (NCBI taxonomy): domain Eukaryota; kingdom Metazoa; phylum Chordata; class Aves; order Coliiformes; family Coliidae; genus Urocolius; species Urocolius indicus. The sequence continues at coordinate 42,583 of WBNH01005187.1, read as the reverse complement.
ACGTAAGATCTGAACAGAAAACTCGTGAATGAGAACTCTCTGAAGAAGCCTACATCCAAACCAGAGGCAGTACCTACACAATACCAAGAAGACTGGACTGCCAAAGACAGCATTGCTGAGACTGTCCTTCCTGGAAGCCCTCCAAGAGTAAACAGTTGTGACATCCAAGAAGATACTCCACTTCTGAAGGCTCTAGGAATGTCACAGTAGATAACTTTTAGTTTGCTTTTTTCCAAACACAGAATCAAAAGGGTAAAAGGTCTAAATCTCAATCGAGTAAAAGCTAATTTTGGTCCCCTTTCCAAATGAGCATTTTACCCTGGAAGGTAACTGGCATTGGTAAACTCTATGTTTTTAGAGAGACAGGACACATATAGTTACGTCATGACCCTTTTTTGGTTGCTAAACTCTTTCGTGAAGATTGAACCTGAGGAAATCCATCGTTCTGATAATCATAAAGATTATCTTCCTTTGCAACTATAAATAAATCAAGTTAGGAGTGTTTTTCAGGTGGAAAAGAGTTTCATTACTTTTACAGCAAAAGAATTCTGCCTGCCTAACACCTTTCTTGGAAGAGAAGTCATTATGGTGACTTTTATGAAGGAGAAATTCTGATTTCTGCACATGATATAAGCATAAGATCCCACAATCCTAGATAAGAAATAAAAAGGAAGCGCCTAAAATTGAGGTAAGCCTATAAACCCCTGCATCTGGAAACCAATCTCAGCTCTAGAGCTGGGGTTAACTGAGGATGCCATGAACACTTCTGTGGAACATCAATCAGGATAAGCACTCCAAAGGAAATGCTTTGCCTCTCCTCCCTATAAAAGAGCTCCTGCTGTTCCTCACATAGTACACCATTGATGGGAAGCCATTTCAAGACAGAACTGTTCCCCTCATTGTTCAGACTGTCAACAGCTGAGAGGATCACTAATCAGCTAGTCACAGAAGAAATCTTAAGCATTGTCTTGTCTCAATTCTATGATAATTCTCCAGGTCAAGAGTCAAATCCTCTGGCAAACAGTAGAATAAATTATTTTGTTAATCACCTTGGAGGAACAAGTACTTAATTAATGGGGAGGTGTTGTTCATGCATGGCTAAAGAAATTCACATAATCACATAGCTAGAATGACCTGATTTTGAATGACATATCCTACCCAAAATAGCCTGGAGCAAGAGAAGTACTGTTGAAAAATGGTAGTTGAGTAATGCTGTTTGGGTATGCAAGAATGGTACGTTGCCTTAAGCCGTGTAAGTGGATCTGTGTGTACAAAAACTACACCTTTGAAACTATTTCAAAGCTAGAGTTGCAAGAAAATAATCTAAAAAAACCAGGTCTGGTGGCATCAATAATAAGTTCATAACCCTTTCCTGCACAGAAAACTGGGAAAAACTGCACAGAACTGAAACTGGGAGATCAAAGCCATGGAGAAATCAACCGACAAAACAAAATTGCCCATTGGCTTTGTCTAGGAACTAGACTTTCCCTTATCATCACTGTATGCTTTGCTTTAGGTAGGTGTTCACTATTTACTATTGCTCATAATATTGTGTCCTGAATGCAGGGATCAGGGTACGCTCACAACTTTCCAAACAGAAGATCTGGACTTTGCTCCTATTTTAAGATGAAAGGTTACAATTAATATAGCTTTTAAACTGGATCTTACTCTAACATTACTTTTAGCAGCTCACTATCCAAAAGAACCTTGACAGGCTTGAGGAATGGTCCTGTGCAAACTCCATGCGGTACAACAATACCAAGTGCAAAGCCCTGTGCTTGAGTCAGAGCAAGCACCAGTGTCAATACAGAGTGGGGGATGCATGGATTGAGACCATCCCTGCAGAGAAGGACCTGGGGACACTGTTCTTTCTACCATTTCCGAATTACCTGCTTTAAGTTTTCTAAATGAGGAACCTCATTCCAGACCTCAAGCCCTTGGTTAAAGTTTTATCCAGTCAGGACTTTGATAAAATGTCAAGACCTTTTTCTGTGTTGTTTGTCTGTCTTCATCTCTAGGGATATCAACTTGACTTTAGGAGGTCAAAACAACCATCCAGGATAACCAACAGAGACAAAATCATGCAAAACCACAAGAAAACTTCCAGATGTCTCCTTCCTCATAAGATTCTTTGATCCACTGGCATGGACTAGAAACCTGCCATATATTGGTGCCCAGTACAAGCACAGAGCAGAAAAATGGTCAGAAAGCCTTCCAGACTTATGTAAGGTAAGAGACAATACACTCTGCAGGTAAAGCCTTCCAGCCAAACTAGCACAGAAGTTGTACCAGGTCTCCTGTGAACTTGTGTTGCATAGAAGTTCTGGTTAGGTTATCATAAGGATCCCTCACAGGCCACAAAATCTGTGGTTCTTTCCATAGTCTGAAGTAGCACACTATCAGAGATAATCAATGTAAATCTATGTCAACCTTAGAGAAACTCAGATTACTATTCAATCGATACCCTGAACATTAAAATAAATTCCTGAGAGCGCTTACGTGTATCTACTGCCAGACTACAGTATCTGAAGAACTTTGAGAAAGATCAAGTCTGTTTGCCTAGTCAAACAAGAAGAGAGCTTTGCACCCCTGTGAAGTTTCTCTGGCCTAACTGACATTAGCTAATGGTTAAACTATAACATCTTACTGCTTTTATTAATGAATCTAAGGAAAAAACTCTAGGATGTATTGACATTATCAACCTTCCTTAGCCTCCTCCTACGCAGCAATAGGTTTTTTCATTAGCTTTTCAAAGAACTAGAAAGTCTGCTTTGGAAACAAATCAGTAGATATTGCAGCTGGCAAGACACCAGCTTTCCCTGACGCATTCCTGTTACTTAAAGATCCTAAACATACACATTCATATCTGAGGACTCTTACCATGGGCAAACAGCTTAGATAGTCTCTTTTGACTCACATCATTGCATCATCCTTGGACATGAAATGAGTAAGGCAGTGCACAGTGCTGTCTTTTTGGCCAAAGCATCCATCAAGCAAAGTCAGGAAAGATGAGCTATGCATTGAAAAATCAAAACATATACCAGTGGAAAAAGGAGAATTTAGAGCTTCTTTCCCTTCTCATCAGGACACAAGGAGCAGTAAAATTCAGGCAATTAGTCACAGTCTGACAACCTATTCTCAGCAGACTTTATTGGCACAGCACTTACGTCCCTCCCCTAGCCTAACACAAGCAGCAGCCTCCAGCCCTAGTAGCTTTTCATCTGCAGAAGGACAAAGGCCAACAACGCAAACAGGGTTTCAATGGGCAGCAAGCCTTGGTTTATAAAATAGCCCACAATGCTCTAGATCTCTTTGGCTAGCTGAAATATATGAGGAAGGAAGGGGAAAAAAATGCACAATTTTCCCCGACTGTCCTGCCCAAAAATACGTAACCTGAAACGTGTAAGATTAGTGCATAATGAACTTCTAATTCTGAACTGGTATCTGTAGCTCCTCAACTAAGCTAAGCACCAGAGTGCCTCAGTCAGACTTCTTAGCAGCTGACATCATGTCTCACTGACGTTTACACTGGAGAAAAATGCTCTGCAAAAGAATTACAGCATTTAAAATGGTTTTAAAAACACTTATTTCCCAACTCAAAACACCAAAGAAACTTTTTCTTTTACACTTTTCAACAAAACAGAACTAGACTGGAAAATGGACACTCCAATGGACACATCAGGACTTCTAAGCATTTTCACCAATTTTAAAGTCTATCCTGACACTTGGAAATTTCTTCATATAGGAAATGTCAACATCCTGGAAAGGACTAATCAGTTATATTTGAGTCTAGAAGAAAAATGAAGGTGAAAGAGAACATGAAGAGACTTTTTACCCTTAAGCAGAGCTTCCAAAATTTATGAATGTATTCTTTTAAGATGTATATATTTATGTTTCCTTATTTTTTTTCATTGATGGACTATAGATCACAGGTGTTTGGCCCAATCTGACAAGAGACATCAACTTTAAGGTGATGTGGGAGCCAAATCAGGAATATATCCTTGAAACTGTACCTCTTCTGAGCAATAGGAATTGGCATGACAGATACAGTAAACAAAAGGCAACAGACATATGGCTGCTGCATTTTAAATGTTGAGTGTTGTGTCAAAAAACAGGCTAGTATTTTGTAAAGTAAGTCTCAGAGCATGCAGTATAACACTAGATTCCTGCAATGGAAAGTCTGCCAAACCCCTTCAAATCTAACAAAGTGTAAATGAAAATAAGTGAAGTTAGGCAGTTTTAGTTTTCTAGTCCTACACATTCTCTGAAAGACTGATTTTTATATGCTTATATACATATACAAATATAATCCTGAGAAAAGCCTGTGGTGAGCTGCATATTACAAATGTTAAGATTACTGTATGCTGCTCATCTTTCTTATAATATATTTTCTAAAGACCTATCATCATTTTTTAAAAGGGCTGTAAAATGAGGTAGGCAACTTAAAGCCCACAACCAGGGATATAATCCAATCCACATATGCCATAAAAGTATTAACTAAGAAACTTTGGAAAAGACAGGGGAATGATATTAATACTGTTCTAGTACCTGTGATGTCCCAGTGCCAAATTACAAGTAAAAAATAAATGAGGTCTTTTAAAGGGATAAACTGACCGATGCTAGATCATTCTACCTTCTGTTAAAAAGAAATCAGGTTGCTTTTTAAAAACAAAAAGGAAAGGCAGAGACGTAGTTCTAAGTAGTCTCCAGGGCATATCAGGTGAGATGGGCTGGAGAAGTTAATTAGCTGACATACTTGGAAATAATAAGGAAACAGCTTCATGTCAAACCATGACAGACATGTTTTGGTACTGTATTTCTTGCTTCTTTATTTCTTTACCACACATTTGCTGTTTTTCTTTTAATGATTAAATTTTGTGTAACAATAAGGTAGATTCTCAACAATCAGATGTCGGCTACATGGATCCATTATTCAGTGCAGACTGGCAGATTTAAAACAGGGTTTACTACCAACTCAATTACTCAGATTTAAAGGCCTGCTCAAGTTGTCAGGCTAAAGAGGGGCATCTTAGCATATATTAGACTTTACTGTTTTGACAAGGAGTGTGTCATGGTTTGACATGAAGTGGTTTCTGGTAATGGGGAAGGGATTGTACAGATGGCTCCTGTAAGAAGTTGCTCCAAACTCTCCCCAGCTCTGAGTCAGACCCACTTCTGGAGCTGAGCCAATTAGACACCTCCAAAGTCACTTTTTAAGAAGCAGCAGCCAGACGAGAAGGGTTCTTCCTGTTTCTTCTCGTTCTGTCCTTCCTTCTTTTCTGGCTGGTGGTGGTGCACAGAGTTGGAGGAGAGAGAGAAGCGACCATGCAGACCCCAAGGTCAGTGAGGGAAGAGAGGAGGAGGTGTGCTGGAACAGACTTCCCTGCATCCTGTGGAGAGGAGTGGTGAAGCTGAGGTTTGTTTGCACGTCATTAAAGACCCTGCATCTGAGGCAGAGACTCACTTCATTAAAGACCTTGTGCCAGTGGCAGTGACTATGCCCAGAAGAGGCCATATCCCATCAGAGGGATCCTGTATTTGCAAAAGCTCTAACTATTGGGAGATCATCAGCCCACATCAGAGATATTCACTGAAGACTGTGTCCCATGTGAGGGACTCTGTATTGGCAGAAGCCGAAGCTGGTGGGAAGAACCCACACCAGAGAAGTTCATTAAGGACTGTGTCCCAGGGGAGGAACCCGGTACTGGAGCAGGGGAAGAATGCCAGGAGTCATCCTCCTCAGAAAAGAGTGACGTGGCAGAGCCCGTCTGTGAGAGACTGACCACATCCCCCATTCCCTGTCCCCCCAAGCTGTTGAGGTGGTAGGAAGTAGAGATATCAGGAGCTGGGCCCAGGAAGAAAGGAGGGATGGGGGAGTGAGATCTTAAAGTGCTGGCTGTCATTTCCTCATCATCCTACTCCCTTTTTGCTTTTTTGTTCAGTTCTGTTTCTTGTAGGTAGTAGAATAAACTTTCCTACTTTCCTCTCTAAGTCAAGCAGTGAAGTCTGTTTTGCCTGGAACCATAATTGGCAGTGAGCCCTCCCTGCCCTTGTCTCAATTCACATTATCCTTGGTAGTTTTCTTTTTCCTCCCATTTCGCTGGGGCCTCCATCATCTTAATGAGGGTGGGAGTGAATGGGGGGCACCGAGAGAGAGACTGTCGTGGTGCTTCATTGCTGGCTGGGCCAAACCACAATAGAGCGTCAATCCAGGACATCATCATCATTCTTGGCTCTTTTAAAAATAAGACAAGAGGCCTGACCTAAACTGTTACAATCAGGTGAAATGCTCTGTGAAAGTTAATCATGGTGCAGATCTCATAGCCTTAAGAAACAACTGTTTATCCTCTCTAAGGGTTCTTTACACTCTCTGCAGTCAATCTCCTGGAAAAAATAGTAAATGGAGTCTTACTGACTTCCAAAGTGTGAAGACAAGATTGACAGCCTGAGAAGTGGGATTACACTGTGTTCAGGGGTCCACCTGCCATTGGCATCTGTAGCAAAACTGTCTTATATTAAACTTATTTCATGAAAAGTATAAAATAGACTTATTAATGGAAATCCATTTCCATGCAAGTTTTTTAATAAAACAAGATCTATTAAACTCCTGTTGCAACAAAAACTGCACAAGTATGTCTTTTGCCCTCTATTTCCAAGAAGAGCAATGTAGTAAAGCATTCCTAAGCCTCCCGTCTCCTCACTCAGATCATAGTCCAGTAATAAGAGCAAACTTGCCTGTAAGGCTCACAGCACCAGATCAAGAATCTTCCAACTAAACACTAAACATTCTCCATGGGAAACTCATTCTGTTGAACTGAATTCATTACAGAAGTGTGGACAAGTTGAGGTTGTACCAGCTAGCTTTTGGTGACAGTAGGTAGTGTTATCTTCCACAGCAGCCCCAAAAGCCAGCATGCATACTAAGAAAGGTAACAGAAATGTGGGCATGTGCCAAAACCCAAATTAAATTTGGTTCATCTTGTCAGCTGATCCCAGAAGTCCATAAATGAGTGGAATTATTTTGAAGCAGTAGCTACTGTCTTCTCTCAAGAACACAGATAGGCCTGTCAGATCTGTACTCCCTTTAAACTTTAATATAATTTGAAAAGCTTCAACAGCAACAGTGCAGGACAAGAGGAAGTCTGGATGACAACACAGCACAGAAGAGCAAAAATAGCTTTGTTTACAGTGTTTTAGCATTTCTGGACAATTCAGCAATTCTAACACAACCTCAGAAATACAAATGAAAAGAGAAAAGGCAGAAATAACATTCACCTTGCCATTTCAGTGGCTTTCAAATGGCTGAGCTTTTGGTTAGTTTCCTAAGTTGCTGAGGGTCTAAAAAGTTTAAGAGTAAAGACAGAATGCAACTGCTTCTGGAGAGGGTACTACCTGTGAAAAATCATGGGAATCTGACTAATAAGGCAAAAAAAACATTCTCTCTCTGCACATGCAAACTTTGTAAGGATGCTGAGGTATGCAATTGAAAAATCATATTGCTTCTCAGCAGTACTTACAATAAAAAATGCTGGTGCAAGACAGGTATGGCTGCATGTGGTCTAATAACCTCTTCTGGAAGGCAGGTCCAGCATAACTTCATCTAGGTTAACCTGCTTTAGCGGGCAGGGGGGGTGCACTAGATTATCTCTACAGCTCCCTCCCAGGCCCTGCCATTCTGTGATCACCAGTACATCAAAGGGACTGGCTTGGACTGCTGTACACTTTTGCAAGATGCTCTGGAAATGCAAGAAATATGGAGAGTTTAAAAAACCAAACACTGGGGTTAGATACAGACTTGAATCAAGCTTTCCATAGTCTTAAGTAAATCTGAATGTTATCAGTCACTCTTCAAACATTTTAACCTCATCAATGATGCACAGCAATAACTGCTGGTTGGCTGCACTAATTTTTCTTTCAGGGGAAATAAAGTACTTAAAACAAAAACATAATAAACTATTTAATAACTCAATCATCACAGAAAACAGGCAAAGACACACTATATAACAGTCACTTTTAAACCAATGTGTTGTAGACATGATTTGTTAGTAGGATTGTGATTTTTTCCCCCAATATTATTTTTACAAGCAGAAGTCTCGGGAGTGTTTGCAGCTCTTTATTTTAAGGGTGTGTGGTGTATGAAATGACATAAACTGCAGCGTCTACAGTATTTGGGCCTTGGCAGTTAAGCTCACATCGATCTTCAGTCCTATACTGAGTGGACACTGGAACACCAGATCTTACTTACACAAGCAGCCAGACAGGTACTCCAGCCATTATGAGCACTACTGAAATAGTGTTCCTTATGATAGTGGTAGCTTTTAAAATGAGCTGCAGTTGAGAATGTATTTTAAGAGGCTGAAGTTAAACATCAGTTGGTATCTGACAATCAGTGAGACGTGGGAGAAAAAACACATCTTAAAGATGGTCCCAACATACAAATATACCCCTCAATATTATCAGCATCTCCATCAAGGCTCATTTCTGGACAAAATAACTTATTTCACTGCATGGATTCTCCTTCACATGTGGTTATGCTAGCAGAGAAGGAAATCACAGTACGCACTTCTATTTTAAGGACCTAGATTAGGAGTTTGGTGCTGCACAAACACAGCACAAGGTCACAGTTCTGGTTTGTGAACGGGTCTCATGGGTACTACTCAACCTGAATTAATATCTTTAAGCTGGATTAACATTTCCTTGTAAATAAGGGAAAACATACATGAACTATTACTTTTTGCCTAACTGTACTTTTTAAAATTCTGCTAATGCTGTGCCATATGTCTAGTACAGTATATTATAACCTGGAATTAATGAGAAGATATTTGAGGGTCTATAATCTTTCTGGTAGCGCCTGCTGCAGTTAAGTTTTAGAACTCTGCTGAAGATTTATTGTGTTTCTATAAAGTATGTTTTTCATGTGGGGATTTTCATACTGGAGAAACATTTAAATTACAAAACAGAGTGTTTTCTTCCCTGTGTGCACACTTGTATATTCTTTATACTTCACTCTTTTCAATTTATTAAGTTATTATTATTCATTGTATTTCCAAGTAGTAGCCAGAGGCATCACTGAATACACAACAAACATACACCAAAAAGTAAGCACTACGAGTTTGGAGCAGGTATGAATTAATTCCAGTGCCAGACTTCCTCAAATACTGCAACTAGCCAAAAAAATCATGTGGTCTAAAAATTATTAACTCATAATGCTTTTATTTTCCATTTGCTTTTCATATGACTAAGATTTTTATTTGCCAGCTCTTTCATAAGTCTCATGGACAGCAACTGCCTTTAAAATTAGTGTAACTGGATACTGGAGTTTCTAATAACACATGACTGCAAGACTGTGGCTGTGACTGTAAGAAGGGAGGAAGTTAACTGTAAAATTTTAAGCAACACTTACAGAGTCAAAAAACATAAAAACTGGTAAATACAAAGGCTGCATTAGTGCCGTACTGTACATGAGTGTACGATAGCCAAACAAATACAGGAGAGGAACAGAAGGTTAATAACAAGACCATAGTGTAAACAGAAAATACATTTGCATTGAAATAAATACTAATTGCTTCTCAATCCGAATGTGTACACCTATGCATAAACCACAAAAGTAGCTTAGTCTAGTGGTTTTGCAACATATATTAATACAAAATGTCAGCAAGTAGAATGTCCTTCACCTCTCAATAAATTAATTAAAGCAGAGGTCTGCTAGAAGACAATCTAAGTCAGTCTGCCCAATCTGGCTGGGGCAGTGCACATGCAGTGATGGAGCATCCAGTTCATCAGTACTATGTTCTAACCTTTCCACTACATGTCTTCCTGTTGCTAATGCTTGTACCTGCATATGTACAGATAATAGACAAAAGTGGCACTCTAGAGTTTCTTAATGCTTGTTAACAGTGGATGCTTCTCCCTTGTCTTAAGGGCAAGGAATTGCTGTCTAAGCATGTCTGTACTGTGCTACTACTTGCAAAGTACAGAGCCTAAATATTGCTGGTCTTGTGAGGGTCCTTCCTAGTTACAGGCCAATCTCTGTTTCTGGATGAAGTCTCACTAATCACCAACTAATGCCCATGCCAAGGGCTACTAGAGGTGTTAACTGGATTTCTGCATCCCAGAGGGAGAAGAGTTAGAGACCTATGCACAGATGATAGTCACACATAAGCTTGGTGCAGATATCCTGAAGTATCTGAAAAGCAAAATGAGGGACAGGGCCTGTTGCTACCCTGATGTATCACCTGTCTCAGCTTGTAGCCTAGGTATGGTATTGAGCCTACATGGCTTTTCAGAAATACTAGTTCTGTTACGTAGTCTAACGTAATTACAGAAGATTCAGTATTTTACTCCATACCTCTCCAACACCCTTTATAAAGTAGATTCTTTCTGTTTTACAAGTAGTGAGAGACATACAAAGCCTACAGGATTTGCCCAAGGTCACACAGATCAGTGCCAGTGCAGACAAATCAAAGCACTTCACTAGAGGTTATTTGCTGCATTTACAAAATGATGAATTTGTTAATTCTCTCCAATTTCTATTTGCAACAGACTAAAGTGACAAGATCTGATAGATCAGGTGTAGGAGAGAACACTTTTTAAATACATGTTGTGCGTAAAGGTTAAACAAAGGGGGATTTTAGGGAGCCACTAAAATGAGTAAATTGCTTTTACACATATTTTTCCAGTATTCATTTTTCTCCTGCATAAAACTCTGCTTGAAGTTGAGGTGATAATTTTTTCCTAGTGTTTTCATTACTGCAAAAGTAGCAAGGTAAACTGAGAATTTCCCTGGCCTAAAGGATGTTTATGTTTGTTTAGTTTCTGATTTGACAGACACAGTTTATCACCTGGCTCTTCAGGACAGGTATGCTATTTTAAAATACAACAAAATAAGCCATCCAATGTCAGTCTGAATGACTCAGAGCTGCACCCAATAACTGTTTAATTCAAAATACATAACCAAGCTCAGAAGCAAAAATGAGAACCCAAGACTCCCTACTCAAAGATAAGCACTTCAATCAGATGGCCAGAAAGTCTTGAGGTGTCCTTTGTCCACAAATCCCAACGTGCATGTAAGCTAGCATTTTAAAGGATAAAAGAGAAAATGCTTTTTTGAATCCAAGAAGGAACATATGAGCTTTGGTCCACTCAGGCAGACGAAAGCTCTCATGCTTTATATAAGTGAAGGTGAAAACTCTAAACACAAGGTCCCATGGAAAAAAGATAAACTAACCATCCTTTATACTCCGCCACTATTCTTTCTGAAGCAGCAGCTCTAAGTAGGCTTTTTCAGTAAGATTTGATGAATGCTAAGTACAGACAAGGGACTGTTCCTCTTTGGAAAACTGTGACAAACCTTCACACATGGCTGTTCAGGCACTTGGCAGAATATCATTAAAAAGTAAGACATTAAACTCATGTAGGTATCCTGAGTTTTAAGCTGTGGCTGAGACAAGGTACTGTAATTCTAGATCTCCATGTCTACATTACTAACAGCCTCAGCTTTAATCAGCTGAAGCCTGGTTTTGGATTAAGCTCTCATTCCTTTACAATAACCACATCTGCGTCACAATTTTACCCATAGTCTAGGCAAAAACCAAACCAAAACAAAACAATAACACTGATGTGGCCTGAGAAGAACCAGAGGTCCAGATTACCGTGAAATTATTACTCCAGCCGCATGCAAAAGGAAAACAATAGACATAAAAACCTGTGAGACCGCCAACAGCTAAAGACTAAGAAGATGAATGCCCACAAAACACAGACAAATAATGGCAGATAACTATCTTAATGAATTAGTTTCCACTCCAGAAATTAGATAAAGTTTTCCATTGCCTCATATATTGCCGAATCATTTGTCTACCACATTGGCCAAACACCATGAAAGCAGAGAGAATAAAACTGATCTTGAAAAAGAGTTCGGTGAAGACATAAGGCAATCAACACGTTTTCACGTGGCTTTCATATTACATATAGTATTTTGCAAGTATTTCTCTGAATAAAAAGTTAGTTCAGTTTTTAAAATTGGAATTCTTTTGACCTAGCAACTGAAACAAAAAACACAGCAAAGAACAGAGTGAGGGTAACAGAACAGAAGATCATTTACGGGAAACTAGGGCAGACAGATGGGGATTCAGATTTCTGGTTGGTAACTGGAGGAAAGCAGTTTTCTACATAAAACCTTTGAAGAGATATGGAGACAGTGAAAAAAGAACTATGCATTAACAGCTAACTATCAGCAATAAAGATGAGAACTTTTGCAATGTAATTGTGGAAAAAAAAAAACCGAAACAACTCCTGTGAGACAGACTTGCCAGACTGCCTTATATCCAGTAACAGCTAGTAAGTGTTCAGTACTGATATTCAAGGGAAAAATGAAAAAAAGAGGGAAAAAAAAGGCCTTTCTTCATATAGTCAAAACCAAGAAATGGAACAGAGTGGTTGGTTGTTGCTGACCAAGTATTGCTGAGGTGTCTTACATCTTGTACTAAATAGGACCTTTCTGCCACCACTATGTAACTCCATAGGCATCAGAGATTCCTAATCAGAGATGTGTTTGGGACATTTGATACTATCATATAGGAGAGGTTTAAATTGCACCTGACCTTAATGAAATGGTTGCAAACAGCAAAGGTGAGTGATCTGACGGGGAAAAGGCTGACACAATAACAGTCAGGACAAAGTACTGGAACCCAAGGTGAAAAGAAAACAAGCAGAACTGAAGCATAGGCATTTGGGTCCAGGACACATGGAGGGAGTGGGGGGTGGCAAAGGCAAAAGGAGGACAAGCATGTTACATGTTGAAAATCACTATCTTTTAATTTTAAAAATCACAGTCATTCAGGGAAGAAAGCAGGCAATATATGCAGTGATTGAAGATGTAAAGATTTCCAATTAAACAAAGCTACACAGTGTGACTTCAGCAAATCTGAGGGCTATCAGTGTGCACACACCACAGGAAGAACCTGCCAACAATTCAAATCACCAGACTGGCAGCTATGCTATTAGGTCGAGGACCAATTCTGTTCCAGCAGGACTGAGTAGTCAGCTGCAATGTTATCCCTACAACACTGACAAGGCAGTAGCTGTAGACCATAACACTTGTGAGCAAGAACTAATGACAGACAATAAAGCCATGCAAGACCAACAGGCAAATGCAGGATGTTGATGAGAAATCTACAAAACCAAGAGCAAGTATTACATAAAGCTCACAGTAGCTAACATGCAGGAGAACCAATGTGGAGGAAGCACAAGCTACAGATTGAATCAAAGTACAACACAAAGTATAAGGAAAACTTAATGCAACACAGGAAGGAGAAGTGTCTACAGAGGCTTTATGATGCACTGTATTACCATCAGAAAGCATATTTTGAGGTAAGGGACTGAAACACAGCAAGCTAGATCTGGAAATAACCATCACACATAGCCCAGCAGCGTTGATGGAAGTCATTGAAAAAGATCACAGAATAAAAGCATTTCAGTACCCATTGAAATGACCACAAAGTTGATCATCAACAGACATACATACACAAAAATCATTTATGAACACTTTAACTATCCCCTTATAGAAGACAAAGTGAAGATTCTGCTTGGTTTCTTCAAAACAGACAGTTACAGTCTATCAGAAAACAATGACCATCAAGCCAAGAAAGCAGCTAAGCAAAGTCTAAACCAGGGAAGCATCCTACCAAAGCAAGGAAGCCAAGAACCTAAAGCCATTACAAACAGACAATCTGGGCTGCTTCCAGCTCTGAAACAGCCACACAAAGGAAACAAGCTGAACTGCGGCAAAAACCACATTGTACTAGGCAATTACGAACTCAGAGGAGTGAGGTAGGCGGGAGCAGTGGATAAGGTAACTAACCAGTGGAGAAGGTGACTAGAGAGTAAATGCAAAGTGTATGATTAGAGAAATGAAGAGATCCTCTGGTTGCTTTAGATTGAAAGGGCAGAACTGAAGCTTAAGAATCAATACAGTGTCAGCCAACACCAAAGGCTTCTACAGCACCTACAGAAACAGGAATCAACTGATCAGTGTTTACTAGAACACAAGGTGAAGGTCATCCAAAGGATTTATTATTAACAGCCACATCCAAACATATACTATGAACTGGTAACCATGAGCCTTCCATGCTGCCATGCAAGACACAAGAACTACAAAGGACACTACATGGGACTTGCTAGATGGTGCACACGTAGCAGCAGGAAGATAGAGGAGTAGCAGAACTTTGGTCTGTTCATCTGTCGATCGACTATCAGTCAAAATTGACACATCAAGGTTCCTTTAATCTATGACCATTTTAATTTCAGGACTCCTGAATCCTCCAATTCCTACCCAGCATATGATAGTTTCCACACATGAAAAGTAAGAGTAAATCACAGCAATTCTCTTATGGCAGAGGGTTATTCCTCCTTGCCCAGGCTGTTAATGACTGCCTCAAGCACAATGCATTGGAGAAGCAGGCTGGAAATGATAATGAGTTAAGTGATCAGCCAAACATATTAACTGCTATTATGATCCAATTGAATTAGCATATTTTGATAGACACATACATTTGTAAATATTAATATAAATTCTTAATATTTAAAAGTCTATCAATTAGGTTTACATGCATTGATTAATATAAGCAAGGTTCAGCTGGTAAGTCTCTTCTCAGGATTTCATAACTGTGTGCTCGGTTCCCAAGCCAAAGGCAGTGTTTTCTGCAACATTACTAAAAGCTTTACATTTTAAAAACACAACTTCAACTATGACATCACAGCCACAATGAAATTACTTGCCCTGTCTTCATATCACCTAGAAAATGAGAGTTTAAACATCTTTTCTGTTTTGTGCCCTGAAACCAGTTTGTGTGCATCACTCTGTCTTTGTGCTTCTGTACTCTAACCAAACTCCAAGGAGCCATGACTGAACCTCTTCCACTCCTGCTGCTGCCAAATGTCCACAGCATCCACATAGCTATATTGTACTCACAGCTACTCTCCTAAAAAGATAACTAGGCATATTTGTGTCATGTCGTCCTCTGCTTCCTCTTTGTATTTTAGTAGCCTTTTGACTCCTGTCCATCAGGAACATCCTGTACAACCCCTATGTCTACCACACCTGGTCCTTCTTCCATGAAGAAAGTCCACAGGTGCTCCTGTAGTATGAATAATCACATAACCCATCAATTCTCAAATCTCATCAGGACACATCATTCTGCACTTGCCTGCAGCTCTTAATTTGCTTCTGCCTTTGCCATTACTTATGATTAAAAGCCCTTGCTCTGTTATTTAACTCCATGAAGCATGCAGCTTGTATGAGATGGTGTACAATGCAAGCTGAATCTTACAACTTGAAACACTTCATTATATCAAAAAGAAAAAAATGTCTTATGATTAATTTTGATTTCAAGCCACAAAATGAAACACTTTAAAGCCATCTCAAATATATTTCTCACAGTAGGAAGCAGAATAAGCCAACAAAACAAACTAAACATTATAATCAACCCAATTACTACTTTCTATTAGTCAAGTGCTTAAGCTCTGAAAAACACCATTTAAACCCGAGTGAAGCATTACTGAGACATTATCATCGGGAACAGTTTCCCCCTAGCTTCAGCTTAACCCTCAAAAAATATGTGCCTTTATCTTACAGGCATTCAGGTGATCCATCTTACAGGTGTGCAGGTGATAAATTAAACTTTAGGATTCTTTTTTGGTTCAGTGGTCTTCACATCCCTCACTGAAGAGCATTAATGAGATACATGAAGGATGCTGCATAATAATTCCTCTTTCAATAATTAAAAAAAAAAAAAACCTATGCACATATACTAATTGTGATGCACTGAGACAAAATTTGGCAACAGGATGGGAAGGACTAAGGGGAGAGAGATCCAAGAGGAGGATCCATCAAGCAAATAAATAACCATCTGACCTCACATCATCCAGTCTGGCACTGCACACAGCTTCAGATCACTGTCTGGGAATCAAACTGCCTCCCCCTCCTCCCTGGGGTTTAGAAGAGCACATTGGCAGACATTTGAGCCTTTTTTTCTCTATAGAGAGAAGTGCAGCCTGAAATGCAGCCATCCAGTCTGGAGTGCCTCAGCCTAGCACCGGCTTCCTATCACGCCATGGCCATGAACACCCACCAGCCCCCCTCCCTCAGCATTTACAGGGGAGGGCACAGAGAGGCTCCACTGGATGCTGAAAGGGGCTTGCCCTCCTCTGAGGGTTTTCCCTCTTTCTCTTCACTCCCTCCACCTCTCCCCACACTGTTTTCCCGAGGGCAGTGGCATCGAGTGCCCCCACTGACCTCGCTTTCCTGCCCGAGAAGAACTGGGGTGGGGAGAAGTTAGGGAGACACAATTTCTGTAGTAACTTTTAGTCACTGGAACAATTAAGCTGCATTGCAGAAATTAATTTATCCCTTCATTTTACAATGCACACTCTCAGCGGCTGCATTTAAAACCGGCTCCAGTTGGCATAATCCTCTCTCTTGCCCTACTTGCCTGAGGCGGCTCCTCAGAGCCTAGCTGAGTGGCCTTAGCTACCCCAGGCAATTAAATGGAGGCCAATGGGCCATTAACACAGTCCTAGGAGGTTTTTTTCCTGGGTAGGCAAACTAGAAGGAGACTTGGCATGCCTTGCACGAGGAGGGCTGCAGAGAGCTAGGGCAAGCAGCCAGGAAAGCTCATGGCTGGAGTGCAAGGGCAGGATACTTACCAGCTTGTGGAACGGAGTGGAGGCCAAGGAGGAGGAGATGGTGGTGGTTGAGCTGAAATCATCACTGACATGGTGGCTAAGCCAGTGGGAGAGGGAATGAAAATCCCCCTTCCAAGTCAGGTCAAGCCTCACCTTGCTCTGGGCCTGTTCTCCAGCAGAAGGCTCTGAGAAATCCTGCCCCTACATCCTAGAGTCTTCTCATGAGTTTTCTCATCAGCATCTCATCCACTTCCTCAGGGTTCAATCAGTCAAAATAAACATCACCATTTCCCTCATTCAAGGAAACCATCCTTCATTCCCCAGCCATGTGTAACTGTGGGCAGGGCTGCTTCAAACCCTCATCTCAACCAATACAGCAACAGCTCTCTGCCCTTTTATTTCTCCTCTCGGTTCTTCAAGACCACGTCTTCCATGAGCCTGAAGTGCTTTACCGTTTGGTTGTGATAATGAACTGATGGTATTTATACTGGTGTCAAGCCTACCATAAATTACAGCAGCTCCTAAGAAAATAGCCCCTCTGGCTCAGCAGAGTATGCCATTTTATTTATGTCACACACCTGAATATTGAACTGTGTATTTAAATGGGACAACAAATCAGTACTACATAGGGGACGTGTGTGAGCACAGGAAATCTAAAAAGTTTTTAGCTTGGCTCCCAAATCACAAATTTGGAGGACTAGGAAGAAAAGATGCTTATGAGATGGAATAAAACTCATCAGAACATACTGCTTGTGATCCTTATCTCTGGAAAACAATTACTATTACAGAACCAATTAATTCTTGAACTGTGTTAAAATTAATAAAATAGAAGGAAAGGAGGGTGGTTTAGATTACTTTTGTCCAAATTTTAATTTGTCTAATTTAAGAATAAAAAAATGATTTAAGGTGCTCCATTTTTTAAATAAATTAATGCTATCTATTGGAACTTGGAGTAAACTGATAGTTATTGACTAGTCAAGGTTAGGATTATGAGACTAGTTTACACACACCCCAGAGATATCAGGAGAGTTTAAGAGAGACCTATCATGTATCAGATTTCACTTTTTTTTTTGAATAATGAACAAGTTAGACTGAAATACTGGTGAATGCTATGCAATAAAATCAGGATTTAGCTGTTGCAAAGCCATAGAAATCACTATGGGCAACAGCACTCCCTGCCTAGATCCTGAAGCCAATTGTGATTACAGCAGGATCTTTGCCTGAAAGAACAGTATAGCACCAACCCCCTTTATTTTTGTGCTATATATCACATCAAAAGTATCAGCATTCTGCAAAACTAGATGACTGATTAAAGCAATACTGCTGTGCTGGTTTTATGACAGACTGGTGATAGCAGTCATACCCAAATTAAAGGCCATATCCTCAAAACATAAAAAATTTACATATTCTCTACAGACTCTTATGAAGATTTTAGATCACAAATTATTACAGATTAGACAAGAACATACAAAATGAATGTGGAGAAGGTAAAGTATACCTAAAGCCTGAGAGATGAGAGATCTGATAATACAAATGGTGTTAAAAAGAAAAAGACAAATTCTTAAAAACAGAAGCAATTTCCTTTAATTTTGTTTATACTCTGTTCTTCATTCAATATTTAAAGTGATCATGAGATTTTACTTGAACAATGTGAATCACATCATTAATGACAAGTGTGGTAGTTTAGCCCTGGCTGAGTGCTAGATGCTCATCAAGTTGGTCTATCACTCCCCCTCCTAAGCTAGACAGGAGGGAGAGAAATATGACAAGAGGTTTGTGAGTCGAGATAAGGACAGGGAGATTACACAGCCATTAGTGTCACGGGCAAAAAACAAATTTGGGTACAAATGGTTTGATTTATTCATGAACAATCAGAACAGAGTGGGAAAAATAAGATACAAAACCAAATCTTAAAACACTTCCTACTTCTTCCCAGGACTCTCCTTCCTTCTCCCCTAGCAGTGCAGGGGATGGGAGTTGTGGTCGGTTCATTACAGATGGACTTTGCCGCTGCTTATTCTCAGGGGGAGGCCTCATCATACTTCCCACTGCTACACTGTAGGGTCCCTCCCATGGGAGACAGTCCCTTACAAACTTCTCCAAATATGGGTCCTTCCCATGGGCTACAGTTCCTCACAAACTGCTCCAGCATGGGGACTGCCACAGGGGCAGCTCCTCACACCCTGTCCCAACATGCATCATCCACCGGGAGAATAGATACCAACTGGTCCAGCCTGAGTCCCTCACAGGATCACAAGTCCTGACAGCAAACCTGCTCTGGTGTGGGCTCCTTTCTCCCCACAGTCTCTCAGGTCCTGCCAAGAACTTGGTTCAGTATGAGCTTCCCACTGAGTCACAGTCTCCTTCAGGCATCCACACGCTCTCGTGTGGGGTCCTCCAAGGGCTGCGAGTGGATCTCTGCTTCCCAGTGGCCTCCATGGACTGCAGGGGCACAGCTGCCTCACCACAGGTCACAGGGAGTCTCTTTTCCAATGCCTGTGCACCTCCTCCCCTTCCTTCTCCACTGACCTTGGTGTCTGTGGAGATGTTATTCACACATTCTCACTCCCTTCTGCTGCTGCTGTAGTTTGGCAAATGTGCAGCCACTTCTTCCCCTTCTCCAACACATTAATCACAGAGGTGTTACCTCAATCAGTAATTGGTTGGGCCCCGGTCAGCTGAATTGACTAGCACTGGCCCTGTCAGCTACAGCAGAAGCTTCCTGCAGCTCTTTGTTTAAAGAAGCCACTCCTGTAGCCCCCACACTACCAAGACTTGTCCCAGACAAAACCACTGCTACTCAAAGAATCATGCTTTGAGAGTTCAGGAAATACATTTAACCACTTCACCATCTTGAGCTTCTTCCACCTCCACCTGTGAAGTGGAATGGATACAAGTTTTGTAATCCATTAAGAGCGCCCTCTGAATAAAGCTTGTCTTTTTAACCTTCCCACTGAGACCTACGAGTTTTTCAAGTTTCAGGAATCAGCAACATGAACTCATAACCCTATTAAAAGCAACGGTTTGTTGCTATGACAATTTCTTCCTTCTCTTAGAAGGCAAAATTGAATCGAAAATTGAGGTTAGCCCAGCCACCTTTAGAAGGAACCAGAAGTTCTGATGAACTCAAAGACAAGTAATCTCTACCTTGCTAAGGCAGATACAAACAGTATCTAACCCTGTTTTTCTGTTGCCCTAAATATTTTCTGATGGCCTCATTGGGAACAGGAGGGGTCATGAAGAATAAAACCTGAGTTGTGTGAATCCGTGTTTTTTTGCTAGTGACTGATTAGAGAGAAATGGAAAGCATGGAAGTGAAGGTTTTATAGACAAAAAGTTGGCCGTTACATCATCATAAATAAATAAGAAATAGAAAACAGTAACTTTGTTTTCATTAAATACACATACCACATTTGTACTCTGAAGACAGTAAGTACATGTGGCATAACCACAAAGCAAAACACTGTTTGGAGAGGAAAGTAAAAATATTTCATTTGGAAAATGCTGAAGCAATGCGTATAGATTTATAAGTTTTCCCCCTTTCTGGGATTTAAAGTGATTTGGCAAATTCTGATCTAATTTATACACAACTTTTTTGACTTAACTGAAAATACACTGACACATCTACTCAGCATGAAGAATTTTATCCTGTCAAAGACACAACATAGTAAATACCATGATGTGCAGTGTGAAGTCCTTCAGCTTTTGTGTTGTACAGCCTGCAGCAGCTTATGCACAGGATCATGAAGTTAGAGGAAGCTTTCAGGAACAGATTTACCTAGAACATGGTAAGCATGAAGAATGGTCACCTCCACTGAATCTGGATTTACCTAGAACATGGTAAGCATGAAGAATGGTCACCTCCACTGAATCTGGATTTACCTAGAACATGGTAAGCATGAAGAATGGTCACCTCCACTGAATCTGGATTTACCTAGAACATGGTAAGCATGAAGAATGGTCACCTCCACTGAATCTGGATTTACCTAGAACATGGTAAGCATGAAGAATGGTCACCTCCACTGAATCTGGATTTACCTAGAACATGGTAAGCATGAAGAATGGTCACCTCCACTGAATCTGGATTTACCTAGAACATGGTAAGCATGAAGAATGGTCACCTCCACTGAATCTGGATTTACCTAGAACATGGTAAGCATGAAGAATGGTCACCTCCACTGAATCTGGATTTCATACCTTTAAAGAAGAATCACTGATCAATAGCAAGCATTTGCAATAGGACTGAGAGGACGTTTTTATAGTTATGATTGAATGTAGGCATTTACTGCCAAAATGTGTTAAAAATATCTCCACTGAGTAGATTTCTGTGTTTTATACTAAGGCCATATATATCAGTAAAGGAGTTCTCAGAATAAACATTTGACACTGGCAGATTGATTCTCCATGAATAAATTAGCTCAAATTTATGTCCCTGGCATCACATGTGAGATTAGGTATATACACAGCGTCAACAGGCTCATCAGAATTGTCTTGACAGTTTAAGTAACATCTTTTGTCAAACTCTGCACCTTTGCTCCGAGCCTTCTTTCCCCAAAGTCAGCAGGAAATTCATATCATGAATGCAAACATTTTGCTTTGCTGGGAGATTTTTATGTGACTCTCTTTTTTTTTAATTCCTGTTTTCTATCATTTATAATTGCAGCTGTTGCTTCTATAATACAATTTTCCTTCCTCAAATTGGTTTGTTACAATTACAAAATAGTACAAAGCTGGGTAATGTGTATATTTTTTTCTGCAATCAATATTTAATATTTTTTTCCTCCTTTATGATGAGAGTCAAGAAATGCAGCCTGTAAAAGTTCCATCAATTTTCTTTATATTTCTAAAATTCACAGAATCACAGAATGGCAGGGTTGGAAGGGACCTTTACAGATCATCTAGTCCAAACCCCCTGCAGAAGCATGTCCGCCTAGATCCAGTCACACAGGAATGCATCCAGGCAGGTCTTGAAGACCTCCAAGGAAGGAGACTCCACAACCTCCCTGGGCAGCGTGTGCCAGGGCTCCCTCACCTGAACAGTAAAATTGTTTTTTCTTATGTTTAGCGGAACGTTTTCTGTTCCAGCTTCATCCCATTACCCCTTGTCCTGTTGCTAGATACAACAGAAAATACGGATGCCCCAATCTCCTGACATCCACCAATTAGATATTTGTAAATATTAATGAGATCCCATCTCAGTCTCCTCTTCTCCAGACTAAACAGCCCCAGTTCCTGCAGCCTTTCCTCATAAGGAAGATGCTCCAGTCCCCTGATCATCTTTAAGTCATTATGAATATCAGGTTCTTACACCACAGTCCACAACAAAGAACTATCTCTGGAAGAGACTATCAAGGTGTTGTGAGCTTGGCATTTAATCTACACAGGGATATCATCCCTGCCCTGCCTAGGAAAAGCTGAGTGATACACAGACTTCAAGGAAGCAATCTCACAGCTTAAGTCCCTTCCAAACTTCCTGGCAGTTTTTGGCTAGTAGTACAATTTGCAGTAACAAATACATTGCACACCTCTGGGAACAGTGGAAGTGTAAAGTCTTGCATTGAGCTTCTCAGATCTTACTCAAAGGTATTCCTGTATGTACTTTTCGTAAGTTAAACATGTGTACGATTCTCCTGGCTAATAGTTTATGTATTTTCACACCTGCTACCAGGTCTGCTGTTTACTGAGCACATTGATATCTTTTGTCACCACTCTTGATCTTTGCTGTAGGTTATTTGCGTAGACTAGTAATTTAGGTACCAATGTGTATCATGAACAATCCTTTCTTGAACATCCATTGTTTTTTCTCTGCCATACTAATTTATTTTGTTTTTCCTTGGAGACAGTTAGAAGTGAAGAAGTGTAGCTTATTGTTGATGCTATAGAAGGGTTTCCATCAAGAGATCTCAAAATGCCCAAGCATCAATTTATTCCTGCTGACTCATTTATTAGCCTGTGCAATTTACAAGAAGTCTATTGTTTTACAGTAATAAGTGTAAGTTCCTATCAAGCTGCAGTCTCTCATCTTGTTAATCAATGCAACTCATGCTGACTCTTCATGGGGGTCAACCATTACCAGAAAGCGGATTATTAGCCATCAGCAAAGTTTTATCTCTTGATTACTGACCTAATTATTCCTTTCAGTATATGTAACGCAAAAGGAACAGGATAATGTTGAACTGTTGAGTTCTACAAGTTCAAAACATTTTGGTTGTAATACCCCAGGCATGCCAGACTACTATACCTGTGTGCTCATAAGCATTGCATTCTGTTAAAGGAACCTTTGTGCCATTTTACACTGTTGATGATCACCTTACATCAGGAAGCAGATAAATGAGTTATTTTAAAAAGTTCTAATTTGGGAGTAGATAGATAGCCCCTTTTCCCAGCTTGCCCAAGAAAATTCATGTGATCAAGTTACAACTCCTTTTTCATTGGCATAATTATTTTATAGTAGTAGAGATAAAACCAAGACAATCATAATTTGGCCAATATGTACTAATAAAAAAACTCATCACCAATAAACATGAATAATCACTCTTTGTGCAGCCTGCTCAGCACAGACTTTAAGATGCTCTCAGATTAAAATATAGATGTAAAAGTAATTTACATATTCAGTTGTAATCTCTTGCAGTTACCACCTAATATTTATCCAGAATCTAAGCTCCATAATTAATAACAACATTTACATGTATATCATCTCTGAATTTGCCTTGAGAAATTATATAGTTTAGTAAAAGATTTTAACATAGTAGTGTAAGACTGTGCTAATCAAATGTCTGCTTCTTTCTCAATATTCTCTTCTAAAAGATATCCTTCATAATAGCAAAGGAGTTAACCTCCAATAGATGCACTTTTATTAGAAGATTAAATACAGGACCACTGCATTTTTTTTTTTCAGATATTCTTTCTCACCTAGAAATGCTGAAATCCAGCCCCAGATGAACACACTTCAGAAAGCCAAGAACAAAACGCTGAACATCTCCTCTAGGTCATGTACTGCAGAGAACAAAAAGTCTTCTGCTAGATGCCTATCAGAAGCTGCTTTTAACAGGGAGGTGGCACATAAGTAGTGGCATTATCAACTTGTTCCCTGGGTTGCAATAGGCAGGGAAAATGAAAGCTCACATCAGTTAAGGTCTGTCTCACATTTCAAAGATTTCAAGTGATATTTGCAGTTTTCTTTATTGCTAAGCGATCCATCATTTTGAAACCATATCGCCAAACAACATGGATGTGGTGACAGTCATTGACATGAAACAACTTTGCATTTAAGCCACTAGTGAATTTCTCCTCAATTAAATACAGCCACAATTGTTAGCATTTGTAATTTTTACTACAGCCATATCTGCAAGGTCTCATCAAGCTCATGATTTCATTGATGTTTTATAGGAAAGAATAAGAAACTCTCCCTTCTCCCAGAAAAGATTTTTTTATGCACAACTGTATGTGGGCCAATATCGATACACATTTTATTATCTGCATTGATGTGAAGTCCTGAAGCAATAAATACTACTGCTACAGACCTGTCTAATAACCTCCATTTTTATTCCTCTGCCATTGCATGAGAATAGGGATATTGAAGTTAATGATGATGTCTTGTTTGTTTTCCAGAAGTGATGATTCAAATTGGGGTGGACCAATCTTTTCAGGGCTGGTGACTAAATGTCATGCTTAAGACCCTTCCCTTGCAGTACATGAGCTTATTATTTACAGCTCATAGCAATAAGATCCATGCAGGAGGATGAGGCAGAGTGTGGCTGCTGGGAAGCACATGCTGCCCTAGAATGAAGCAAATGTGGCAGGCCAAAAATTATCCTCCAGGTCACTGGGAATAGCTGTTGGAACTGGGATTATGGCTTCATATTTCTTGCTTTGCCATCTCATCCTAGAATCAGCTCTAATCCTGCTGCACGTTTTGTTGCTCATGTTGTCAATGACACTGCAGAAGGTGCCATGTCAGTCTGAATTAAAAGAGAAGACTATTGTCATTTTTTATTGGGACACCTCAGTGATTGCCTTGATTTCACTTATCACCTATGAGTCTATTTTCCAACCTCCTCCTTTTGTCTGCTGTCACTATAAAGAGGATTTTATGAAATTACATAGAACTTACATTGCCAACATTGCCAGCATCTTTACATTCACAATATCCCTACAACAACTAGTGAAAGCTGAAATTACAGGAATACTGCTGTCAGGAACAAGAAGCAAACTCCTGTTTTACCAGTAAGGCAACAGCAGTGTTATTTGAGATTTTCATATTATCATCCAGGGAGGTGGATCTGAGAAAGGGAGGGACAGTAATGTGATGTTCAGTGAGGACAACCCCTCTTTCATCTGAAAGAAACTGAGCAGAGGATGGTTTATCCACTGTGCAGTCCTCCTGGTGTCTCCTTTCCAGCAAAGAGCACCAGGAAAAGCTTCAGTGAGTCTTCCAGACATCCCAGAAAATGGAAACAATTGTGGAAGAAAATACATGAAGAGCCTTTGACTGTTCACAGAAACACTTGCACTGCTGCCTGCACTTCCTCCACTGTGTACTAGTATGCTGTTTGCTCAAGCCGTCTCTGCCTCTCACATCTTCTGCCCTCAGGCTTCACTTCACACCTGTGTCATTGCTTTGCTTTTAGCCAAGTCCCAGCTGAAAAAGCAGAACCACTGTAAAATGTCCCAGAAGCTTTAATGAAAATGTAGTGTCCTTCTCTGTGCACATAAGATTGTCTTAATGCTTGTATGAAGTCCAAAATGTGAACCTATTCCCCACAAATCTCTCTCACACAGTCTACACGCTTTTAGATTAAGAACTGCCTAGTCTCTGCATCCATGACGTTTTAAGACATCAGGGCTCTCTCCTTGGTTACTTGGTAATAAATGCAAGCTTATTACTTGCTAACAAATGAAACTGACAATAATAAAGTTCTTCCCCAGAGACAAAATATCTGTTAGATCTACTAGGAAAAAATGAACAACCTCATTTTAATAACTTTGTATATAGAAAGACCTCCTTAATCAGCACAAAGCTTAAATGAGGTACTTGCTTAGCAGGAACACCTACACAGGAACTGAATTTCAGCAAATTGTTTGAGATAGCCCTCTACTCTGGATAATTTTCAAAGTGATTACTCCATCATGCCCTGAGGCTGAGGAGTAAGACATTACAGGTACTAACAGGTACCGGTGTCCTCTACTTTACAAGCTGTGACATTCAGATCAATTTTCACACTGTATCACATCTCACAGCGGCATTTGGGCTTCAAAGACAACTCATTTCAATATTCAGCTATGTGGGGAAATTAACTGCTGTGGCTAGAGCGCAGAAAAACAACCCATATGGCTACAGAGAAATTAATGTTGTTCCAGGGCATGCACTCTAATCTGAAATAAAATCATTTTTATTCTGAAATAATATTTATTCTGAAATAAAGACCTATGTAGCAACAGAAGTATAATTAATCCTTTATATTTATACTGCTTTTCATTTGCAGAAAATGAAACTTCTTGCAACATTGATTATTACTCTGCATTGCTACAGTGACCAATTAACCACTGATGCATGTGTCTACATTCACCCTGGCTGGTTCTACAGTAGCCATGCTGTTCACTAATTTGGCAGCTCCTGCTTCCTTTTCCTTCTTTTGTTGAACATGATCTCAGAAATAGGTAGGAAATTGAATCACGTGCACAGGTAGTGCACACACAGCACTACCCTGCACCATGCATACCGTGTGGACTACAGTGAATTGA
This sequence comes from Urocolius indicus, assembly GCA_013401255.1. NCBI lineage: Eukaryota > Metazoa > Chordata > Aves > Coliiformes > Coliidae > Urocolius > Urocolius indicus. Next base: position 16,159 of record WBNH01005187.1, on the reverse strand, counting down.
GCCAGTTCCATCTGTTTTTGTTAGCACTGTGAATTCTGCCTTACAAGCACAATTTGTAGTTCATTAATCAAGTAAAGTTAAAAAACAAAACAAAACAAAAAAATCATCTTTAAACCCAGATAATTTCCCTCACCCTTTGTTAAGCCATGTTTATGCTCATCTGTTACTACCAAAACTAAAGAGAGAGGTTCTTTCTCCAGACTCTTTGCTGTGTGCTCCTTGTTGTCCCAGATGTCATGCTCTGGCTCAGTGAATCTGATCATCTTGTTCGAACTAGCCAGACCCAACAAAAGAAAACAAGATTCAGTTTCAGTTGGATTGTAGAGCTGATGTCACTGGGAGCTAAGCATGGGAAGGCACAGTACCATGCAGCTGTGGGAGCACAGAGAGGAAGTCTGGGAGATAGTTTTAGACTGACTTGGACTTCAAAACTCTGTGCTGAGAGTGCCACCATTCAAACTTGCTCTTCAGGAACTGGAAACTTTACATGTGGGACAGAGGAGGGAAGAAGTGACAGGGCAGGAAGGTACTTAAATGTGCCATAAATGGACTACAGTCACTTATCACCCTATTTCTCCCAACATTCCCTGTGTTGTGGCAAACACTGAATCAAAACTTCAAGTAGAGATCTGAAATAAAGATGGTTAGGTTCTTCTGCAGGGAGTAGGAGCCCCTTGAGAGTATGAAAATGGTAAGGGATGCCTCCATATGAAAATGATAATCCATCAACCAGCTACTACAATATTGATCAAATAGCTACTGTCTAGCACTCCTAGTATGGACCTCCTGGTTAAGAGACAACCTGAGGTCCATACAGTAATCACCTGTATCCATAGTTTCACCTCTGGGCCCTGAAAAGTAGAGGTCTGCAAAAAGAGACAGAGGAATCATTCCCCAACTTAACAGAAACTTGGCAGATTTCCATTTACCACATTTTATTTCCACATAAGATTTCAATGGGCCTTGGCTAAGTCCTCACTATCAATAAAACTGCGACACTGCAACAAATCACTCCAGAGAATGAAATACTTATTAAGGATGGGAATTATCTGATAAAAAGTAGATACCGTAAACTTCTGAGCTGGCCATCCTCAGCCTTCTTGGCAGCCAACAGCCTGTGAGGTAGGATTTCTTTCTTCCTAACGTAGATACCTAAAATAGGTCAGAGGAATTGTACCTTAAACATGCCAAGTTCTCTCCATTGACTATAAGGGAAGCTCAGAATCTAGCACACATGGAGATCTTCACAGTGTACATGACTTGTCATGTGTCTTACTCAGGTCACCTCTTTGGTGATTAGTTTCCCTGCTGAATAACTGAAATGAAGTTATTTATTCTCCTCTGAAAAGCAGTTTTATCTCTGTGAACAAGAAATATCACAGAAGCTAAATGCTTTTAAGAAGTTATCTATTCTATTTTACTATCTGGGCTAAAATGAATTGTAACTAGTTCAAATAAATTTATCAAAATCTAAACTGAATTCCTCACAGGAATGATTTAAATGATTTTCATAAGTTGGTAGTCTGGTGACCTTTTGCCCACAGCACATTTCAAAGTTGCTTCTAATGTAATTAGCACACAGTAATCAGCAAGAACCAAGTAACTCATTCTAAAAAGGAACAAAGTTCAAAAAGACATCTGAATTGCTGAAATCACAAAGGGAAATCTGATGACCTTTTATTAACTTCTGATGTAAACCAAAAATCCACAGATTTATGTTTCTCCTCAAAACTTTGCAGCTTTCAATGAACAAGGTTTGATGAATCCAGTTCACAGAAATATGGAAATAAGTTGTCACTCAAACTACCGGGGATAGGCTTTTATTAGACAAAGACAGCATCGTGCCCTCGGAAGACCTGCACCAGAGAGCCCCAGGAATCTTCTTTTAATTTATGTTTGAGATGACAGGCTGGGACTTATGTACCACACTCTGAGCAGAACCACCTGCTTCAGCCACATTGGGATCAGCCACTGTCTCTGTGTTCTCCTCTATCTTTCAGCAGTCTTTACGTAACAAGTTGCTTGTTCACTCAAATCACATCTGACCAGTGTGTGGATTAAAATGGTTGTAAGACTTCAGCACAAAGCATTATCTAATCAGATAACCAAAAGGAACAAAGCACATAGAGGAAACAAGGAAAACAGTAAAAAAAAAAAATTTACTCTCATTTACTCTCCTTGTTTAGTCTTTTTTTTTCCTAAGTTACCCTCAGTTTAGCTAACAAATCCCAGCTTGAAGAAGCAGACCATCATGCTTCCAATATGCCCTCTCAACCTCATTCTTGTGAATGTGGCAGTCTTTGTTCACTCAAATCTGTCCCAGCCTCCCTTACCATATGGAAACATCCTCCCTTACTAGATCAAGAGGTCCATGGCACTAATTTCTAAAAACCACACAACGACAGTTGGATTATGGAATAGAACTGGCCACCCAAAGCATTATTGCAGAACTGTGAGTAAGCTTTATTCCTACACTATAGCAACTCTGCAGTGACTTCTCTTCATAAACAAGCTGTTTTCTCCTTCTTTGCCAATTCTGAGCATTCTCTACACAGCTACGGTGTGATAGGACTGGGCCACAAAGTGAGTCCTTTGGGGCTTTAGAATTGGTTGTTTTGTTGTTTATGTGTATGGTTGTTTTAGATGTCTCTTTATACCAACCTCCTTCACAAGTCACCCCATATAAAGTTATAATTTCAGCAAGTTCTGAAACAATAATACTGACATTTCCCAGTTAGAACGGATATCTCCAGAGCTAGTGCTGTTTTGCTGGAATTTACTATGTTAGAACAATCAGATTCTCATCCTCTCCTCTTTTTGCTGGAGGAGGCTGCAAGAGTCTTTAGAGGACTGAGACTATAGCACTGAATAATGATAATACCTAAACTATAAACAAAGCCCTTGAGCACAAAGAGAGGAAAACTAAAGCTCAGATAGTCCTAAAAACCACAATGAGAGAACATCACTTAACCTTTAGTTTTGACTACACCTGGAAAATTCCATCATCTCTGGGCTATTACTACTGTGCCAATTAAACCTGTTCGCAGCAGGGTTACTCAGGATTGTGGATTAAAACACTAGTGCCAGCTGATAGTTCATCATTTGTAGCTGAACGAGTGGGACACTTTTAGTTTTCCCAGTGGAGGTGAGGCCCTTAAGGCTGCTTTATACCTTATCAGGAAGGAAGGGGAGGGAGAAAAGGAAAAAACCAAAGCACTTTGCTTTGACATCTACCTTCAGTGATACAGCACTCTAGTCCCCAGCAGGAGGCCAAACCTTGAAAAACAGATTGTACAAGGAAAAAAAAAAAGTTCAACTGTCACTTGAAAATGCTAAAAATTAGACATTAATGCTGTTAGAGAAATGATGTATTTCTTCAGCATCGTGTGTACGTCAGACTTAGTCCCTTACCATCAGTCAGCCAGCCTGCAAACAAAAAGCTGCTTTTGAAATACTGAAATGGCTTCACTTTGAGATGTTTGTAATGGACTAAAAAAAACCTACATGTACAGAAACACAGATATACACACATACAATTAGAAATCAATATTTAATTTTTTAAGATAACATAATTCGGAACCTTTTCTATTTATTAAGGTAGATATTTATACTAACATGCTCAAGATAAGTTATAACTGAACTTTACACTATATAAAATATTTTATAANTTTTATAATAACATGATTGTTTTTTAAATTTGCAAGATTTTTTATATTTTGACTTTGGAAAAGAACTTTCTGAAAGAAAAAAAAAGCTGAAAATACAAATTAGGACCGGATGCAGGGAGTATTTAATTAACTACTGCATTAACAAAACACACTTTGAAAACCTTAATTTACATTCAGATGACTGCTTTCAAACTGGTAGATTTCTTTTTAGACCTGAATTTGCTCAGCACTCACCTATCTTCAGCGTGATGGTTTCCCATTTCCTTGTGATTTTTTTTCTGATACAGTAGTAATTTTGGAGACTAATTTTTGATACCTGTTAGATTACAAATATTAAATTATCAGGTTTTGGGGGCAGTTACCATGTTTGCAGTCTGCTCTGAGCACCATGGGATTCCTGGTCAGAAGCACTAGCATCATACACAGACATTCATAATTAAAGGCAATGATTGTATCATGTTCCACATCTCTCAACCTCTTTGCTTTAGCTGTTCAGAGAATTTTAGAAAGCTCAAAAGCAAGAGCCAACACCTTAGGCAGCTCCTCAGGACTCTACAGCCCCTGGCACCTTTGCTGTGTGGTGGAGAAGAATTTTTCAACCTCACAATGGAAAACATGCCAATCTTTCAAGAACAAGCAGTGGAGATGAGTAAGGAACTGTGGTTGAAGAATGAAACAAATCCCACAATTAAAACACAAAAGGTGCAATTGAGGAACTAGATGGACTCAAGATCTTTATCTTATCTATAACACTTTGGAACAAATTGGAGGAAACAGACCAAATAATGCCTGTGGCCAGCCATCAAGGGAGTAAAGGTGCACAGGGAATTGGGCTGGGGAGGACAAGAAATTAATTTGCACCATCCAGTCCCTCACCTTTTCCCAGACAACAATTAGACCTAGGTTTCCTTTAGTTTTAAAGAAAGCAGCATGTGGTTCTTGAGATAAATATACAAAGACAGATTAATTCTTGATTCACAAGAAACCCTTTCCCGATCTTCATCCTTAAATGTCTCTGAGTGTGTCTCCATGTTCCTATTCCTCTCTCCTACAAAAAAAAAAAAACAAAACCAAAAAAAACAACTTCAAAGAGAAACTGCTAACATGTAAATTTACAGCAACTTCCCTTCCTTTCCATCAAACCTAGTTCCGAATGTAAAAAGCCTGGTGAAAAGTTATAATGTTGAATAGCACTGAAATACCTGCTTCATCCTTGTCGTGATTTCGGCCCATTAGGGAACAAAAGACCACGATTAGCCTCAAGTACCGAAGACTTGAGGATTGCTAAAGGGCAGGGAGGGCTTAATTGCCGCTTACGGTGCAGGACAAAACAGACCAGGCTACTCGGCTTGGGGAAGAAAAAAAAACAGAAAACAATTTAATACCAACTAAAACATAAAACCCCAAAAACCAGAACCAAAACAAAACAACACAGAATGGTACAGAGATGAAGAGTCCGACCAGCCCTTTAAGACCACCTGCTCCCCACCCCTCTCCTCTTCCCGGGCTCAGAGCCCTGATCCCGGTGTTTTATACCTCCGTCCCCCCTGAACGGCCCAGGGGGGCAGGGAGTGGGGGTTTCAGTCAGTCCGTTCCTGGTGGCTTCTGCCGTTTGTCTCACCTCAGGGCAAGTGGGTTCCGCACCAGTCCTCCTTGCAAGTCCGTGAGGTACCACACACACATGGCAGCCCTGCACGGGCTGCACCGACGCACATTTGTCCCAAAGCCCTGCACGGGCTGCACCGATGCTCATTTGTCCCAAAAGTTGCTGCTCCTCTCTGCCTCTCGTGTGGGGCTGCTCTGCGGTGCACAGGCTCTCCAGCATGTCCTGTGCCATGACCGCCTCTCCCACACAGTCTCTGGCCCGTCCGGGCACACTCACATGAAGTTGCTGCTGCTGATCCATAGGTTGCAGGGGTACCGGCTGCACTCTCACCACGGCTTGCAGAGGGGTCTCTGGTCTGATGCTCCATCCTTCCTCCTTCTCCGACTGTGGGGTCCGCATGGTCGCCTCCATCTTGTACCACCCTTACACCTCCTGCCTCGCATCTCAAATTCCCGTCCCTAAATAGTGATGGCAGAGGCGCCAGATTGGCCCAGCCGGGCCGGGGGGTGGGTCTGAACCCAGGAGTCGGGGGACAGTCTAAAAAACTTTTACCGGGTCTTCACTGCAACCCGCTCCCCCTGTTACTAAGCAAAAGCAACTCCTTGCTAAACCATGACAATCCTCCACCCTCAATGTTTTCATCTTTTACTTGTTCCACTTTGAAATTTGTGTGTATTTTTGAACCACTGTGAATATGTTTGTGTACTTCAGCCAACATCTCTGTCTGTCAGATGTGACAGCAAGAAGAAGGTTATGGAAGCCACTGTTGGGTTGGGACATCTGAGGGCCTTACTTATGTCTGTGTCCTACTGTGCAAGATGCTCTACAATTGTCAAACTAGCAAACAACTGCCAATACAAAAAAAATATTCACTTCGACCCCTTAGGGATGCTTAGTACTAGTCAAGCAATGGAACACAGTGTCACAGGACATGCCTATTTAATCTCCTTCCAGAGATAGATTTTGACAACTTGGCAGAAAATAAAAAGTCCTGTCAGTGCAGAATAATGACGAGATCTTATAATATGGTGGTCTGCCTACCATGTGTTCAGAAGATCGTTTCTTTGCTTAGAAGCAAATTAACCAATTCTTAAGCTTGAGAGGTTTTTGTTTGTATTTTTCTAAGTACAGACAGCTAATAAAAACATCTCCCTGTAACAAAACCAGCTCACTTGTTTTATCCAAACCTTATACTTTGCTTCACAGAGCTCTGATATTTCTTTGCTACGAAATTGGAGCTGTGCTGAATTTGGTTCCTAGCAGGGAAGTCAAATCAGAGTGATAAGACCTAACAGCAGTGGATAAGCTTCTGCAGTGATCATATAAACCTATCCTGTGGGCAAACTCTGCTCCACTTTCAAAAGTCTTTTGTAGTAGTGGTGAATATGGGAATTTGGAAACAAACCACAAGACTTGTGCCCTTACTTGCGCGTTAATCCCTACAATGCTTTTCCATGTCACAGCTGTTTCACAACTTGTAGATACTAGCGTCAACTCAGGCTTCAGAGTGAAAGTCCAAGGCCTTGAGTTATTTGTGCACTAGACTCTTGCTGACGTGCAACAAAAATCTCACTAGTTATTTCCCCACATTTAGCTTTGTCAAGGTACTTTGAAGTACCTTGCTACAAAATGGCACTGGTTGCAGATCTCAGACAAATCACACCAAGTCCTGGCATAGTGAAATAAAATAAATCAAAAGCATATTTTTACAAACAGTGCACAAATAATGTTCAAAGCTCAAAAAAATAAATTAAATCTCATTTGTTATTAGTCTCTAATTACAGGAAAAAAGCATAAACCTTTCATTGCATAACATGCTAGAAAAGGCTCAAACTTTTCTTTTTTTGTCTTTTATTTGGAGAACTTTCCTTCCCTCAGACTGAGTGGACAATAACTAGGGGAGCAATGTCAAGGTGTGTTTCCCTTTTATTCTTTTAGGTCTTATGTGCTCAAGGAAACCTGAGTTGGCTGTCTCCAGTGCCCTGGCCTCCCACTCACAGCAGCAGTTCAGTAATCTTAGGTGAGGGCAATGCTATGCCTTAATAACCTCAGAGGACAGCTTGATTCTGTTTTCCAAGTCCCAAGGGTCTCATTAGAGGATCTGCTAAATCAGGCTTGTATAGACTGTCATTAACTGCAGAATTTAATTAGTCTAAGTTTGCACTGATTTGCATTTAGGAAAGACAGAAGCCTGCTGGGTTGTTGCTGTTATCATGCTGTGTGTATCTCTTCCTCTGTTTTCTAAGAGTTTTTTACAGTACATAAAGGTCGGGGCAGCAAACATTCTTGGTGCACAGCCACTACTGAAGTCATACAGGGGGCTTAAATAAATGCTTACTAGGAACAGAACACTTAGCAGCAGTACTGGAGTATACCTACTCCACAGATCAGAACATCCAACATTAGCACAGTATAATCAAAAGAAATAATGAGAAAAGGAAGATGATGGAGCTCTTGCGTCGAGACTCTGAGATGCACCCATGGGACACGCATCTGCAAACTGCATATGTAAAACATAAAGTTCCCCATACCTATAATGTCATTGAGAAAATGCCTACTGACTTCAACGAGAGCCCTGCTAAGCCTGACACTTATGGTAATCACATCTGTGACACTGAACTGCTGATCAAGCTTTTTGCTGTCTTTTAACTACATCGCCCTGCATGAAGACTTGATAAAAATATCCCAGATTGTTCTCTCACTGTTACAGTTTCAGTGATCTTGCCTGCAGTATTAATATGGTTTATATTCTGAGTATTGACAAAAAGAAGTAATTTCCTTCAGAGTTGTTGCAATGTCACTGGAGAACAAGAATTCTGCTCCTGTAGCAGCATGGCTCTTTTCCCTTCTCTCAGGGTCTCCACCATGACAAGTTCTTAGTTCAGTTGTTTGCACAACACTACCACAGATCTGAGAAGCCCTGTGAAAAGCTTTTTCTATTCTCATTCTAAACACAGCCAAACATAATCACTCTGTGCCAAAAGGAAAAGACTGCAGCTGGTAAGGAAATTAAATTTACTCCAGATCTTCCAGTAATGTATTATAGCAGAAATGATGGAAGGATAACAATCAAAACATGCATAAAAATGTCTCAGAGAGCAGTTTAAAAGTTTAAGGCTTTATCTAAAACAGAAAAGAACCCATCTAGTAAAAGTATTTATTATTTTTTGCCTTGCAGATGAATTAATAAGTTGAACAATGTATTAACAGCACAAAGTTTACTCTCTAGTATTCATTTAGCACACATCTTTTGAATCCCACTAAATTCTTCATCTTCTGCTATTTTTTCTTTTTAATTAAAGATTGTAACTAAAAATCAAGACTTCTAAGATGGCTCATAAATTTTCTCTCCAGTGAAGTCCACTCCTTACTGGGCCTTATTTCCCCAAAGTGCAGAGATCCTCCACCAAGTATCTTTAAAATGTCTCCTTGAACACTGGAAAAACAAAAGCCTTCTGCAGAAATCACTTCGTAATTCTTGCTCTCACATCATCATAGTAAAAAAAGTTGTACACTAGAACAGAAAAAAGAATTGTGCCTCTTTTTTTTAACCTTTGAATATGTTTCTAATCAGAATTTCTCAATCTGCATCAAAAAACTCAGTAAAAAATCCAGAAAATCCAAATTATTTCACTGTCTTTGCACTCAAAAAACTAAATTCATAATTGAAAGCATTTTTATGTTTCTTATTAACCGAATATCAGTTCTACTGGAGAAACTGACAGAAATTTTAAGATATGATTTTTTCACCCTCTCTAAAATTGCTTTCAATCACCCGGAATGCACTGCTAAGCACTATACAGAAATGATCCTGCTTGGTGTATTTAAATTCTATTTACATAGGAGAAAATGCATTTGTGAAGTATTTATATACACAAAGAAGCATAACATTAACTGCACTGTGAGATGTTATCACTTACAGCCACTGAGTGCCTCAACTACAAATTAGAGGATAATTAATTTCAAATAGCCCTATACTAAAACACAGAATAAAATAGTTAATGGGAAAAAAGCTTTGTTAGTTCCCATGGTAGAATTTTCTGTATAGTAAGGACATTAAATGTTCCATCACTTTACTTAACAATGAAATATTGGAACAAGTTGTAGGGTAGGATTGACCTTAGACAATATAGGGCCTTAAGTAAGATACAGAGACACAGCTCAACTTTAATCCCAAATTTGCCTCTGCCGCACCTTGAGAATCCTGTGTTACCTCCATCTCAACTGTTTTATTTCCTGCCTCTTGACATGCACAAATGAAGTTGCTAGTTCCTCTTTTACAAGGTTATGAGCAATCAAAACTGATTTGATACATGCTTTGGGGTAAAAGGCCTGACCTGGAGTACTGCATCCAGTTCTGGGCTCTCTGGCTCAAGAGGGACAGGGAACTGCTGGAGAGAGTCCAGCACAGGGCCACCAAGATGATCAGGGACTGGAGCATCTTCCTTATGAGGAAAGGCCGCGGGAACTGGGGCTGTTCAGCTTGGAGAAGACAAGATTGAGGAAGGATCTCATCAACATTTGTAAGCATCTTAAGAGTGGATGTCAAGTAGATGAGGCAATACTTTTTTTCTGTAGTGTCCAACAATACTAGGATGTAAGATGGAACACAAATTTCCACTTCAACTCAAGGAAGCATCCTTCTTATGTGGAAAGGCTGCAGGATCTGGCACTGTTAAGCCTGGAGGAGACCTCATTAATACTTAAAAGTATTTGGAAGGTGTATATCAGGAGGATGGGGAAACACTTTTTTCTTTGTATCCAGAGACAGGACAAAGATAACAGAAAGAAGCTGGAACACAAAAAGTTCCACTTAAATATAAGGAAAAACTATTTTACCATGAGGGTGAGAGAGCCCTGGCACAGGCTGCCCAGAAGGGTTGTGGTGTCTCCTTCCTTAGAGGTCTTCAAGACTCACCTGGACATGTTCTTATGCGACCTCATCTAGGTTAACCTGCTTCTCCTGGGGAGTTGGACTACATGATCTCTAAGGGTCCCTTCCAACCCTACCATTCTATGATTCTATGATAAGGAAAACTATTTCACTATGAGGGTGATGAAGCCCCAGCACAGGCTTCCCAGGAAGGGTGTGGAGTTTCCTTCTCTGGAGGTTCTCAAAACTCACCCGGATGCATTCCTGAGTGACCTGATCTACGTGAACCTGCTTTAGCAAGGGATTGGAGTGGATGATCTCTAAAATTCTCTTCCAATATCTACCATTCTGTGGACCGCTTGAACACAAGCAGTTGTAGCAGAGCCACAATCCCTGAAGCTAGAAAAGGGGGAGGTCAGGACTAGTGCAGCTCCAAACACTTGCTGCATCACCTTTGTGTAAGACTGGCTCCATTGGCCTGCAAACACTCACCCACGTGAGCAACTCTGCACAACACACTCTCCAGTGAGTTCCATATGCCATACAGATAGAAATTACTCATGCACTTTAGCATTTACAGATTCAAAGCCTTGGCTTTTGTCTAGGCCTTAGATGAGGTAAATTACATCTGGTCAGGGCCAAACGGTTTCAATTGCATATTTAACTTTTCAATATGCAAATAGGTTTATGCAATAGGTGTTTTTTTAATAGAATACTTTCTGTTTTCTAAAATTTTCTTTATATATTTGTGCAGAAACCCATTACAAGTTTGCAATTGCAATCAAGAAATAACTTTTTACATGGGAAGAATTTTATTCCTTTGAAGCTCTTAGGAAAATACACTTGTTTTTGTGATTTGTTTTTTTTTACCCCTGTTTACTGAGATACATAAGTTTATTTTAGTTTATTAACTTTAGGCTATTTAAGGTTTTTCAGCATATTCAAATATATCTGTAACCTCAGTCCACACACTTAGGATAAAAGGAATGTATATATTAATGGCAAATAATATGTATGCATTAAACAAAAATCTTCCTTTTTGAAGTACGCTTCTTAAAGCCCCACAGACAGATCACTTATGTCTCAGGTGCTCTTTGCAGCTGCTTTGCAGTATTTTGCAGGAATGCTAAGGGTAGAAACCAGATATTTTCTGCGCTATTTCAATGACACTGATGATAAACAGTCATATTACAAATTTTCAGCTGTTTAGATAAAGTTTTATAGTTACCTGCTTAGTTATTTTTCATCTTTAAAGATGTTATTTTTAATTTTAAAATGTTATTTTTAGTTTTGAAACTAAAAAGAGAATTAGCAATCACACACACAATCACACAGAATCTTAAAGGTTGGAAGGGATCTCGAAAGATCATCCAGTCCTACTCCCCTAGCAGAGCAGGACCACCTAGAGTAGGTCACACAGGAACTCGTCCAGGTGGGTTTTGAATGTCTCCAGAGAAGGAGATTCAACAACCCATCTGGGCAGTCTGTTCCAGTGCTCCCTCACCCTCACAGTGAAGAAGTTTTCCTCTGTGTTTCTTTGGAACCTCTTATGTTCCAGCTTGTACCTATTGCCCCTTGTCCTATCATTTGACATCATCGAGAACAACCTGGTTCCATCCTCCTGACACCTGCCCTTTATGTATTTGTAAACGAGATCACCCCTCAGTCTCTTTTTCTCCAAGCTGAAGAGCCCCAGCTCCCTCAGCCTTTTTTAAAATTTCTTTAGAGTAGCAAAAAAGTGTGAATTTTATAGCAGTTGTAAGGTACTACATGGTTGTCCATAGCCTTCCCCAATGATTCCTTGTAGTGGTTTTGGCCTGGGCCAGGTTTTTCAGTAGCAGGGGGCTAAAGGAGTGGCTTCTTTAAACAAAGAGATTTGCCAGAAGCTTCCCCTGTA
>WBNH01005186.1:34896-56295 GCA_013401255.1 Urocolius indicus | reverse complement strand
CCGATCCCTACATTACAGCCATAATAATATAACTTAAATTGCATTTTATGAGAGTAAACCCCTGAAATTTAGTGAGTGAAATGATAAAAACTCCAGTAATGATGATAATGAAAAATACATCAATTGTCCAAATGATTTAGCTGTGTGGTTGAGCTTGCTTTGAGGAAGGCAGACAGATTAGAAAACAAATGATTCCACTCTATATTTGGATGAGGATTGCAAATTCTTGATCATTACATGCATCTTGCATTCCCTTTTCAGATATTTATAATTTTTGCATCAAAGTGGAAGGCAGTTGCATTTGCTGCAATGCCTTTCTGGTATCCCTGTTAGCCTAAGATCATACTGGAAAACAGAGCTCCATGGGGAACAGACACACAGAAGTTATTTCTTTGCTCTTTATCAGGCCCAGAGAGACTTCCAGAGAGGTGACGCTTTTGGTGCAGACTCTTTCATGTAGGATTTACCCCCACAAGAGGACTGTGTCTGCAGATCGACTCATAGATGCCAGTGCAGAATTGCCAGCTGACTCCCATGCCAGCCACGATGAGGAGAGACTGCTGGCCAAGTGGCTGGAAAATAAAGATCTCCATCTAGTCCTCAGAGCCTGCAGGGGTTGTGTGTGCATCCCCAAATGCAGAGGCAGAAAATACCGTCTCACTTCAATGAGACATCAGTCAGTGTATGTTTGGAAGGAGTACTACAGACCAACTAGGGTCACAGGGCAGAAAAAAATTTCTGCAGTGGCAACAATCATAATGCCAGGCATATTTTTTCTTTCCCCCCACCCATGCAGTGCATTCTTACTCTGATAGCAAGAGTGAAGAGGCAAGGGACAGATTTGGGAGTGGGCATATTCATGCATACATGTTGGAGTAGTAAAATCTGAGAGGGGTTCTCTGTGCAGTGGAAGTATGTGATATCTTGCAGCAATATTAGCTGTAGTTTCTTTAGACATATTGGTGTGTAGAACTTTAAAATAAAACCAAAACTCACACAAGTGAGTTTCCTTCAGAGTCAATCACAGTGAAATATCACCCTAAACAATGAACTGACGTACCTCAGTTTACTAGAGGCAGGAACTAAAGAAGCATTTCGAATGGATTCTAGCTTCATCCGGTTATTAAAAACTACATCATGTCTGTATTAATGACCTAAAATACTTAGAAATTGAAGCATATTTCCTTGAGGTAGCACTAGTCTCATCTATTCTATCACATTAGCTTTTCATGAAGCAATAAAATAAGATTAGAGAACAAAATCCATTGTACTGTTCATATAAATTAATTGCATTCTGTAATGCTGTGTACCACCAGAAATCAATGAACTGATTTCATTAATGGTCAGGCTTAGACACAGCTTTCTGCCTTTTATGATTTATAGCAGCTTCACTAAAGAACAACTAGACCTATCAAAGAGCACACAGAGAAAAAGAATAATATGACACGTGGAAAAAAACTTGTTCTTTGAAACCAGGATGAGTTCTTCAATTTTAGAGATGGATTCAGATACACACTGCTCAAGTAGGGGGATGTAGGCAGAGGCTGGAGTCCAACATGTAGACACACAGTCCTCATAACTCATGCTTCAGGCCCTAAGCCCTGAAAGCATTTGAGAGTTCTGAACACTGCCCAGAAGTGTCTCCGGGCTGATGCTGCAGAATCTCTGTGTTTATTTCACCCTTATGGTGGTTTCCGTTTACAGCCTGGTTGCTATCTGTGTGGGAATTGCACACAAAGGGTTAAAAGAGCCAGTGCCCACTTATCTCTTGTGCAGGCCTGGGAGGGTGGAGGCCTGAGAGATCAGCATGAGAAGAAGCCGAGGGAGGAAATCTTGCAGAGACAAGGCAGTCCTGTTTTGGCATGGTTAAATGAAAACCAATCTCAAACAGTTTCAGCAAGGCCATGGTGCCCAGAGTGAGATAACTGCTTAATTAACAGTGAAATTAATATTAAAGTTAACACCTTTTTGGCACCCCTAAAGATGAAAATGAGCAAAAAGAGGTACACGCTGAGGAGTACCTATGACTATGAGGAGTACCATATGACTATGTTCATTAACTCTCCAACCAAATCACGTCAAACGTCACCCCAGGGAGGGGGCAGAGAAGTTTGGGATATAAGTCCCCAGGGAGAGGGAGATAGAGCTTTTTAGCCTTTTCAGCCTTTTGAGTGCTCCACTTCTTCTTAAGTCGGCTTAGAGAGAGAAAGATGTGGCACAGAGAAAGAAATTGAAGAACCAGATGAGACAGTCGATGGTCTGTACTCCTCTTCCTCCACTAAGACAGGGATACTACTGTAGTAAGTTTATTTACCAATGGCAGTCTCAATTCTGTTACATCTGATGCCCTAATAAATTCTCATAAATCAAATTATAACCCTTGACTTTGTGAAACTGCTTTCTGTGAAAGTCCCTGAGAGGGACTCTGACAGACAAACATCAAGTTCTCACCCTTCATGTGACAACCTGACCTGAAGCCTATTCCCAGTTATACTCACAGTGCAAGTGATCTACTGCATTTGTGTCCAGGCCTTGTCACTTACAGATCAGAATATATCCTGAAGAGCTGATGCTCCTGCCAAGGGCTCCTTTGATATATTGTCATAGTGTCTATGGTATACAGCCATGACCTGGGAAGTCCGTGGCCAGGTCTCACATTATAAACTCTTTCCACAGAACTGTTACCCCTTCTGGAAGTACTGAGGCTGAGGGGTCCCTTTTCTCCTCTGCTAATCCCTGTGGAATGACTGCTTTGAATCTGTTTTCTGTTTGGGAGCCTCTCTTAATATCAAGAATTGGAAACTAGGTGTCTAGACTTTGAGGGTCAGTGCATCTTTCTATCTGTGGGTCAGATCCTAAAAGACTCCATGTGAATGTGCATGTATGTGAGTGAATAAAAGACACTGCAGACTTCTTAATTTCATGCTTTAATTTAATGCTAAAGCCATCCTACCTCAAGGTAAAACAATACCAGTGAATATGCAATAGAAGTCCTGTCAGTTTTCAGGCTTCAGAAACCACAGACAACAAGTTGTCTTTGTTCAGACCTCTCTTGATTTAAAGATCGAGCTTCCAAACCCCCTTACTTTCTAACTCTCCTCACTACGGATGGGAGGTTAGGTGTGGCTGGCTGGGTAAGGATTCTGGAATAAGGACCAATAACAACAAATTTGTTATCAAGCAGGTATTCTTTATTGCAGCCCTGGGTGCACAGGGGATATTTCCACCACATGTGCATAACTAAGTTAAACAAAAACCCCATATTTAGTCCCAAAAAAGTTACATCATTTCAAAAGTGATTATCATATTTCCTTCCCCAACAGTCACAAATCATGTTGTAGTTTCAGTGATTGCCAGTTTCATAGTGTCCTTACTGCCATCCACATTCCATTTAATATCGTTGATTTCACTTAGGTGGTCATTTACGTCATCTAGTGGTCTTTCTTCATCTTCCTCATGTTTGCCAGATGACCTTTCATAGTCTGATTACTCTATCATAGCGAGATGATCTTTAGCAATGCACGTGATGTTTGGCAAACTATTAAACAGGTGGTTAATAAAATAACTATTGTTACTTTAGTCTTTTCTGTAACTATAGATTTATGTTTCATATCATAGAATCATAGAATGATAGGGGTTGTCACAATATACACTTATTTATCTTTAGTTTATCTGTAACTACTGATTTATGTCTCCTTTGGTTTTCCTATAACTATTGATTTATGCTTTACAGTATACACTCATTTAGAAACACTCCTTATTTCACTCTCACTGCTTTCATTAAGACTGCTGAAGCAAATTAAATGGTCAGGTTATAATATGACCTAGAATTTCCCACATTTTAAGCCAATGAGAAGAATATCTACACCAAATGCTTAATTTATCAAAAACTTGCACCTAGCCAAAAGGAGACGGCAACTCTATACGTCTCCTCCTCACCTGAGGTGCATTTAGGAGCACAAGGCACTGGGACCTACAGCCTGATATGCCCCACACTGAGCAAACTGGGGAGAGGCAGTAGAGTGGGTTTGCCAGCTTAGTTATCTGCAGTTCTGGGATAGCAAAACCCAATTCTGTTGTTGCGGTTTAGAACCAACCAGGAACAAAGAACCAGGAGCAACTGCTCTCACACACCTCCAGCTCTGGGCAAGACAGTGAGAAGGAAAGTACCCGAGAACCTTTGGAACTTCCTAAGGACAGGGAGAGTTCACGTACCACTTACAGTCCTGGGCAAAACAGACAGGACTACTCAATCTGGGGAAGAAAACAAAAGTAAATTTAATCTACTAACAGGCAAAATTATAACACATCAGAGTGGTACGATGATGAAGAGCACACCAGCCCTTTAAAATCACCTTCCCCTAAGCCCTCCCCTCTTCCTGGGCTCAGAGCCCCCATTCTGGTATCTTTATCTCCTCTCGCTGTGAACTGCGCAGTGTGCAGGGAGCAGGAATGGGAGTTTCAGTCAGTCCTTTTCCAATGTCTCGTTCCTCTTGTCTTGCATCGTGGCAAGCAGACTCCTTGCTGGTTTTCCTCTCCAGCGCAGGGTACCTCAGATACTGGGTTCATCTTGAGGGCTGCAGCTCCTCTCTGTCTCCTGTGTGGGTTTATACAGCCTGCAGGCACTCTAGCACATCCTGTTCCACGCCTGCCTCCTCCTCACATAGCCTTCTCCCAAGCCTGTGTGCAATCCCTCAGGCATGGGGTCCTCACTAGGCTGAATTGCTACACCTGGCAGAGCTGCTGGCAACTATCAATCAGTCCTGCCAATGCCTTCCTTGTGTCACAGGGGGACAGCTGCTGTCTTGCAGTGGGCTGCAGGGAGGTCTCCTGTCCAATTGTCCTACTCCTTTCCTTCCTCTCTGACTCTGGGGTCCACGTGGTTGCCTCCAACTTGACCAACTCCTCCATCTCCTCTTCTGCTTCTAGTGATGGCAGCGGCACCAGATTGGCCTGGCTGGGCTGCAGATGGGTCTGACTGAGAGCCATGGGAAGTTTTGAGAACTTCTTACTAGGATCAGCACTGCAGCCCCATCGCCCTGTTACCAAGTGAAAAGGGGCTCCACACAAAACCATTAAATCTGTCTGTGGTTCCCTTGATTCTACTTCCTTCTATTTTTCTTCGAAGTTGGCAGCAGCAAGGCTGCTCAGATGTAGTGACAGCGATGGCTGGTCCTGGGCTGGTTTGTATGGGCATGTCTGTTTTGTCCCTGTTGCACCACTGAAACCAGGGCGATCTCCCTGGTTTAGCGCTTGAGCTCACTGTAGTCAGGAAAACTGATTTATAAACCTTGCAAAACTAAATGGAAAGTGTTCAAACTTTTTCTTTTTTTTCCTAGCATGAAAGATTTTTCATCAAATCACCATAACAGGTTGCTGAAGACTGTTTTGAAAATTATACCACATTAAAAGATTTATGTCATTGAGTATTTCTGGACCATCTGA
Organism: Urocolius indicus; assembly: GCA_013401255.1. Lineage (NCBI taxonomy): Eukaryota > Metazoa > Chordata > Aves > Coliiformes > Coliidae > Urocolius > Urocolius indicus. The sequence goes on along the minus strand of WBNH01005186.1, from coordinate 50,850 downwards.
TGAGACTTATTACATTTTGGGCATAAATCAAGGAAGAAAATGATCTTAAAGCCTAGTTATCATGCAGAAGAGACAACACTTTTCAAATCTTGATTTTTTAAATTTTTTTCAGATGAAATCCAGCCAGTTAACAAGATATATTCCTTTATTTTGTACCTTAATGGTACTTTTTAATTAAATACTCCATTAAACTGAGTATTAAACAAATTTTGGGGGTCAGATGATGAACCACTTGTACATGATTACTTACTCAAGTCTTGTTTTGAATTCTGATGAAGTTAAAAGAATTCTTTTCAATTACTTCAGTGCACTTGGGACTAGGCAGTGAAGCGGTTTGATTGGAAGGCATGAGAGAACTCCATGTAAGGGATGAGAATGAATTTGAATTTCTCATCCAACAAGCAGATAGAACCACAATGGTTATTAATGTTTAAAATGTTATGGAATTAAAAATCAGCTGGCATTAATTTGAAAAATTATTTTTTAACAAAAGAAATGGTAGTATGGTTGGCTCCAGAGAACATCAGTTCGTTAATGTCTACAGTGTTGTATTTGACGTCACAGAAATGCTTTTGTATAATTAGGAGGTGACAAAGGGCTCATGTTTTATATATGTGTATGTACTCATACACATATTAAAATATTTATACAAAAAAATCCAGCTACTCTTTAATTACCATAATCAGCAACAGAAGACTGATGGGACAACCACCAGAATCTTAGAGAAATTATGTTTGCCATTTTCTAAATGACAACAGCTTGAACCAATCCTGATCTTCCTGAATTTCACATCTATCTCCAACTGCTTTGTAGCAGACTGAAAAAAAAAAAAGATAGATGTTTATGTGTGTGATGTTGAGCTATTCTTGTCTTGCAATTTCCTATCTTTTAAATGTGTACACATTTATCATATGACTCCCTATTGAGTAATGTAAATAAATGTTTTAATGATTATTTACAATCATGAGCATGAGAACTTTATTTTCTTTGTTAATGTGATTGTGGAAGCACTTCAAAACCCTATTAAAGATCAGGATCTTTTTATACCAAAATCTGTCCTCACTAGATATAAACAGTTTCTATTCCAGAGAGTTCACATTTGAAAGATCCAGTGTGTAGGTTGCAAGCATGCGGTCATCAAAATAAGAGGTGAGAATAATAGCCTATAACAAAGTATTCACTGGTTATTTGTAACTGGCACCCTTTTTAAAGGCTAAAAAATGTATTCCTCTGAGAGATTTAATACAAAATTTTGTTGTTCTAATGCCACAAATTATTCCTGGTATGGAATATGTTAGATAATGATCTATAGGTTCTTATCCAAAGAACAAATCTGAAGCCATCTTTCGCCATGAAACGTAATGTTCAGTACCAAGCAGACTGCAATTTATAACAAGTAAATTGTAATATAGTCAAGCTTAGAAAATAGCCCAGTATCCTTTCTGACAGAAAAAAATAATGGAAGATGGCAGGCAGGCTCATAAGCCATAAGAATTGTTTAACCAAAAGAAGAAAATCTTTTGGGTTGTGAGTTAACCCCATAGGCAGCTCAGTACCACACAGTCACTTGTTCTTCCCATCCCTAAGTGAGACTGAGGAAAAGAAAAATAAAAGTAAAAAGCTTGTAGGTCAAGATAAAACAGATAAAGAAAAGTTTAATAAGTGAAGGATAAATGGAAGAAGAAGTAAGAAAACAAAACAAGTGATGCAGAAGCAATCACTCACCGCCTCCCGTGGGTAGGCTGATGTTCAGCCAGTTCCTGAGAAAAAGAGGACTAACACTCCTAAAATCTCTTTTCCCTTTTCTTGCTGAGCATGACATTATATGGTATGGAATATCTTTTTGGTTAGTTTGAGTAGTCTGCCTGGTTGTGCCTCCTCCCAGTCTATTGTGCACTCTCCAATTTATTCACTGGTAGAGCAGAGTGACAAAGAGGGGGCATTGATCATTTGCAAACACTGTCTTGGTTAAAAATCTAATGCACAGCACCATGTGAGCTGCTATGAAGAAAATTAACTCTCTCCTAACCAGGCCCAGTAAAGTCCTTTTCATTTTCCCCCTCAAATCTAGACTTAGCAGATGTGCATTGCTACAAAATTAATCTAAAATATTCTTGCTTTTAGACATTTGATCTGGAATGGTATCATACAGAAGACAAGAATATTGCTTTCCTCATGTTGCTGCTTCTCTTTCTGGGGAAAAGTTATTCTTTATTGAAGTGCCTTTTTTCAAAGGTGACTATAGTTATTGCTCACCTTACAATAGACAGCAGATGAGTTGTACTGCCTCTCTGAATAGTCTGATGCTTCATATTTTAATATCTCGCTTGTGGAATGTAGAGGTCATCAGGAGAATGGGGGATTCTTGTATCCTTTCAGAAATCAGAACAGTTGTTGTCATCTGGTAGGAAGTGCCTGACCTTCGTGCCAGCTGAATCAGGGGCAAACCTTCCACTGGTATGTGTAAACAGGATAGGACCCTCGAGAGCCAGCACAGTGCTATAGTTGTCACCCTAAGAGACACAAGGGTTTTGAAAGGTCAGAGAAAATTTTTGAGGCATACATTTTGAACAAAGCCATGTCACATTAGATCCCCGTGGCTAAGGAAATTATACCAAGCCGTGCATGGAGCCTACAACTGCTGGAAACTTCTTTCAGCTCAATGTGATTCATGGGCATGAGGACTAATAAAAACATAGTGTATTATTAAAAATATCAGCTTGACAGAGCTCAGCGAGTGCCTGTAGCAAGTATACCACAGAAGCAAGGAAAAAACCTGATTCCATTTACTTTCTGCATGTGAGACTTCTTATCTGCAGAGAGAGGCAGAGAAATTACACAAGGTTGAGATTTTAATGAGAAGTAGTAGAAGACTAATGAAATGCTAATGAGATCGACATAATCCAGTGTGTCACTGCAGGCTCTTGGTTCTTTCAAGCCTGGTAAACAAAATAGCAACCATTAATTTGTCTGAAGTGGATTCTTGAATTTAGCAATGGAATTTAGAAAGCACTGAAAAATACTCCATGTTCTCTGCAGCATTACTGAATCTTGCTTTTTTTTAAAGGTATTTACCAGAGGTAGAAGTAAGGCCTTAATTTCCCACTTGCCGTGAATAAGAAGGATTCAGAGTCAGCCAGTTGCCACAAGCGGACACACAGTTTATTTGGTGGTTTCCACAAGGTTTCTACTTGGGTAACAGTTTGTTGGGAAGGAAACTTCGCAGAAGACTAGACATAGGCCATGGGCTTTCGTAGAAAACATTTGTTGAGATAAAGGAGGTGCCTCTAAGTGCTGGTGCTGGGGGGCAGCTGGGTTGGCTGCAAAATGAGGGCTTAAATCTCATGTCCAACTAACTTGTTCCTCTGCTCGAGACCCAGCATATCTCATGCCTACAGGGAGCTTTTAGGCAAGAACTTTTCTTTTCTGGGCCCAAATAGTCTGTGTCATAAGACCAGAGAGCTAAGAAACGCAGAAGTAGGTTGAAACTATTTTTACAGCTACATGATCCAAAGATGATTTTTGTTTTACACAGGAGAGAACAAGTTTCAAGCTGTTCTGTTGTACTCTGGGTTTTTTTTACAGCCCTTGGTAGCCTGAACTGCTTCTCAGAGATTAGTGGGACACAGGGCCATGACAGCCACTCATCTCCCTTCCAGCAAAAGGACTTGAATCCACAGAGAAATAATTTAAGTCAGATCTCTCCTGGTACAGAAACAGCTGAAGGCATTAAAGAATATCTCCAAAATTACTCTTTTGCTATGTATCAGCTGATTTCTTTATACATAGCCCCTAAAAAACCCTTCTGTATGAAATGAACTTTAAGTCAGTTTTCAATGTCACTGTACATCACAGCTACTTTTGCAAGCTTGGGACCTTATTAAAGAGGACTTACAACTAGTTCTTCTAAGATGGAAGATAATTCTTGCCCTAGCAGCTACCAAGGCTGCCCTGACTGACTAACTCTCATTTGAATTCTCCATTTATAGCATCAAATTACCGATTCCAGACAAATTGCTTATTTCCCACAGGGAGAAGAAAAATACAGGGAAAGAAAATAAAAGCAGTTATTCAGAGAAGCTTCAGACATGTTTTACCTCGTACCTCTCTTGTTCAAGGTTTTACTTTTTGTTCTTCCAGGGATGAAATCTCTTTCCCTTTCAACACTTCTTTTCAGTTATACATATATCACAATAATTTAGCATACATTTCTCTAATCTTTGATTAATGTCTTGCCTTTTACTTAAATTCCCATTAACATGAAGTCATCACAGTAATTTTGGTTGAATCCTCTTATCACGGATGTACCTTTAATGAAAACAAGATTAGCATCTGAAGCTTTCAAGAGATGATTGCTGTAGTGTTTGGATTCTTTCCTGACAAGATAGACTCTCTAATTCTTTTAAACAAGAAAAATTAAAAGGATCATGTACTTCCAAACAGACTTTCGTACTTTTTTATGTGCAGAGTCTCAAGTCAAAATTAAGTTCACAACTCACAAGAATTAGGGATTCAGTATTTGTGAAAAGTGTACGCAGGTCACTGTCTGACATGCTGACCACCATCTATCTGACACATTGACCAGCAATACTTTATAATTTCTCCATTTTTTCATAATTGGTTTGTATGTTTTGATCAGACCCTTGTTCTTTTATATGAGTTTTAAAGAGTCTGGGACAGGGTTTACCTCTTATGGAAATATAAGTAAAACCATATTTTATCTTCTAAAATTCTCCTTCTGAAACAAATTTCACCTTCATTTATATGGAACCACATGCAAATTGCATCCATCCTAAAATGTTCTTTTCAATAAAAATAGTCCTCCATATGCCTTTGTTGATTGAGTTACCTGCTGTATTAAAAATAAGTTTCAAGTGCCAGAATTTGGTGACTGTCAGTGCATTTGTGTTCATAGAAAAAACTTTCAACTTACACTGAAAATCCGAAAGGCAGCCCTGAGGATGGCAAAAAAATAACACTCTCAAAGTCCTTCCATCTTTGTTCTCTCATATGTAAAATGAAAATAGTACTACAAGATGTTAATTAATTGATATTAGTAAAATACTTCTGTATTCCAAAGTGACGCTCATTTAAAATGTTGTTACCTTAAGAAATGTTGATCTTTTCTTGTTTGACTTTTTGTTTTTTTCTCCCTAACATTACCTCAGAAATAGAATAATGTCATTTTAACACTGAAAGACAGTTCGTGCATGAAGTATTTTTTCACTACCATGTGCTGTGTTAGCATCTTTGTCCCTTTCCTCATGAGTTGTGTGATTTGCTTGGAGTACAGGTATCTCTCTCAGATGTGCAAAACCAGAGAAGAGTAATTCTTAGGGAGCCATGTGCTGCTGTTCCTGGCAGTGCAGTGTCTGCATGAAGGAATTTAGTTTCTTTTAATGCAAATTGGGTCAGCTGTGTAGGTGGTCCCCTGATAGCACTGCCGAGGCTTTGCTGCTGCTGCTTGCTCCTGCCATGTAGATTCATCTCTTTCAGATATCAGTGCGGGAGGACCACTGTTTCAGACAAAGAAAAGGTCATCCTTATCCAGCTCTTGCACTTCCTCTGATTGCCACTGACTCAATTTTTTTCTTAAGTCTTAATCAGGACCGACCTATGTTTTCCCCAGTGTAGAGTCTGGTATGTGTGCTATCCATGTGCTTTGCCTAGTTGAGCATAGTTGGTCATGTCATGTATTTACATGGCTTTGCTAGTCTCCTTGCATTGCTTAATTTGATGGAAATTACCTGAGGTTCCGTTTGTGCTCTATACAATGTCAGCGATTCATATCCTGTAGTTAAAAACTTGTTTTTATTTGCTGAACTTTACTTTCTCCTGTGTTAATTATTTGGATGCCCGCTTCACATACTCACCACTGGGGTCTTCAGCCTGAATACTCTTGTGCATGTTGCCTACTGTAAGCATGTGAACAGTTCTACTGAGCAAGAGCTTAAGTTATGCATAATTATAATTCAGTATTGAAGCTGTGTCTAGACTATTAGAATGTTGTCTCACAGGAATTATGACATCACTTAACGGTTTATCTGTACTTCATACTTTATTTTACTCAATTTGTAAACCAGATAGTCTCAATCTTATGTGGTCCACATCACAGTAATATCATAGCAGTTTTATGCAATGCAAGTACAGTTTATAGGTCTCTAAACAGCATCACCTGCATTTATATATTTAGTAGCATATTAGTTATTTTAATAACAGAAGCACTAGGCAGGATTTCACAATAATTCTACCAGTTTAAAGCAAAAAACCAAAATTTTATTGCCTCCAAGGTTATGACTGGCAAGTGCAGTTGGGTACTAAGCAACTGAACAGTTAAATAAACCATGAAGGTAGAGAACAGAAGAATGCTATTCAAGGAGCAATTGAAGAAGAGAAAATGAAGGGAAAAAAAACCAATTTAGAAAGCAGGTTTAAGTATAGTTCCATGCTAATCAAAGATCTTCTACAGCTGATAGAGAGAGATACCATTCCAGTGTGAATCATACATCCCAGAAATCAATGTCTCAAATATCATCCATTTAACATCTTTGTCTCTCTCTCCCTTCAACAGTGGATCAAGGAGGTTGTCCTAGATTTTGTTATTGTTACAGTGATACTGTTGCAAGCTTCTCCTTGCAAGGATTTCCCAGAAGATTCTTACAAGTATTTACATGGAGCACACCAAGACTGTGCTACTAATGAGCTAGGGAAGAAGCAAAAATGTGATTAAAATAAAAGGAAAGAGAGGTGCTTACTGGAGCTGTTATTTTTAGAAGGGTAGTGGATCAACTAAGTACTTTTGGAGAATGTCAACATCCAAGTACACTGTTTACAAAGTATTTTTGTGAAGTTTTGGTTTTTTTTTTTTCTTCTAACTTCCAGTCCTAGGTAGGAAATATGAAAGTTTTCACCAAAAAAAACCCCAAACGTTATGTATTTTTATTTGATCACTTTTTGCATAAGAAAAACGGTATGGTCAGTAAGAAAATGGAATTCACACATCACATTGCCTGGCTTGTAAAACATGGAAGAACCTGCCATTGGAGATACAGAAGAAACTCACATCCCAAGAAGTCCAACAGCCTTTAAACTACTTTTGTACCTTCCCAATCTGGGAATACTGTTACTTGAATACATGGTATTATCTAAATAAAGCCTGAGAAGTTAAGCTTGGCCTGAGGAGCAAAACTAGAAATCCACTGGTTGTCTAAGGACAGCAACACTGTTTTAAGTCCCCTTTGCAAAGGCACCATATCCTTACTCAACATGTTCTTTTGCCCCATCCCTGCCAAGTTCCTGGCTTCTAGGCTCTATTAGGAGCATCCTGCATCTTCCTCACTTTGTGCTGGAAGATTTGTCCTCCAGCAGAGCCCCTCCACAGCCTGTGCTGGGAGCCTGGAGACTGGGCACCAAGTGCCTGAAAGTCTCCCAGGAGGTATACCTCTAGCCAGAGGCCAGACTCACTGACAAAATACATGCTAGCATCACTTTACAGTGCAAAATGGTGCAAGAGAAGATATTGATTTGCTGAGAATTCCTAATGATTTGGTTTCTTGAAGAGCTGCAGTGGTAACTATGACAAGCCTGATTCTGTCTGATGATCACAGGCCTCAGCCTTCCCATGAGAGCTCAAAGTGCAGCAGGTACCTGCAGGATGATACATACCCTTTGCCTTCACACAGGATAGCCTCAGTGGATAGGGAGGCATAGCATGGCAGGCACAGCGTGGCAGGCTCCAGGACCGTTTCTATTGTTCTCACCAGAAGTGGAGAAAGGGGATTTCATGCTAAGCCACTAGAAAGCGCGGGTGGCAAGACAGCCCCATGTAGTTCAGCAGTGATGGAAATGGCCAGCACTGGCTCACTGGCACATTTAAATTGTTTTCATCCTTGACTCCCTTTCTACTTTTAGATGTTTTAATTTCCTATAATTTTTACACAGTCACATGTGGGCAAGTAAACAGTTTGTTTTGATTCAAACATCTGTGCTAATTTATTGCACTGTCTAAAGCAAAGCTGGAACATATTCTCAACTATACGCAGGGACTGAATGTAATGACAGATGCATACAGATACATGTCTCCCTTCAAATTAAAACATTCACAGCAAGTAGCAGACTGGACAGCAGGCAGATCAGTTTCCGGCCCTTTGACTCCTCCTGGGTCTGTATGTCGAGAACGTTGAGATAGTGTCTGAGTTACCCATGGAAAGAGGCCCAGGGACAGCTGTCCCCAAGGCAGGAGGGAACAGATCCCTCTCCCCAGCTTGGCACTACCTTGCTGGGTCCTTACATCACCACAGAGGGAACCATGACGATACCCCATTGCTTGAGCTGCCCCTGGCGCTACTGAGGGGATTTGGGCAGTTCTGGAGGCCTGTGTCACTCAAGATAGCTGGTTTCCCTCCTCCTATGCTATAGGCTATGGCCCCTCCATAATTTTCCCTCTTCATCTGCCATGTGTCTTTGGCAATGTTTTCCTGTCCAGAGCCTGTGCTCTGGAATAAAAACAACCCAGAAGACAAAATTGACATTTCACCAGCTGCAGCTCCCAAATTCTCACAGCAGTTTATACTCTGCAATTGAGACCAGGGCAAATGAAAGGATTTAGGGAAATGCCCTAAAACTACAATGCAGGTAAAATTGGTTTGGAGCACAGAGAGTCTTGGTGGTCAAGGTCACCCCACAGTTTATATAGTAGTTCTGCATTTTCCTGCATTTTCCATGAACCATAATCTCAAACACATTGTCTTTCTAGAAACTCTTCTTTCTGCTTGAAAGGCATTTCAGAGACCCCAAACATGTTTAAAAATGAAAAGCATGAGACAGGGAAAGCCATTACCCCTTGTCTTCTGGTCTGAGAAAATATGCATATGAAACAAGTCTATGGAGGAAGCCAAAAGACATTGTGGTCAAGATCAAGCTATATTTTTTTCTTATTTTGGGTTTTGTGGTCATTTTGGAGTTTACTGTCTTTTGCAATTCTCACATCTCAGATTGAATCTTCTAAAAACTTCCACAAATTTCTACATCGCGCTTCACTGAACATTTCTACAAGAAAGCAAGGAACAAAATTCCAATTACATTTCTAATTATCTAATGGCACATAAGAGATCTTCTGCCAGTATTTACCTCTGCTCCATGTCCTGGCTGCCCTCAACCTGAAACAATTTGAAAAGTTCAGTTATTTTCCCTGATAGGTACACAGCACTTTGAAAAGTAAATTCCAGGTTTCCACTACATCTCTTCCTAGGTTAACAAGTTGCGTATTTTAAAAACAGACTAGACTACAATAAAATGTACATTTATATGTGTAGCTGTTTCTGCAAGGAATCACCAAGGAATGATGTGTTCTCCAAGTTATATATACACACCTGTGTGGATAAGTCCCTATGCTGACAAAATCCAACAATGTTAGATAGGAAGCAATTTAAAATAAAAAAAATTATATAAAAGAGAGAGAAAAAGAAAAAAAAAAAAAGAAACAGGTGGCTTGTTCCAGGCCTGACAAGAACATTTTGGAGCCTTAAGAACATGCAATCTCCTGCTTGGCTGAGTGTTGTTTCTGTCTCATTCACTGAGTGATTTCTTGGCTTTCCCAAGCTTCCTTCTGCTGCCTGCAAATGACCTGCTCTTTGCTCATTTTATCTGTTCCTTGAGAGTGGGCCTTTACCATTTGATTCTCATCTTTCCACTTCTTGGTGTCAAATCTTCCTGGTTTGCAGCTGTCTGGTGCTGATACATGATTGCCCTCTTCGAGCTCTCACCTTCCACATCCTCCTTACTCTTCACCCCAACCACATGAAGTCAACACTTTTCACACATTTACTTTGCGTTTCAAAATGCTGCACTTTCTGTCAAATATATTGACAATATTAGTGAGTACAGATGCTCAGGGAAATCATGAGCAAAGGTATGGTCTTCCTCAATTCGTGCAACTTCTTCATCACTGAAATCAGTCCAGCACTTACAGAAGAAAAACATATTTTCTTTTTACTTTAGTAGGAGTACAATGAGTCCCTTGAGCTGCAGCTAGTCCTCTGACTTTAATAGAAGCAGGATACTGGTCATTCCTCACCCATGCTTTAGAAATCCCATTCATTTTAACTAGGAGTATTACAATAAATTAAGAGATTGATTGATTTGTGCTTTTTCTTGCTTAGTAGGGAACAACATATTCCTTGAAATGCTTACATACTCACCGAATTACCTCTGTAAAGTCTCTATCATACTCTACAAAAATAAGCCCTTTGTATCTTTTTGTATTTCTTAAACATAAATCAACATGCACATGCCAGAAAACAATGTGCAGAGAGTTCAGTGCATCCAGGACACATTAAACTCCAAAATATTTGTGCAATTGATTTCTGCATGTGCAATGTCTCTCCATTTGGAATTTCCAAATATCTGGAGCCTGGCCAAAGTTACTCCTTCATCAAGGCTGCTGGACATCTGGAAATTCTAGGCAAGTTTCTAAAGCCTACTTTTTATGTGGACAACATTTCAAGAGTGAAAAAGAGAACGTATGCAGAAAATCAGATGTATGCATGTAACCTATCCAGAACTTCCAGGCAAGGTGAGGATATTTTCAGTGTAATAATAAAAAAAAATCACTAAAAGAAAAAAAGACAACTATCTCCTACTGAAGGACAACAGAAGTTGAGTGCCGAATTCCTCTTTGAGCCTCTCAAAACCTACCTCATCTCTCATTTTGTCTTGGCTTTATTACACTTCCTTTCATTCCATTCATTTTGCCTAAACAGATACTCTCAGTACCTTTTTTCTTTTCCTCTTCACTCTGAAAACATTTCTGAGTATCATGTTACACATTACCCTTTACAGTTCCTATGCTTACCTCTCTCTGCATGTTCAACACTAGCCCTGGTTTTTTGGCTTTTTCTTTTTCTGTGGTTTCATAACTTATGCTTCTCAGGGGACCAGTAGGCTTTTTCTTACTGACACATCACTACATGATATATGCCTATGTCTTTATAACACTGCTATATAAATACTTGGAATGACATGTGCACTGCTTTATGAAACTACAATGGTTTCAAAACCAAACTAGGCCTATATCACTCCTAGAGTTATTTTATAGAGATCATGAACACATTGTGAACTGAGTTTAATTTCTGCTGAAAACAGTGTGGTCAAAGCAAACATTTGTGCTTGGAATATTTGGGATGATTGAATATGCGTCGACACAAGGGGCAACGGGTACAAGGTAGAACATAAGAGGTTCCAGAGAAATGTGAGGAAAAATTTCTTCCCTGTGCGGGTGATGGAGCACTGGCACAGGTTGCCCAGATGAGTTGTTCAGTCTCCTTCTCTGGGGACATTCAAAACCCATCTGGACAAGTTCCTATGTGACCTACTCTAGGTTGTCCTGCTCTGGCAGGGAGGTTGGACTAGAGATCCTTTCCAGCCTTTGAGATTCTGTGATGCTGTGACACTTTGCTACTACTGTGAGATGAATCTATGTCCTGATTAATGGATACAGCTTCTGTGGTTAGAATAATAAATTAGACAGTAAAATTGCAGAGAAACTGTTTTTTTAAAAAAATACAGATCCATAGGGAAAACATTTACATCCTGGAATCAAGTGAATAACAGAATGCCCGGTGTGATTTTTGGCGAGATGGTTCGCAGTTAACTTGATATACTTAACCTGTAAATTAACAATTAATTAGGGATACAAGAACACAGTAATAGTTAGGAAAAATATATATAGGTAGGTAAAATGTAAGCAGTATCAGGTTTAGGAAAGAAAGAAATGTTTCAGATCATGAGTCTCATGTGGAATTAATGTCAGGAGTTGCTCATAATGCCTGCACTGAAGGATCTTTTCAGATAGTAGTTAATTCTGTTACATGTTGGGATTTTTTATTAATTTTTTTGATAAATTTTCCTTTATAACTATAAATCTATTCCATTCCTCTGTTCAGTTGCTACATTGGCATGTAGACTACAAATGATGCATTTGACCAGCATCTTTTTCTTGCAGGCATTATGGCTCAAAGAACAGCTTTTTGTAAGTTTCTCACCATTTTTGCTGGAGGTAGAATTTCTTTTAACGCATGAAACCATTATGAGGAATCAGAGATGGAAACAATGAACCAAAAGAAATAATCATGGTCATATTGTAAGAGAACAAGTAATTCCAGGTAAAGCTCTCTGTAGCCTGTAAAAATAATGAGAAAATTTATTTTAGGATTAAATTGCCAATAAATAAAAGAATATTTGAAAACTGGAACAAGTTTCTCAAGTGTATATGGGTACTAGACAATGCAAGTGAGTATTGCTATTGCACACAGTACAATTGCACGTAGCTTTCTACGTTCCTGGTATTGACATCCATTTCTTTAATAGCCTATTCAAAGGAATAAGTGAATAATGATTATTAGTACTTACTAGGAATATGTGAATAAGAACCCCCCCTCCCCCATGCTATTATTTGAAAATTTTTGTGGAAATTTTTGAAGCCTCAGTCAGAAGTTTTTTTCATAGAATCACAAAATGGTTTGAGTTAGAAGAGACCTTAAAGATCCTCTAGTTCCAAAGCTTCTGCCATGGCAAGGGACACCTTCCACTAGACCAGGTTGTCCTAAGTCCCATCCAACCTGGTCTTGAACACTTCCAGGGATGGGGCATCCATAACCCCTCTGGGAAACCTGTTTCAGTGCCTCACCACTCCGACTGTAAAGAACTTCTTCCAAACATCTAACTTAAATCTCCTCTCTGCCAATTTAAAGTCATAACCTCTTGCCCTACGACTATGTGCCCTCATAAAAATTCCCTCACCAGCTTTCTAATAGGCCCCTTTTACGTACTGAAAGGCCACTGTAAGGTCTTCCTGGAGCCTTCTCTTCTCCAGGCTGAACAACTCCAATCCTCTCATCCTGTCTTTGTAGAGAGAGATGTTCCTCTATAGAGGAGCATACTTTTTTATGCATTACTTGGAACTACTTAAGATCCTGAAAAGCTTAGTAAACTTCTTTACTCCTTTTTTTAATAGATCAATATGTATTTTCAAGTCTTCTTGTAATCTTGATAAGTAGGTTAAGGAAGTAGTGTAGTTGAGAAATCGAGACTTAGCCCATAAAATGAAAATTAAACTGAAAAATAATTAATTCATCCCAAAACAAAACCAGAACATCTTCTGAATATGTCTTCACGTATTTGTTTTTAGACTAAAGATCACATGCAGAATATTTGTTCTCTTTTTAATGTTAGAGCTTGTGGAACTAGGAAGATAACAATGACTGTATACGTATGTATTTAAAAGAATATGAAAGCACTTTTTAACTCAAAGGAAAGAACTGTAAATAAAAATGGCTTGCTGTCTGTGTTGTTGGCTTTTGATTTGAGGTGCTCTTTTGGGCATAGATAAGCTCTTGAAAGCTGCATTTTGCATTTAGTCCCTATGACAACTGTAATACTGGCCTTGAAATGTGTGACATCTTTCAGTGGAAGGTAGTATTGAAATGCAAAATATTTATATTAATAAACAGTCATCATTTTTTACTAGCACTCTAAGCAAAAAAGAATTTATATTTAAGTCCCATAATTAAGGGGTTTATAGTATTAAGATGGAAAGGAAAGAGACTCTGAGGAAAGTTAATAATTTTATGAAATATACGATAAAGTTCTTTAGCTGATGAGTTGATAGAAATAATGCCTTCCAAAGCAGGTTTCAAATGGATTTCAGATTTAAATAATGCTGAAAAGGGTGAAAAAAATCAAGAATGCATGTAATCTGTAACTGAATGTATAACTTAGCTCTAACCCTGACATTACCCTGCCACAATCTGACTCATTATTGTATAAAAATGAATACCTCGGAAATGCTAAGTGCTGTATGAAATCAAGTAGTATTTACATATTTAGTGGCAAAACCTTCAGAAATGAACGTTTCTTTCCGGATCTTTACTAAAGCACACACCCGACCATGTTAGGAAAGGTAAGATAATAATTGTGCCCACATAATACTACTAAAAATATATGAGCTTCTTTACAGCATATCTACTTTCAGGAATTAAAAGTCTTCTTCTCAATCTAGAGGTAATGTCCTGCTCATGTGTATTCACTTGAGAAAGAAGATGGGATTGACAGAATGGGTAAGTAATTGCATCATTGGGTCCTGAATTCTTTTCATATTATAAGATTTTAAAACTCCGTTTGAAAGATCTTTTGCAGTAACATTTTGAGCTACTGCAAAAAGAATGCATTTTCTATCCATTGTATATTTCCATTGAAAAATTGTTCCATATGAAGGGCAATTTTCTTTCTACTTAGAGTTAAAAATAGAGATTGGCTAAAAAAACAATTTAGTTACTTGAGAAATCCCAGTTGTCCCATTCAATTGTTAGTTTTAGTGGTAAGGGTGAACTTTTACCTGCAATGCTTGAAGTGTCAACTTATAATTTTATTTTCTGTAAAAATCTACAGAACCTATGTAATAAAGGAAAAGTTTAATTTGTTTTCTTGTAGGCGTTAAAATCTTTTTCTATAAACCTTTTTCTGAAGGTCTTATCTTGTCTTTAATCTGATTCAAACTGCTGAAAATGTTTGCTCCCAAGCTGCCTGTCTTTGCAGTTCTGTCAGCTGAAACAGTCATTTATTTGCCTGGAAAGTGTGGCAGATTTGACATTAAAAGACTACATTTCTTGTTCCTTGCTATGTTGAGTGACGCTGATCATGAGATTTGGAAGCAAAATGCTCTTTCATTCCTAATACATCTTTTCTCTCATATTTTCTCAGGTTTTGTCTTTAGAAGTATCTACTCAACATAATGCAGTGCTTTGAAAGTATATCCAAGATACCTTGGCCATCAAAACCAGTACTGCAACATTAACACAGCAATATCTCTAGGTTAATTAACCTGGCTGAGAAGATAAGCAGGTGTAACATCACACTAATATTGTAGCCTTTATTGCACCCAAATTAGGTTGTGGAATATTTCTGAGCAATAGTACAGCCTTGTCCTTCAACATTGACAATGTCAGAACCTGTAAAGAGACACAATCTTCAGCATCTTGAGCAGGAAGATGAGGATGGAGCTCTGAGAGGCAGATTTGCTTAGAAAGCCCCTTTATCTGCCTTGGTTGTTGAGTCCACTGCCAAAATTAATTCCCGACAAGGGCTGATGATGACTGTGAGGCACACTGGAAGACAGAGTGTGTTCACAACACTAGTCTAGGATTATGAAAATCAAGTCTTGTAATCTATGAAGAATATTGTCATGCCAGAAACCAGTTATATTTTCCAAATGTCGTCTCTGGAAGATGTTCTTCAGCAAAACAAGTCTAAGTCTTTTGTTGCTAATGGTGACTGCAGTGATTGTGTTGCTCTTGAGGGGAAACGGTACCAGGATGCTACTTCTTTTGTGTATCTTTTTGACAAATCTGTCTCATGATAGTCCAAGAAGAGAAGGAAAATGAGAAGCCATTTATGGCATCTTGAAATTCTATTGGCATAATTTGTCTATTTTCAATCTTCTGTGGTACAGAATCTCTTCGCTTCTTTCCCCTAAAGGTTGTTGGTCACTGATAATGACAACCACTGCTCTAAAGTCAACAGATATTTTGTTGCATTATATACATTTCTTAAAGCCACGCTAATGTTAGCTCCATGACTGGGAGTTACCTGGCCTCAGGAAGAAGGCAGTACTCAAGAAAAGTCCGTTTTTCAGAATTCAGCTTGGTGAGACACATTAGTGCTGAAGTGCATGGAATATAAAAAGTGAAAGTAAACAGTTACTGCAAGAGGGTAGGAACTCCTTGTCATGGTTTAGCAAGGAGTTGCTTTTGTTTAGTAACAGGGGGAGCGGGTTGCAGTGAAGACCCGGTAAAAGTTTTTTAGACTCTCCCCCGACTCCTGGGTTCAGACCCACCCCCCGGCCTGGCTGGGCCAATCTGGCGCCTCTGCGATCACTATTTAGGGACGGGAATTTGAGGT
>WBNH01005186.1:0-34797 GCA_013401255.1 Urocolius indicus | reverse complement strand
TTTTCTGTTTTCTTCCCCAAGCCGAGTAGCCTGGTCTGTTTTGTCCTGCACCTTAAGCAGCAATTAAGCTCTCCCTGCCCTTTGGCAATCCTTTAGTCTTCGGTACTTGAGGCTAATCGTGGTCTTTTGTTCCCTGATGGGCAGAAACCACGACACTCCTGTTCTTGACGAACCTTGTGCTGATGTTTCCTTTCCTGAGTCTTATAGCAGTGAAATGATTCTATAGCTTTGGGAAAGACAGGAAGATTGATTCAAGTACTGTAAGTTAAATATTCTCTTTGACCTGTCTAAAATTTAATTAGGTGGGAATATAGTTTCTTGTACTTCATTTCAATTTACTCTGCATAAAAAAAATTACAGTCTAATTTCAGTCTGGAATAAATTCAAAGTAAAAAATTATCTCCAAAAGATAACAACAACTGTGTTCCATCTTTTACAAATGATCTTAGTCTCTGTGATGCTGGTAAGATACACACATGCAGACAAAAATAGTAGACTCAAACAGATTAATAATATGTCCATATTTTTATGAATGGTTAAAAATGAAACTAATTAAATGACTTTGTTCTGTGGAACCAAAAATAAAATAATGGAAAAGAAAATGCACAGGATATATCACACTCATATGCAAGATCAACTCCTGTAACATATTTGGGCCGATAGATAAAGTTATGGGGGTGTATGATGGAAACAGAAATCTTTGTCCAAAAAACCACTCCTGTATGGATTGCTCCAACTCAAGACTTCAGATGATGCAAAATAAATGACTAAAAACCCAGTTGTTGCTCAATAAGCTGCTGGAATACTTACGACTTATGGAGGTTATAAAATTTTACAGCAAAACTGGATGCTTAGTAAAATATAGTGATATTTACTCCAGGTCTGGCTATTAAACTTCCATTTTCATTACGGACACTATAATGTTACAGTCAAAACAGAATGCAGAAGTCTTGTTAATTACCACTAGTGGTTCATATGTCTTAAGGCATTTCTTCTTAAATCGAAAGAGCTGTACCTTGCAATGGCATTGGCTGGAGTTGAAATGTTTATTCAATGGGCATGTATTACCTGTAATTTTACATAGATGCTTTACACCAAAATCATTACTAGCAAGAACCTATTTTAGAGTTGTCTAGAAACTCATGGATTTCTGTACTGATGAGCTGATTAGGCTATATCTAGAACAGACAGGGAGGACCATGCAAGATGAACTGTTTACTTTGCCATATACTATAGGCAATTGCAATTCGTGTTGTGTTTCATTACCTGAGGTCAGATCTGTTGTGTCTTGAGGTTCTCTCAGAGCATTAACACTGGGCTTCAAAACCACATCATAAATATTACATAGTGAAATTTGCCTGTTAAACATTTCCTGTAGCTTCCAGGAGCACTATTTAAATTAGTTTGCAGTTAGAGTGTAGCTATGAAATACTGTCCAGAGCATGAGTCAGCAGCATATGCATTTACAGATAGTTTTTGAATGAATATAGCTATTTCACTTAGTGATTCATTGCTACAGTAGTTCAAACATTTATGTTAACTAATCAGATGAAGCTCAAGATGAAGGGAAATGCCTCATATTCTAAGTTGATTTGTTATCAGAAATATTTAAAAGAATAATGAAAAAAGCTTTAGAAATTTTCTCCCGGGAATTTAAATATTTTATCTAGCATTTCTTTTTAACCTTGGTCATCCATCTATTTATCTCATCTTTGGTACATTTGATACAGACTGAAATTTCATATACAGGTAAATAAGAACAAGCAAGATCCCTGGCATTGCTGACAGGTCCAAATAACCACTGTTGATCTTGAGAATCCTGAGATTTTTGTAGCTAAAACAAGACACCAATTGTGTCTATGTGAATGAAATAAGTCATAAAAATTATGGTCTGTGAATGCAAATGTCTGTACTAAACATCTTTAACATAGTAGTCATCTGTCCCAGTCTGAGTCTCGCTTAATCAAAGTGAAGGGGGATGCCAGATCCCAGAAACCTGCAGAAAAGTGGATATAGGGTCAGAAATATCTCCATGGAGCCTTCAGCAGAGACAAAGTTTGTTTGTGGAGGTTAAGCTTTGTGTTCAATCATGGTACAATTGCTGAGTGACAAGAGGGGGACTAGACATGATATGTGAAGTGCAAGTGCTTTACAGAAGAAAGAAGAGGTAGGACTGCATTTTGACAAGTCAGGGGAAAGAAAAATGAAGAAGTTTATAGTGATTATAGTGAAAAGCAGAGAGAGAGGAAAAAGAAGAAAAGTAAAATTATGAGAATAAAGGAGACACCAAAACAAGGGAGACAAGTATTTTCATTTAATTTCATGCACTATAGAATAAGAAAAGTGTTGTTATTTCCCATTAATTTTACCCATGCTCTATTTCCACGACTTGAATCAATATTATTTATAACTCAGGTTTTCAAAAGGATCTTTGACAGTTTCACTTGGGTTTACTATGGATCTGATAAATCAAGAAAAAAAGCATACAAGTTTTTGTGGGCTGTTGGGAATAGCTTCCTTAGATTGTGTGTTGAGTACAAGGCTAAACCGGATTTGCTGAAGGCAAGGACCTGAAAAAAAGGCACCAAAGGACTAAAGCAACGCAAGTGAGCAGACAAATTAAGCTTCAGGAGACTGCACATGCAAAAACAATTGGTGTGCTTTTTCTTAATGCAATATTGTTCCTGAGCAATATCAGGATATAAAAGATTAGCAAAGCTACTAGCCAACCTGTTGATATAGCTCCTGCTCAGGAGTGAAATCCCTTGTCAAATCATAACATTTAGAAAAGCTCCTAGAATTTATTCTGTGTCTGTAACATTTGGACACTGATTAAACAAGATTATCAGTATCCAGGTATACAGAGCAGTATTTTAAAAAATTAAATCGCTTATACTCACAACAGATGAACTTACGATGTGTGCTGCAGAAATAAGCACTAGTGAACAGCCTGGTAGAGACACATGGGCTCCAGCAGCTACATTTGAAATACTGTATCATTAACTACAACTGAAATATTTTTTTATAATAATTATTTATATTGTAATAATTGTTTTTACTCCCAGTAAGTGTCAAAAATGATAACTTGTATCTGAAAATATATTTATTTTCTTTTACTAATTGTGTATATAACACTACAATCATTGCACTGATGTTGTAAAAACAATTGTTAGGAAACAAACTTTTTAGTAAATATTTATGTCAAGGATTTTTTGAGGACACAAATTACACATGTGTATGTTTAAGGTTGGAATCTCAGTTCAGAGTCAACTGTAGCAGAATGATTCCTCTTCACCCCTGCCATCTGTGTGATGTTTTGAAATGATCACTCTGTGTGCATTCATGTGTGTGTGCTGTGTATGAATGCACGTGTTGAAGGGCCCTCTGGTCACACCATTACTGGTGCTAGAGGCTTTCAGTGTACATCTGTAAGAAGATGCTGAAGGTAGAGTTCCTTCCGGAAGACTGATCTGTCGTGGAAGCCATTTGGAAGCTGCTTTGTTTGACAGGGCTTTCAACCAGGTTTTTATTGCCCTGTAATATTTTTCTTTTTCTTTACTTTTTTTAAATTTGATTTTTCATCCATGGACTGAAGAAGAGACCATCTTACTATGAATAAATAAAGTCCATCATCAGTCACTACATGGTGTCAGTTTTGCATTTTTAAGGTTTTATGTGGGCTCCCAGGAACTGCAATCTACTATGAAATCTGCTCCTCACAGAAGTGGCTTCTTCATGGTCTCTGGATGACATGGGCATACAGAGTTCCTGTGCCTTTGATGTCAGTGTCTATAGGTAGCATGAAATAGCCTTAGTTTAGAGTTTCGTTCTGGAAGGGCTTAAGTAGTTTCCTTAGGATTTCATGCATCCAGTTCCGTAACTGCAGTTTGCTATTCAAACGTTCAGTGCATTTAATCCAGCCTATGGTTTGTTCTGTACAACACTTCTGTAAGTTCAAGTGCAGAGGGATGCAGATATAAGTATCATTCTAGATGCAGTAAAGTCTACTAAAATATGTTACTACAGAAATGTATAGTCAAGTATGCAAAACATGGAATTTTTCCTATTTTGAGATAGATAATGATGACTCTTTTTGCTCCCCTGTACTCTTGGGAATTTATTTGTTGCTGTGGCACAAGTCAAATCAAGAATATTTCTATTATTTATGCTTCTATCTGGAACTGATAAGAAAATAAGAAGACCTTCTGCATTGTATTTTAACTCTGTGTTGAAAGAAACAGAAGCTGAAAACTCTCCAAAGTCTAACTTCTTAGTCTGAGTTTTCATGTGGAGGTTTTGTTTTCCAACTAAATTCCAAAGTCTTCTTGGGCAGCACAGATTGGCTAATGCCTTTACTCAGACAATGAGAAAGATCTTCAGCAGGCATATTCCCAGCAAGGTACAATTTGCCCACATAATCAGTATGCATTAAATGGTTTGTACAAGAACATGTCACAAAGTACAATTTGCCACATCCTGTCTTTTAATGCTGATTTTAAGGAACTGAGCAAAATATTAAGTTTGAGGATCAGGTCCTCTGTATTTGTAAGTGATCTGATTAAGAGTTTCATTCACCTGTGTGAATAATGGCCTGCCTAGGCCACAACCCTCTGGATGATGAATATTTTATGACGTATTGATGACTTCAGTTAGATATAATTAACATTTTAATAAAAAAATCTACAGAGAAAATTCAAAGCCTGAGCAGAAACAGATCTTCCTTGTGCTTATTCTGAAAGATGTAGAGGGGTCTTATAACACAGTATCTGAATATGCACAATGATTGAACAATACTTTTGAATGACATAAATTTCAGTCATTTGGTATTAGAGTTAGCAAATGGTTCCAAATATTTGCTGAAGAGACATTGAATACATAGTCCCGTAGTACATTTTTACTAACTATTACTGATTTGCAGTGTAAGCAAGTTTATCTGCCATTAATTCTTTTTAGAAAGAGGAAAACACTCAGTATTCTGTGAGAGTGTAAGTGGATGAGCCCTGATTTATGACTTAGGAAAAAAACCCCACCAACTTACATTATAATGCACAAGGCTAGATTTCACTCAATTATGCTGATATAAATCCACTGTAATTACATTAGTCTATGAAATTTTTCCAGATTAATGCCAAAGTGACTGAAATTCAAATGCTTCCTGTAATTTCTATTGTCATCTTGAACCAAAAAGTAAAGTGTCTTCATCTTTTTTTTTTCTCCTCAGACAAGTTTTAAAGAGGGACTGAGGGAATGGTAGGCAAAGATGAATAGTACATCTCTACAGGGATTTTTATTATCTGAAGGGAATTTTTTTTGATCCCTATGCAAGAATGTGGAAATACCACATTTCTACATTTTTGACAGGGAACATGCAAAAATCTTGCTGCACCATTTCGCTTTCTCTGCAAAAGAGACCTGAGCAGAGCACTGCAGACATGTTTGTCAGACCCAGTGGGCACAGAGCATGCCTTCAATTCACTCAGCAGTTTCCTATTTGTGAATACATATGCTTGGTCATTTCCAGATGTAAATATGTAATATCACTACTACTGCTTCCTATGCTTACCTAGAGCTGACCAGGCACCAAAGACTGATGATTCCAGGCATTTTTCCAGATAACTATCCATTATGTAGCTGTTTGACACACTTTTCTGAACTAGTTACCCTGGAGCTGTCCAATTATTTTTTTCCCAACTCAGTTAGAAGCAAAAAAAAAAAGTTACGGAATCTTAAGGGTTCAAGGGATCTTGAGATTATGGCTGTTTTCAATTCTGATAAATAATTCCTTCAATATGACATAAGAATTTTAACCCTGAAAAACAGGAAAGTATTGTTCTACATAGAAATACTATATTGCCTTTATTAGGAAGAGGTAAATGACATTCTACTGCCTAGGGAGAAGAAGTGGAAAAAAAGGGAAATAGCTCTTAAGAATATTATATATTTAATTACATTTTTGTTTAAAGTTTTTATATCAAGGTGTATCTGATTGGAAAAAAAATTTCCAGTAAGAAGTGTGCTTCTGGAAAAGTGTATGTGCACATTTTAGAAATTTCAAGAATGTCTGTAGTGCAGTGTCATGGGTTTGTGTGGAGCCACTTTTTGCTTGGTAACAAGGGGAGGGGGCTGGAGTGTTGGTACCAGTAAGCAGTTCTCAAAATATCCCTGGCTCTGAGTTAGACCCACTTCCAGCCCCACTGGGCCAATCTAGTGCCTCTGCTATCACTAAGAAGGGAAATCTGCAGCAGAAGAGGAGGTGAATGAGTGGTTCAAGATGGAGACGACCACTCAGACCCCACAGTCAGAGAAGGAGGAAGGAAGGAAGAGCACTTGACTGGAGACTCCTCTGCAGCCCGTGATGAGAGCATAGAATGTTCCCCTGCAACCCATGGAGGGCAATGGTAGGACTGAGAGCCACCATCAACTCTTGGTTAGTGTGTTCAGACAGACAGGAGATGGTGTGAGTAGGTGGCCATGGTGCAGGCTGTGCTGGAAAGCCCTCAGAGACACACACAGGAGGTGGAGAGGAGCTGCAGCCCTCGGGATGATTGCACGACAGAGCTGCTTGTGCATGGCTGCGTGGCATGCAAGAGACCCCTCACTGAAGCACGGAGAACTAGTGAGGAGCCTTCCTGCCTTGAGAAGGGACAAGCAGCAGGAGCCATTAGGAAAGGACTAACTTAAACCCCTATTCCCTGCCCCTTTGCTGCTCCGGGAGGGAGGAGGTAGTGGCCTTGGGTCAGATGCCTGAGCCCATGAAGATGTGAGGGGTGAGGGAAAGGTGGTTTTTAAGACTGGCTGTGCTCTTCATCATCATACCACTAAGTGTTGCTTTCTGTTTGTTATGGTTTTGGTTGGTGTTGGTTTAAATTAATTCCTGTTTTCTTCCCCAAGTCAAGTAGTACTGTCTGTTTTGCTCAGGACCCTAGCTGACAATTGAGTGCTCCCTGTCTTTAGGGGGTTTCAAAGACCCTCGGTAATTGTGGCTGACCATGGTTCTTTGTTCCTGGATGCACCTAAATCACAAAATAAGTATAACCAGAGCAAAATGTAGTGTCTTGCTTGAAGCTATGTGTTTAAATCTTTCTCAGTTATACACTTTAATGGAGAAAAAGGAGCCTTTAAAAAATTCTTTTACATCGTATCTGAATTGTGTCGAATGCTCAGACTGGCTGCTTTCTTCATGGCAATCATGCATTATTTTGTCAGGCAGTCATATGAATTTTAACTTCTATTGTTCACTTGGTCACAATTTCCCAAGGCAAGCTCATTAGGACTTGAGGTTAGAAGCACAATCACAGCAGATTGCTTTGAAAAATCTGGTTGAAACTTTCTGAAGTGATTATTGTCGTGAATACTTCAGGGCAGGCGGTTCAGTTCCTCTTCCTTTCTCTGTGTGCTGTGAAGGAGAGAAATCTCTCTGCCTCATAATCAAAACCATCGAGGCAAATGCTGTCACTGTGCAATATTAAGCATAGAAGTAACATGCCTCAAATGGTGGGACTGTGTGTCAGCTCTTGAAACTGGTGGACTTTCACATTTGATATGGAAATACGAGAATGATATCAAGTACCTGCATCTTTTTATGCTATTTGCATTAATGTTCACACAGCCTACTTAGGAAAGTACGTTTAGAAATAATGTTAAAGTCAATAGGAATAGGATGGTGCTTCAGAGTGCTCATTTATTCAGGTTTTCTAGACTGATCTTTAAAATATGCTTCATCTTCACCTTGAGAGATCTGACATTTGTTAAGACTTCTTCCCTCCCAGATGACTTAAATTGGAAATCGTTTTGAGTACACTGGTGCTGATGAAAATATTCTGAAGCATAAAATTTAAACTGAAAGCAGAGATGGCATTAGAACTTTATGCTCTATACAAAAATCATCCCAGTTCGGTTCCATCCATTTCTATTAGACCTAAATTCTGAAAGATTTTTTGTTATTTTTTAATAACTCCTACTTTTTTGTTGTTTTGGAATGGTAAAATGATACGTTGCTGAGCTTCAAAGATATGCAGCTGTGCCAGTGTGCAGAGCAGGCAGACGCTTTGTAGATAAGAAAATGTTGCCTAAGCAGTGATTGAGAAGATATTTATAATATGCAAAATCAGTTACTAGCATCAGAACTCACTCCCTTTCACACAACATATTTTCTCTGTTATTAAATGTAATTCTTGCTAGAAAGCCTGTCTAGTTTCAGTCCACCATGTAAACTGACTCGCTAACAGGTCAATGGTCATTCTATTCACTGACATGGAACATAGCTTAATTTTCCCAAGGAAGCTGTTGTCACTGATACAGAATTGCATTCACCCGACATCTGCACCTTAGGAGTTTATGTTTCTATTTATGTTCTGAAATTAACAGTCCATATTGCAGGCATGCAAATAGAGTCCCAGCTTCAAACTCCATTCCAAGCTGAAACAAGAAAGATAGCTTAGGGAGTTTTAAGACTTCTGACCATTTCTAAACATGCAAATAACGTTTCATTGATATGTATTTGGAGTCTCTCATTATTTGAACTTTCGGGAGGAGTTGATTTCCAGCTGAATGTCTGAGAAATGTGAGAGTAGGACTGCTGTAAAAAAGTGGAAGGAGAGATTCTGTTTTGTATTTGTAGAACTTTATGATTTTTTTTTCTTTTCACTTTAGTTTTCTATCTAAATTATGTTTTGCAAACAGTAAAGTGATCAATACTATAGTATGTGCTTAAGCATGAAAGCTTCTTGTTTGGGAAATGAAATGGTTTTAATCTGTTGCTGACATGGAAACCAGTCATTGACATCTAACCTAGAGAGCATCCAAAAAATATCTTCATCACTTTCAATCTGTAAATAGCAAGGGTTTACATTTATTAAAGTCATTATGGCCAGGTGAAACAGCTGAAGCATCACAGCATCATTTCCTGCCCTCCACTCCTGACATGTAAAATCAGGGCAAGGTTACAGCCGCATCGGCCTGTGGTAACAAAAGGAGTGCTTATGTTTCATAACAAAGAACAATGTCTTTACCACAGGGCTAGCTAGGAGTACAGAGAAGTTGTTCTGTTAATCTTATTGTGCTAGCAATGCTCCCTCATCCTTTCTCCATATATTTTCCTTTGACTCCTATTAAAATTTTACTACAAAGCAAAGTAAACTGGAGTATGTAGAAAACACTCCAAGGATTTTATACCAAATTGTACCACTCCTAATCTTTTCAGAGTCTCTGAGACTCTGGTGATTGATAAGCCTTTGCTGATATCAGTCAGTAATGCTTAATGGGGCATACAGCTGACCAAGTGAGCTGTGAAGCTCTCCCTGAGAGATTTCCAGCTGGGAAGAAATTCTTGTCAACCTCAAGCTACTATCTCAGTATACAGATTTATTTCATTTGGACCACTGTCACACCACATTAGCTCTCTGAACGTTTCTGATTGTAGCAAAATACAGATTTGTGGCATAAAAATGACTTAGGAAGACATGGATTTTCTGTTATTGAGTGCCTCAAGAATAATCAATCCATTAAAAAAAAAAACCAAAACAAACCAACAAAACCCAAATTGCTTAATTGGTAGCCTTAAGCCTCAGAATTACAGTCTTAAACCATAAGTCTTTTTGCAAGAGACAGTGGGTGATCTGGCTGCCAGCAGCTTCTGTGCTCTGAATCCAGCTGTGATGGTAGGAGAAGTGGAGGGACCACTTCTCCCTCACTTCATTTATCATCATTTATTTATGGGATATTGCTGCCTGTCAGACTTGGTGGCAAAACTGCTTGATTTCCACTTGTTGTGTAAACCACATCTCATGTAAACTGCACCTTCATTTGCTTTAATCAAAATAAGCTTGTTTGAACAGCTTACAGAGTAGGCCTTACTAACCCAGCTCCTCTTGGTGCAGTTATCTCATGAACCTTAGATCTGAGACCACAATTTCTGACACAGTAGTGCGCATCAAGAGCTGGTAGACATGTGACTATTGTTCAGAGAGAGCATTTTGTCTTCATGCTACTGGTAGGTTCTGAAAAAAAATGAAACAAACCCAAAACTTTCTAAGATGTTACTGAAATCATCAAAAACCACACTTAAGAGCTTGTGGGAGGAAGAAGATGCTGTTTTCAAACGATGGTTTACCCTAATTTTTCCCTACTTTTATTCTATTACTTACAAACAGTGGTTTTGCTATTTCTCTTTCCATGCTATACCCAGGAGGACGGTCTTTAGTAGCATCTTGTTCTTTGTCGTGTAAGACTGGCATGGGAATATCACCACTTTCCAAATGAATTAGTTTGCCACTTCTTTTTTTCTGGGAGGCTGCCTCTCCCTGTTCTGACACATTTCTACTAGTGAATATATAGAGGCTAATTCAAAAGAGATTATAGAGGGTGGTAAATTGTATTTGGTGAGTTATGTGTTGAAAAAGAAGAAGACAAAAAAATAGTATATAGCTGCTAGATGCATGAGAATCTTGCACTGAATGGGAGGGAAGTTAAAAAACCCCATATATCATCAAAGTGTATCATAATTTGTAGGAAGCCAATGAAATAGTTAAGGTTTTACAGGCTACCCACGAATGTCAAATTCTTGTTGTTTTAAAATCTGTATTTTGTTCTTATGTGTAAATATACAATTGTTTTCTTTGAAAATAAATTCAGATATTTCCTTGGAGAGCTTTTCCCCACCTTATCCTAAGATAACTTTCTTACATAAAAGTAAACCTCAAGGATATCCTGAAGAAATTATGAGCTGATTTCTTTCATTCTCTTTTTCTCTTTGTTTGCTACCTTTCTCCAGCTCAGACTTGCATGGACAGGTCACTGCTGGAGCTCCGTGGTTCACACTATGCTCACGTGGATCACCAGGCTCCTGTGTCTTTTACTGCTGACATCAGCCCAGAATTTGTCAGATGTGCACCCTATAGTCTGGGGATAAAAATTCCTGTGAGGCAACTCCTCCAGTGCTCTCCCACTAAGCAGTGTGCAGGGCCCAGCTGTGTCTCGTGGCTGCATGATGTTCTCCTCTCTGCATGTTTGCAGCCAGCAGCTGGTTGGAGCAAATTAAGCAGCTTCTTCCAGATAAAGGTGTTGCTCATTCACCCAGAGACACAGAGCAGGCAGAAAAGTTAAAAACACGTCAGCTCATCTGTGCATCCTGTCCTAGATTCTACATCAGTTTGCACACCTCACAGCAAGCAAATAGATTTTTTTGATAAGTAGCTCTCTTCTTGCTGCCTGAAGGACCCTCACTTCTGTTGTTCACCCCTCTGACCCACACCTGACAATCTCGGAGCAGGAACAAGCAGGTACAATGAACAGCCATACTGAACTCACTGGCTTCCTCCAGGCTGGGTGGACTTTGTAATGCAGACCAGGTGGAGGTCTCAGCTTCTTTCCATAGTTACATTACCTAACCAACTTCTCCTGCACTGAAAGCTTTAGCACTTTGCATCAGCATGTCCAGCCTTTGGCCTTTGCAACTTTAATTAACATTTTGAAGAGCTCTATGTGATTCTCTTTCGAGATTGTCATGCTGATTTAAGAGATGACTCCTTTGAAACAAGCAGCTTTAGGAACACTGCTGGCTAACAGCCCTGGGAAACTGATGAAAAAGAGATCTTTTAGAGTAGAAGAGGAAGAAGATATAAGTAATTTTATATGTCCTTCCTCCATATTCGTTGACCCTCCTTTTGCCATCTAAAAGCAGAATCTTAGAAACATGTAATTAACTTGTCTTTCCCTGAATTTCATTTTCAAACTGTGATAGCAAACAGAAAACCCATGATAATCTGGTATTTGTAGCAGATACTTCAAAGCAACTCTTCCTTTGCTTGAAACACAATGAAACAAAGCTTGTAAAAGCAACATCAATATATGGATCATGCACCATAATCAGTGTGATGATAGAGGAATGATAACCCCTCTTTGTCCCAGAGGAATTAATAAAAAAACATCATTTAAGCTGTTCAAAAAAAGTGGAGAATCAAAGGAGCATTGTAGTTTGTGAAGTGTTCCCCAGTAGCTTTATTTTTTTTTTTGTATCACTAAGCCCAGACCTAGGTTTTATATCAAGCCTTTCAAATAGTATATATCTGGATTATGTGCAGATCCTGAAAGAGTAGCCAGAGCACAATAGGCATGTGGTTCCTGTGTTTGGCAAAAATAACTCACCTTCCTCATGTGGTAAAGTCCATACTTTATAAAATGTCTAGTTTACCAAGGTCACTCTTTCCTATGGCCTACAGTGGAAATGGGGGGGGAAAAAAAAAGTTCAGCTCAATTTTGGATTTCCA
This sequence comes from Urocolius indicus, assembly GCA_013401255.1. Lineage (NCBI taxonomy): Eukaryota > Metazoa > Chordata > Aves > Coliiformes > Coliidae > Urocolius > Urocolius indicus. The sequence goes on along the minus strand of WBNH01005186.1, from coordinate 22,531 downwards.
GAAACGAAAGATAAATTATGCTTCGAAATTGTAAGAAAAGTGATAATGAAACACGTACAGCTCAAGCTCCATCTTACTAAGACAGCCTTATGCTTTTTATGTAGTCCTGCATGATCTTATGACATCATTAGCTGGCGTTTTAATACATAGCATAGAGATGAGTAACTCCTTTTCATACCTTACCCAAGGTGTCGTTCACTCTCTCGATACTGAAAGGCAAAAAGGCGAAAAACAGTAATGACTTTAATGACATCAGTGTATAGAAATCAGTGAGCACCGTGAAAAATAAAGTCTTTAACTTTATCATATTGAAAAGTATTGCATGGCATTAAAAAGTTGGATTAATCACAGGAGATACAGATAGATGGTTACATGTATGGCTTAAATATTAGAGCTTCAGTAACTTTCTGAAATAATGCCTTGTCCTAGTCAGTTTTTCTAATTTCAGAAGTTTCCTCTTGCTCTTTCTTTTAAGGTATGTATTCTTTCAAGGCTTCAACAGGAGGCAAGTATTTTCAGTGGTAAGATTATTTCTCTGCTCTACTTGCAGGATATTAGCAAGTGACATCCTTCACAATCAGTTCAGTTAAAGGAAGCTTTGGGTTTGATTTTTAATGTAAAAAATATTCCAGAAAACCTATATGTAGATGTTAATATTTTTGCTCACGTTTTCTTCATGAATTAGCAGAGCTGATAAAGCTTTAAAGAGGCATATCTAATGATCTTTAACAACAGGTGGTAAAACTCACCCAGTTTACCCGATGCTTGCTGTAATTGAGGGTCTCTCAGGAGAATCATCCACAGAATGGCTCACTTTTAATAATACCAACCTCCGTTTCCATGGAAACAGCACATCATGTTTGCTGCTTGCAAGACATGTGTTTAGCCTCCTTTAAAATAAACTGTGTTCTCTTTACATTGTTTTTAAGGCAGAAAGAAACACACTGATTCCAACACACTAAAATATTAATCCCTCTTCTTCCCCTCTAAATTTAAAAAATAGATTGGATGTATATCCTGTAATTACTAATTATTCTGAGAAGTAATGATCTTTCTGTAGGTTACTGTTTCTAAGAACAATGGATATTTCACTCTTTTATGGAAGAGCACTGGATATTTTGGAATTATGACTAAAAACATGTGCTATCCTGTTTAAAATGGTCGCTATTTGGCTTTGCTAAGTGCATATTCCCCTGCATGCTTTTTCGTATGTTAGAGTTTGTTGATTTACACCACTGCACGTTGAAAGTGCTTGCTCTTCATATTGCTGTATACTTAAATATGTTAAAAGGCCATTTGTCAAATACTTAATGTGTCACATCTTCATGCATATACTTACCTGTGCTTTTACTGGGCCATCAGTTTTTCAGCCTGAGTCAGTACTGAAATTAATGGGGTTTTCCTCCCAAATTGCCACCACGGAACAGCACTGGGCAATTATATTGCAAGTAAATACGATGTTACAAGCTGCAACTTTTCTATGTCATTGATGGGTGCTTCAATCATACTGAAACAATTTTATAATCTGTTGAGTTTACCATGAGGCTGTTTTTATACATTCCCATATCTTCAGCAGTGAAAATAGACTGATCTGTTTCAAGCTGTGATGGAATGAAGATTTGCCGAACTTGGACAGTCAAAAGGATGGCGTTACAGGGTTGTCAGAGTAACAAGCCTTGGGAATCTGTGCTGTTTATGTTTAAAGGGAAAAGTCAGCTGGAGGCAGACATTTGAGGCATGTTGGATTGATTTGCAGCTTCACAGCAAATTGTTTGGAGAGAGAAGAATGGAATTTTGGCCTGAGTCTGTCTTTCAGATAATATGAAAAGAAGACATTTTCTTGTACAAAAGGTATTAACACAGCTCCACTTCTAAAGCAGCACTTTCAAACACCTAGTGAAACACAGCCCCACCTTTGCAGCAGGTCATTAAGAGAGAGAGAGGATGTTATAGGTGAAATCAAAGAAAACTAGTCTAATCCAGTTTTAAAAAAAAAAAAGATAAAACAAGAAGACTTATTCAAGGTATAAAGATAGATACAACAAACATATTCCATACACCAGTTTATATGATAGTTGAATACCATTTTTTGAAGTATGAAAGAGATTGTATTCTATGTATCTCACTCTGCAAGATGCCCTCATTGACTGAGGCTTTCTTCAGTGCTCATGAGACAAGTATCAAAAAATAATTTGAATCTTGAACTTAAAAAATAACATTGTAGTGCATATAGATTGAACTGAGAGAAAAAAAAATTCCAGATTCTGCAGAGCATTGCCAAGATCAAATGAAGGATTTATGAAATCTATAAATTAACTGTCCTAATTCAAAATACAAATATGTCTGACAGAAAACTAAATGTCTTTGTCTGTTCTGGAAAATAGAAGTTTTACTGTGTTTTACTGTGTTACGAAGATTCTGTTTCTCTAGTACTTCTCACAGTTATTTTCTGTAATTCATTACTGCAATGGCATTACTTGCTTGTTATTTAAATAATACTGCTCCGTACCCAATTTGTGAAGATCTGCAATTTCCTGTCTGCTCCTATTGTGCTAAATTGTACTTCATCTCTTATTACTGTAGCATTTTCAATTCTCTATTGATCAATATGGTGCACTGTCATTTAAAGGAGAATATTTTTGCTGGAGTTGAAAAGGTTTTGCACAAGACACAGTAATTTTCTCTCAAGGTGAGTCATCTTTCCCTTTGCCTTGTTCTACACTATTTCTCTGGGTCGTCCCTTTACAAAGAAAATTTTTAATGTGAGCTTTTAAAGATGCTCAGGATATGCCTCTATTAGAGACAAAACTGTTGATTAAATGAGTAGAGATATAGCAAAATTTTTAGTTAATTCCTTATAGCTACTTTAACCCTCAATTCCACATAATCCAAGTTACTTGTAGAAACAACTTTTAGTCTATAAGAATAGCATCTTTAGGCCTCTCCCTTTTTAATTTCTGTTTGAACAACAGTGTTTTCTGGAATCATCTGGTCATTTTTATGCAATTCTGTATTGATGGATACAGACCATCATTGTGCTTTTTGATTTACCCTGCTGTCTTCCTCTTGCAGTTTCTTATTGCTGTTTTTTCATCTTTTCCTTTTTTTTTGGTCAGTGCTGGGAAGGGCTGTGCGACTTGTACAGAGCATCTTCTGTGAACTTTCTAACTACCTATTAGATAAACAGGACAAGCACAGCACTTTTTTCAAAGAGCAGAGCCTAAAGCGTTAGAGCTATGGATACATGCAATGTATATGTTGCAAGCAAAATGTAAAACCCTGCAAGAGGGAAGAACCACACGCAGCATGAGCTCTCTCCTCACATAGGAGAGCACTGAGGCCGCATCTTGAATATCGTGTTCAATTTTGGGCCCCTCACTACAAGAAAGGCACTGAGGTGTTGAAGTGTGTCCAGAGATGGGCAATGAAGCTGGTGAAGGGGCTGGAGAACAAGTCTTATGAGGAGTGGCTGAGGGAGCTGGGGATGTTTAGCCTGGAGAAGAGGAGGCTGTTGGGAGACATGATCACTCTCTACAACTACTTGAGAGTAGGATGTAATTAAGATGGATGTTGGTCTCTTGTCATAGTAGAGAGTGAGAGGACAAGATGAAATGGCCTCACGTTGCATCAGAGGATGTTTAGGCTGGAGATTAGGAAGAACCTTTCAACTGAGAGGGTTGTTAGACTCTGGCATGGACTACCCAGTGAGGTGGTGGAGTCACCATCCCTTGAGATATTTAACAGATGAGTAGATGAAGTGCTTAGGGTCATGGTTTAGTCATGGGCTTGGTGGTGTTAGGTTAGTGGTTAGACTTAATTATCTTAAAGGTCTTTTGCAACTAAATGAATCCGTGATTCAATAATTCATTCCTGCCTCTGCACCTCAGGTGTCCCTGTTGTCCCTTACTCTGCCAGTGTCACATCTCACTCGTCTTCAGCCAAGCATCTCTCTGACATAACAGTCATTGGCAGACTTTTTATTATTCTTTCTAGCATACCAATAACAGCCTAAACGTTGTATCCAAGCTGGTGTTTAGTGAGACGATGGTTTCTCTGCTGGAACCCAGGCTGTCAGAAGGAGAGCAATTCTTCTTTCTGCTCTTTCCCCTCAACTTCTGTTTAAAAATTCAGGACTGATGAAAAAGAAGAAAGTATATACAAAAAAAAAAAACCTTCCTTTTTCTCTTATCACCAATAGTCAGAGTAAACTACTTGGCTTCAGCTGTTGAAAAATGTAAGCTAGTGAATGAACTGTTTGCAATAAACAGAAGAGAAAATGTGATATTGCAAATGTCATGGAGAATTATTGTAGGCTGTAATCATTAAATCATTCCTTCCAGTTTGTTGATCCTTAGGAAATTTTGAAAAACTGGCATGCAAGTTCTGATACACTTTCAAAAATATTGTTTAAAGTTTCACAAAGTCATTGCTTTTATTGCCAGAGGTACTCATAGTATGATGAGTACATATGATACTATCATAGCATGATAGTACATAGATCAATCTGTTGTTTAAGATAAACTAGGAAGATGCCTTTAATAAATATAGATTCACGTTGAAACCCATCAGATCTGTCTATTTGAGTTCTTCAATCTTTCTTATCTGATTAATGTCAATATTACTTATTCACTCAACAATTTTAGCAGCACAATGATTTCTTTTAACATTTTAAATCCTCTTTATTTTCCTATATCTCTACAGTTTGTATGACATGAAATGACAATGTTTGGTTATTCTCAGAATTGTATTTCTCATGCTGCCTTTTCACCTGTAATTGAGGTAATAGCTGTTCGTCTCATCCACAGGCTGTGGCACAGCTTAGATTCTGTAGTGAGAGCTTAGAAACTGGACCCCTCAATGATCAAATGTTGTTCCAATATACAGTTCATCAAGGAAAGGGAATAATTTCTGCACTTACCTTCATCAAAGAAGGTGATGAGGAAAAGGCGTCTTTTAGTACTTGCAACATTAAAATTTGATGAATGTTGTACACCGACACATGAAGGGCAACTTCCATTATCATTATTAAAACCTTAATTTTCATTGATGATAAGAACAGAAGAAGGGACAAAACATTGGTGATGCATTTAAATGCAGATTTCTCCAATTTAATAGTTTTCTCTTTTCAGTTTCATTGGAGCTACCTGAAATATTGTATGGGATATTTTGCAAGGACATTGCCAGCTATTGTGCTTTCTTGTAAATTATTCTAAATTAGGAAAGCCTTTTAGCAGTGCTGCCATGTTCACCTTTAGCTTTAAGACTGCCTTTCTGGCCAGAGTGTCACAACATGGAGACAATGGAGACAAACAACATTGCTAGAAATCCTAGTATGAAAAGCAGGGTAGCCACAGGGAGCAGTGGACAGAAAGCTGCTGCTTCCAGCCTTCCCTTCTTCTCCTATTCGGTGACCATCAGATAAACCACATTCAGGCACAACAGGATGATCTGGTTTAAATTAACTATTTCAAACACTGCCTGGTGATTTCAGTGACGAGATTTTTCTCATTTCTAGAGTCTTTCAGATTATAACTATCTTTCACATTCCTGGAGAGTCTTCAGCATAGTTCTTGTAACATAGGTCATCAATTCAGTCCTCATTTGTTCTTTTAGAGTGGTCTTTATAAAACTGTTTGACAGTCCCTCATTTGAACTAACAGATGTAACTCAGCAGCAATCCCCAAAGCTAAATGTCAAGGTGGTGCTGTGAGCAAGCTGTGAACTTGATGAAGAGAAGACCCAGACAAAATCTATGACAGCCACCACTGCTTCCTCTGTCCAGCAAATGTACCCAAGCAACTAGACCTGCAATTCTGTTCTTTGGTTGTGCTCCCTTTTTCACTCACAACCTTCCAGTGTAAGTTTTGTGGCACTAAGATTTAGCCTAGCTAGAGATGGGTAGTAACTAAGCAAGCACTAGGATTTAAAGAGGGAGAAAATGGAAAGTATAATACAGGAACCTTTCAAGAAGGTAATGAATACAATAATACGGATTTGAGATAGTCCTCAGTGATAGCACAGAAGAATTAAAATATCAGATAAAAGAAAGTAAAACTGACTTTAAACAAAACCATAATGATTCTCTTTCTTCTTCCTTGATTGGAAGAGCATAGCTTGACCAATACCAAAACCCAAAATCATATATGTTCTTATGCCTTTTTCTAGAGTCTTATGCACAGATTCAACTGAGATAAAAAGGGAGAGTGTTAAAATGTCAGTTGAAAAGCTTTCTTCTTAAAGTTTATTGTGCCAATCCATAGGACTTACAGTTTGGATAACATACTGTAGTCCCAGAGGCACACCAGTTAAATCTAAATCAGCCAGGTAATCAGCTAAACTACAAGTCTAACCTTTTCTTTAAAAAATCTACATTTCATAAGAAAATCATGAACTCTTTTCTGCATTTTATAACATGCAGAGAAGGTCCTATTACACCCACTGATATCTTATTTTTTTTTTTTAATTAATGACTGAAGTTACAAGTAGGCTGTGGTTGAACCCTTGACTACAAACATTTGCTTTCAAACCTTTGAACACTCCAGGCTCTTTCACCAACTTTGAATTTACCACCACTGGCTTTGCCTCCATTCCACCCTCATGATTGCTTCCAGGATTTGTAATTCAGCAGGAAGGCTTAAAACTATTTGACCTCATCAGGGCACAAAGCTTGAAAGCATTAAGTGTGAGGTGGAATAAAAATGCCTGAGATGAGTACACAGCAATCTATCATCAATAAGAACAAATACGATTGGAACAGAAGATTTGGCCAGATGTGATGTCTCTGCATCCTCATGACTCATGTTTTTATGCCAGTATTCTGAACTACACACACTCTCAGTCTCACCATGCCCACATGATTTGGCACATTATGCAGGGGTCCAGCATGTAGTTAGTTTTTCACTATTTCTTTCTATCCGCAACAGCAGCTACCACATAAACTCGGAGTTGCATGAGTCAATTTTGTAACTAAAGAAACAATTGAAAATGGTTTTGCCTTCAGATAAACTGTGAAAAGACTGAGTTGTATAATAGATGAATGAATACTAGTGAATATTTGCCCTTTTACATACTTTATAGCATAGCAATCTGGGGGAGTCGCTCTCTATCAGCTGAAGGAAATTGTATACATCTAATGTATACCATCTAGCTGAAGGCATTCTTATAATAGACGATGCTTCTCAAGGTGTCTATGTACTCTTTAAATGTTCAATTATTTCAAGTGTTACTGGTAATTGTACATCTCAGACTCAGTACTGTGAGATGAAATACACTTTAGTGCACGATTCCGTTTCTTAGAATGTATCACTCATACTTAAACATAGGGAAATGAGTTGCTGATTGCTTTTCAGTCATTACTTTTGATTTCTTGATTTTGTAGGTTTAATCGAATCCCATTTATTTAAATATTCAAAATTACCTTGTGATATAAAACATGCAGCTGGTTCTGCTGGTTAATGTTTAATACAATGAACAAATCACTGCTTTTATATGTTACAGCTTTTGTGATGTTTCAAATCATAGCTAATATAAATTACATAATTTTCTCTCAGTACTTTTCATTTTGAAGAGCTGTAAAGCCATATCACAATAGCAATGTGGCTTTCTGTATCTTCTTCCTTTTACAATAGTAAAATAATGTGAAATGTCTTGGCACCATTCCAAATTATGACTTTTCTAGTATATGCATATGTGAACTACTTTGTGTATAGAAAAATCTCCTTTATGCACAGCATGAGATCTACTTAAATCTGCGGTACAAAAAAAATAATTCTTTTCAGTTCTTCATAGCTGTGAAAGTTTTATTCTTCCAACATTCTCTTTTCTTCCTTTACCCACTGTAGGAATGACATTATAAGTAGAAAACATATGCCACCAGCGTAATAGTATCTATATTATCTTAATCCTAATGTCAGTTAAAGTTTAGAAATCTTCAGTTAGGCTCCTAAATTGTTCTAAATGGCTGTTGTGTTGAGGACTACCAATACAGATGCAAGTTTGAGCAATTCTTCCAGTATTTAGCATTCCACTCAACTGCAGTTATAGTAGCTCTAATTGGGACATTGATTTTAATTATTTATCATCTGTTTCAGAAAATGAAGAAGAAAGTACTAACTCCGTATGTGCCTTGTTACGTACATAGTGTGTAGGCATACATAATTTTTTTGTGGTTTTTTCAGATGAAAGATGATGATTCAGTGTTGCTTAGTCTCATTCTCATGAGGACTCTAGGGAAAGACTCTGGTTTTAAATCATTGGAACTGAAGCAAATCAGTATCACCACCAGTTGACCTGGGCTCTTATGGAAGGACCATGTTTTAAGCAGTGGCAGTACAGGTTGTATCTATAGGAACAACAGTTGCAAATTGTCTGCTTGTAGCCCACGGGAATGATCACTCTTCCCTGAATTGAGGGAGCACAAACAGCAATTTCATTAAATGATTGTGTTTGCAATGTGCTTGAACTATATATATATATATGTTACTTCATAAAATGACTGCAATTACAGCATTAAAGACCATTCCATGCTGTAATTACATGACACCAAAGTATTTTCGGCATTGTATGTAATGGCTACCATGTAACATGCTGTAATTGCTGTAATTCTGTTTTGAAGCCTAGTGCTATGATATCCCACTGCAGGAATGGCCTGCTAGGAGGACTCTTCTGCAAGAAACAATCTCATCAGCAACTGATGAGAAAGCATGTAAGGGTAATAGCTTTACACTGAAAGAGGGCAGATTTAGATTAGACAACAGAAAGAATTCTTCCCTGTGAGGAGGAAGAGGCAAAGAAACAGGCTGTCCAGAGAGACTGTGTGTGCCTCATCCCTGGAACTGATTAAGGTTGGATGAAGCTTGGAGCAACCTGTCCTCCATGGCAGGGAGTTGGAACTACAGGATCTGTAACATCCCTCCCAATCAAAGCCATTCTATGATTCTCTTAAATTCATTACAGTGATTTTAATCTCTCTCAGATGCTGAGTTATGGTGATGGTACTGACATCAGCAAAAACTGACCTGAGCCTAAGAGTTTCTGCTACCTGAGCACCACCTGCTCTATATGAAACTCAGACATTGCTGGTGGGGATACAAAAGACTTGCAGCACTGCTAGCACCTCATAATTCAAAGGATTGAGCAATCCATGGAAAAGACTATCCATGAAATGTAATTACTCAGACTGAGATTAGATGTCTGTTTAGTGTTCATCTCACTCTTAATTGACTGCAGATTATGGATTTTAATAGCCACCTACATAGGGAAACTATGCTGCTCTTCACACTCATTTCTCTCTTATCTGCTCCCTCAGAAAACGGTCTTGTCTTTATGCCTGAAACTGCTCTGAAACGTCATGCTTACACTAATATTACTGTTCTAGACAAGGATAATGCATTTCCTTTTGATGTGTCTCTGAATGGATTCACCAGGAAGTTTCCCACCTACCTGAGAAGCCTGTAGCCGTTCCTGTATGGATCCCAACTCTCAGGGAGTCGTCCTCAAGGAGACATCCATCTTTCCCAAGTAAACACCACTGGGAAATATGAGGGAGACTACACAACCCAAATTTCTGATAAAGAACATATGATACAGTACAATTAACACAGTGAACCTGTAAGAATGGGGTCTTGCCCTTTGCAATGGCTAACAAAGACAGCAGAAACCTGTACTGCATAATGGGCGTTGCTGCAGATAGAGGTGAGCTTGCCCTGCTATGAGAAAATGCATAGAGGATCATTCGACTTGTCTTGCCTGTGTCTTCTGATGATGAGACCACAAACAGAATGAAGCTTGTGTCAATGCAAGAAGATGTTCCCAGACATTCTGGCAGTAGAAGTTCTGGAAAATGTAGTTAAAACAGGCTGAGAATAAATGAAACAAATTAATGCAAATGTTTCAAAGCAAATCAGAACTGTAGAAGTCCTGATTGATACCTTAATCAGGAAAATAAATTTCACTCTCTGAAGCAACGTTTATTGCTGTAGGTTTAGAAGTAAATATAAGATTCCACGATTTTGTCCATATATACAATAGAAAGGTAATTTTTACATATCCTTTTGAGCTAGAAATTGACAGAAAATAGATTTTGTGAAATAATGTCTTGCTATTTTTCCTACCACTTTTGCAGATATTTTCAATCTTTTTTTTCTTTTTTTTTTTTTATGACCAGTTGCTCAGTGTGACTGTAAAGCATAGATTCAGAAAGAAAAATGGAGAACAATGTGATTCAGAGTGCAAAGTAAATTCCAAACCTAAAGTTGTGGACTTATTACAAAGGAGCAAATGGAACCCCATAAACATGAAATAACTTTCTATTTTCTATTTTATTTATAAATCTTAAAAGCACTATTTCTAGCAGCAAGAAAAATAAGAGATGACTTGTTTTGACTTTGTACATTTTTTTTTATCATCATGTTTTCTCTGTCTCTTTTTTCCTTTCTCCCCTACATATATTGTCTTCCAAGGATTAGAGTATTGCCTCTACCTATTTTGAGTCTCTAAATGCCACCAAAACATAAGAACTGTTTAGAGTAAGGATGAAAGTTTTGTGTTTATAACAGACTAAGGTAGATCTGTTAGCTGGTAAGCTAGTGACAGGTATTGACATGATTCACTCTAAAAAGTTGAGATGCAGGAAGAGAGGATCAGGTCGGTAAACTCTGGGGATTTAGAGTAGGGATGCATAGCTGTATATATGCGGTGTACCACCTGCCCTACATACATATCCCAGTATAATACAGGAGAGCCTGCTGAGGAAAAAGGGGATTTGGGAGTAAGATGTGACATTTTCCAGATTAACTCATCCTGCCTGGAGCTGAATGGCTAAAGGAGGCAGCTGGAAAAAGGCCCAGTGGGACAGATGATGTCTCAAGGGCTGGATTTNTGTAGTTAAAACAGGCTGAGAATAAATGAAACAAATTAATGCAAATGTTTCAAAGCAAATCAGAACTGTAGAAGTCCTGATTGATACCTTAATCAGGAAAATAAATTTCACTCTCTGAAGCAACGTTTATTGCTGTAGGTTTAGAAGTAAATATAAGATTCCACGATTTTGTCCATATATACAATAGAAAGGTAATTTTTACATATCCTTTTGAGCTAGAAATTGACAGAAAATAGATTTTGTGAAATAATGTCTTGCTATTTTTCCTACCACTTTTGCAGATATTTTCAATCTTTTTTTTCTTTTTTTTTTTTTATGACCAGTTGCTCAGTGTGACTGTAAAGCATAGATTCAGAAAGAAAAATGGAGAACAATGTGATTCAGAGTGCAAAGTAAATCCCAAACCTAAAGTTGTGGACTTATTACAAAGGAGCAAATGGAACCCCATAAACATGAAATAACTTTCTATTTTCTATTTTATTTATAAATCTTAAAAGCACTATTTCTAGCAGCAAGAAAAATAAGAGATGACTTGTTTTGACTTTGTACATTTTTTTTTATCATCATGTTTTCTCTGTCTCTTTTTTCCTTTCTCCCCTACATATATTGTCTTCCAAGGATTAGAGTATTGCCTCTACCTATTTTGAGTCTCTAAATGCCACCAAAACATAAGAACTGTTTAGAGTAAGGATGAAAGTTTTGTGTTTATAACAGACTAAGGTAGATCTGTTAGCTGGTAAGCTAGTGACAGGTATTGACATGATTCACTCTAAAAAGTTGAGATGCAGGAAGAGAGGATCAGGTCGGTAAACTCTGGGGATTTAGAGTAGGGATGCATAGCTGTATATATGCGGTGTACCACCTGCCCTACATACATATCCCAGTATAATACAGGAGAGCCTGCTGAGGAAAAAGGGGATTTGGGAGTAAGATGTGACATTTTCCAGATTAACTCATCCTGCCTGGAGCTGAATGGCTAAAGGAGGCAGCTGGAAAAAGGCCCAGTGGGACAGATGATGTCTCAAGGGCTGGATTTGAATCATGGACTGTGGACTGAGTGGTCCTTATTTTGGAATGCTGATTTGACTTTACCACAGACCACTGAAGGCTGGATCAGTTTCAACTCATAGGAAAGAGACCAAAATGGATACTTTTGAAGTCAAAAGCACTGGTGATTTTTGCACGAGTCATCTGCTGGATATTCATGCTTGACAGAGATGGCAAGAAGGAAGTGGTTTGAGGAGTGCCTCCTCACCAGCACAGAGAGTGTCTTGAAGTTGAGCTGGACACATAACTTGTGTTCTGTTTATGTCTGTATTTTCAGTGCCTTTGCTATACTTGCTCTGAAGTCATGCATCATGTCTGTCTCCAAATCTCTCTCTGCAATTGTTTATCACTCAACATGTAGTGGCCTTAGAGTGTTAAATCAATATAAGACCAAGAAATTAATACTTTTGATAAAGATCATACTTTGCAGTTGCTGATCAAGCCAAATACAAATATATTAAGGTGACAGATGAAAGAAGTGATATGCTAGGAGTGTGCACTGCAGTGGGCAATTCTTGCACTCTGTTTTCTTACTGTTGACATTATATTTTTCTAATTTAATTTGTGAGGATCTTATTAATGCACAGATCATGATATCATACAATAATTTACATTGGAAGGGAACTCTGCAGGTATATTATGTTGTATCCTCCTTGACAAAAAAAGCCCAGAGATTGACATTTTCAAATGTCATGAGAATAATTAGAGTGTTTGCTTTCCCTTCTTCTGCACACAGGAAAAGATTTCATCAGAACAAGCTGTTTCTTACTGATTGTACCTGGGGTCAGTAAATCAGATAACGTACTTACTAGGACCATCCCATTTATTTCTGGGACTACCAGGCCAAATGTTAGTATCAGTTGCACCATATTTATCTGCATTTAGAATGAGAATCTGGTTTTCATAGCTTTTTGAGAATTGGCTAAAAAAAAAGATGAAGTTAGTAATCTATAGAGTACTACAAACCAGAAATAGTTGGTCTTTCTAAAGCAGTTCTTGGCTCTTCTGCATAATGCTGTGAAATTTGCCACAGAAATGGTGTAATTACTTTGGTTTATCATATTTATGCTTCAGAACTTGAAATATTATATTTAATTCAAGGTTTTGTCAAAGCCATGGCACTGCCCTCAGAACTCTCTAGATTTCAACATGCGCATATCACCAACAGTTATGGAAAGAAAAACCATCCTGAGATGCCCTGACCACTGTCTGGTTAGTGTGTTTGCCTGCTAATGTGTCTGCAGAAGGTCCACATGATGTCTATTGAAAGCTGAGAGTGTACATATGATCATGGGCTTGCAGAACACATAAACAGTCAATAGGCTCATGATGTGGGGCACGGGGTTCTGCAGCCCACAAATGATGGTGTGCAAATCAGCCATGATGCAACAGTCCTCAGTGCTTATCTTTCTCATAAGCAAGTGAGACATGGGAAAGTCCTTGTCTCTTTTACTGCTTGGATAGCATCTTATCAGATAAACTTTTCTTCTGTTTATCCAAAGAAGTCTATGGGAGAAAGTGGTTGGAGTGTGACATTGAACAATATGGTTTCAGTGCTATACCCAACCCAATTTGTCAGTGGCTATTACTCAAATGAGGAAGAAATTTAGTGTCTTGAGCCAATTAGACACATCTTTTGCCCATCTGTTCTGTATTTATTTATTTTTTCAACATTCGATTTACTGTTTAATGTTTACATTTCTCATATTTGGTACTCAGTGGAGAACTACAAAAAGCCATCAATGCCACCTTTTCCAGCCACCTGGAATTTTCACAGTCACACATAGCTGCAAAATCAAGCACAAGCTTTGTCACCAAGCAGACTGGCATTTTATTTATGTGCTTATAACAGTTTCAATAACTGTATATTTTCCAGTTATCTTCAGTCACTCGTCATACCAGTAGCATAATACTCTCCAGGATAGAATAACATCTATGTTGACTTTGGAGTTTCTCCTTTTCTTTCAAAGAATAAATAAACTTCTAATAGATGAATGAATCATAATCCTAAATCTACTACAGGAGCAATCCTAAATCTTTAAACTCTTTCTTCTCTTCCTGCCTTCAGAAACACTATGTATTTATTCTTGGAAAATTTAACAGATATTCTTGGGGGAAGGACTGGAAGGAAATTAATCCTAATGCCGAATGTGTCTCATAAGATGTGCCTTTCAGTTCCGATTTAAGTCAGTCATTGCATCTCTGGGAATTGTCAAAGCTGCTAACCTGCCTGGAAAGCAATTTCACAGATACAGTCTCAATAAATTAGCTTAGTTTTGTTCTTACAAGACTGTTTCTTCATACTTATTAATATTTGTACAGTGGCTTTGCTGATAGAGAGACACAAGAAAAGAGAACCAAGAGAAGAGTCGTCAAGTGACCATAACCTTAATATGCATTTAATGATAGAAGAGATCCCCTGACAACCATTGCTCCTGTCAGCAGGGAGAGTTAAAGCAAGATCAGGTTGTTCTTGCTTAGAACATCTAAATCCTAAGTAATCCCAAACATCTCAGACCTAGGAAGTCTAAGAAGCTTACATGCAGGAACTGCCATTTTGAAGGGGCTGCAGGCCATGACACATGATTTGTCATCAGCATTACTGCAGCTCAGCAGTGGACATGACTACAAGCACTCTCTGCTACTATTGCTTGGTCAGGAATTTGATGTGACGTTACCAGTTTTACCAATATTGCAGTGAAATCTGTTTTTGCCTGGAAGCACCAACCACTTGAAGTATTATCCTGTATGTCTGGCAATGTCTGCCATTTTTTCATTAATTAATTTCACTTCCTATTGTTTGGAAGTCTACAGATACCCAGCTCTTACTTTTTGGCCTGAATTTCTCATCTTGTGTCAAAAATATGGGTAAGCAACTGCATGCACACAAAGCAGTATGAAATAATCCACTTTTTATCTGCATTCCTGCTGTCATGCTCATCATAGCAGTTCTGGATTTTCATTTTTACTTGTGTTTGTAAATACTTGCTGGGGAACTGCAGTAGTCATCCAGACAGGACAAAGGAGGAGGATGTTTGCATCAGCCATGAGGGCAGAGCAGGAGATGGCCAAGCACAGCAAGTGCTCCCACTGTTACTGTAGACTGCCTGAATAGTGTGAATTGACAACTACCAGTAGTATATAGCTCCTTTAAAATATTTCAGTATTTTGTTATTTGAAACATTGTTGATGAAATAATAATATCTGATTCCTTTTGCTATGATGATGATGTCTACAGAACAATCCAGGTTTCCTGCTTTTCACATTGTACAAATCAATTGCATTGTACTGTATTCCCGTTCTACATCTGATTTCCAAAATTTTGATTTATGATTGTTTTCAGTGCCTCAGCTAAGTCATACCTCTATGAACAGTGGCCATGGTAAAATGAATTTTGAATTGAGCTTCTCTCACTTAAGAACATCTTTCTTCCCCTGTGTCTCCTAAAAGTTTGCATTGTGTTTATTTAATTAAGCCTCTTTGTTTAGTCCACTTTTGGACTCAGAAAAAGAGGACACAGAATGGAACTGTTTGAGAAAAAAATCAGTACTTCTAGTAATAAATGCAGTACTCTTGTGCTGCATAAGAGCGACAGTATATTTATTGTCAAGAGAGCAGGCAGCCCAGATTGCTCCAGCAGGACTGAACTGCCCAGGTGGATACCCCACAATTAGGAGGTTGAAAATGCTCATGTCACTGAAGATAGTTGGTCAGGAGAAACAGTGCTGAGACAATTCTTGACCAAATTTGCTGCAGGGCTTGAAAAAACTAGATTAAGGAAGGAGGGGCTGGGCAGAACAAAAATGTTTTTAGGGCACGTGTAGTCCTGGAGATCTTGAGAATGATCTAAAAAATGTTTAGATTTTTTTGGCACTTGTTTAGGATGGTGTCAGTCCCACTCTCATTCCAGTTGCCTAGAAATCGCACATCAAAACACTGAGGAGACATAAAGATGGGCTCAGCAGGGCTCTATTGCGATGCATTCTACCTGTTGCAGCTTTTTGCCTCTTAGCTAATCTCTGTCCCATGAGAAGGGAATGATTTAAAGAAGTCCTATTTTTTTTCTCCATTTGATTTAATGACACAAAGTCACAAGATAGAATCAAGGTTTTGTTTGGGAAGAAAAATTATTTTTGAAGTAAACTTCTTCAGTGCTGCTGCAGATACTGTGGCAAGATCATCTTTATTTTTGTATGTGTAGAGTCCAGAAGTTAATAACATTATATTTAATCAGCAGAAAGCACTAAGGATAAAACAATAGAACAACTGTATTTTAAAGATGTCCAATTTGTCAATACCTTTAAAAATATCCTAACCAAAGCTCTTCTTACATGTCAGGTTTTGTAACCAGTTTAGTAACTGCTGTCTTTCTCCTTCTGTTCCTAGGCTTTTTATTTACTAATGTGCAGGAGCATTTTTGCGATCATATCCTTTTGGAGGAATTATATGAGTACACAAATAAGTCTCTAGGGGCAAACAATGGTGTAATAGGATGTGGGGAAAAATTGAGAGCTTAGAAATGCTGTTGCTGAAGGGAGCCAAGCCCCTGTCATGTAGCAAAGGTGAGGATGCGACATATTTCAGATGAGAACAGCAGGTTGTGTGGTGTCTAGGAAGTCCAGGACTTACACAGCTCTTCTGCTTCCTTTTCTGTCTGCCAAGAGCTATTAGCCAAACACATGCACAAACAAACCAAGAATAGTTGGACATGCTTTTAAAAAGCTTGTACTTGAATTGCTGATTAGAAAGGCACATTTATACAGCCAAAAAAACCCAAAAAAAACCAAAACCAAAACCAGCTAGTCAGTCAGTTACACTCACTATTTCTCATAAATTACTGCCCTACCCTCCCCAGTCAGGCCTCTCATGCCACAGTGAAGGACAACTTGCCCTTTCACTTTGTTTTGGTCATTCTTCAGGCAGTATTAGAAAGGCCATGCGCCATCTTGGCACTGGGTCGATCTCTCTACAGGAGAATTGGCATTCCTCTTTCATGCAAAGAGCAATGGTCAGTGGTGAAGGAAAGGGAAATGAAAGTTTCGGGTCCAATAGTCTTCCATGTAAATACATCTGCACGCCCAATTCAGTACAGCTCACTGTGACTGGATCTTGCAGAGTGTTTTGTGCAGAAAAGCATCCTTGTGGGGTCTCTTGTGCTCTAGAAACATCTGTTGCACTTTAACGTTTAAAATGTTTTACTGGGAAGTAATTGAAAAGTAAAGAATTTTTAGGCAAGAAAATATTGAACAATTTGCAGAACACAAGAGAGTTACAGCAGGAAACAACTGAAGGTTTGATTAGGCTCATTTATCTATAGATGTTGAAACTCATTAATTAATACTGAGTAGTAATATTGATTATTTCATTAACGATCTCCAGTGCACTGCAGCTGATGAATATTGTATTGCAGTTATTTCCAACAAAAGAACATTGCTTTTAGTTCTTATCTCTTAGAAACAGAGTTAACAAAAATTAGATTTTAGTGTAAGCTTCCAGAATAGCAATTCCAGGAAATCAAGTATTCTAATTATCCAAAGTGCCACAGTGCAAACTTTCCCAATCGCCACGACAATGTGTCTCACACTGCTATGGAGAAGAATGGCACAAGGTGTTGAGTAGTGTTTTGTACTCCTTGCTTATTAAAACCTTAGTCTCTACTCAAATTTTCACAGAGGCTCCCATTTAGTGCCAATTGTGGTGATGGTTTTGACCATGTGGATGCTTTTGCTCTGGGAAATGGTGTGAGGTCCCACTACAGCTCTGAAACAAGGATTCCTTAGTAGGAAAAAAAAAAGAGTTCCAAGAGTAGCATCTCTGAATGTGGTTTAAATCTTATATCTGCATTGTATTAAAATCCTTCAGATATCAAGCTTATAAAATATGTATTATGAGGAAAACAATGATAAAGAATAATACCAAAATATATTCTATACTTTAGGATGGCAGAGCAATTACTTTTCAGAAACCAGAGAAGAGCAGAGATAGGGAGCAGTTAATATTGGTGACAAGCTGCAGATATGAGATAATTTTACACAAAGCCACTACTACCACAAGGTATTACTTAAATTATTCGTCTATGTTCTAAGGACCAGCCATCTGGTCCAGTATCTGTTATTATTAAAATAAATCAGTGTTCCAAAGATATTCTTGAAAGAACTTTATGCATTTCAAAGAGGCTTTGAGCCGTATTACTTAGATTACTTCTGAAATTAAGGCATGTAAGTGATGAGCATTTCTATAGAGACAGAATGACTTGAGGTCAATGCAATTTTGTCTCCATCAAAATTCATTATACATGTTGGGAAATGTAACAATGAGAGAGGGCTAAGACTCTTCAGAGAATTTATAAAGGTTCAGAAGCTTTTGGCTTTGCATCATTAGCAAATTTTTATTCATCCAATTGAATATAAGGAAAACAAGGAAGCAAGGCAGCAAGCAGAAGTGGCAGAAGTGAAGACACAGCTCAGAGAAAGCCTGAATGGCCTATAAGCAGCCCCCAGTGTGTGAGACAGACCAGATAAGAGTAGATAGAAGTTTACTGCTGCTACTGAATTTCAGTGGCTCTGATGATTCTCCCTTGAAGCTTCAGACCTGAAAGGAAGGACTGGGAAGTGGTATTTCTGACGTATAAATAGGGCTTTTTGTTCCATTAGGGAAAAATCATCAATAGCACATTAATAGCTAATACCTGGCCAGAGGTTTTGTGAAAGGTAACAGGAAGGCTCAGCTACACAAGCACAAACTTCTTAAAGATCATTCTCAAAATAAACTTATGCGTCGCTGGATCTCCCTTGCCCTTTAAATCCAGAAGCCTCATAGCAAAAATAATCTTGTAAAGTACAAATTTCATCCTAGCTGGAACTATCCTGATGTAGAGTGTTCATCTCAGGGATGTTTAGGCCAAAGGTGAAAGACCTTCCTCTGTCCTATTTTAGCTTACTTCTTGAAAAAAGGATATCCCGTTTCTTGAACCAGTAGGAACATCAACTGCAGCAGGAGGAAGCTGGGAGCTAATGCACAGGGAGAAATGCAAAATATTTTTGGAGGGGCCTGTATTAACTTTTCGTAACAGGAATTCCTCTGGAAACAGAATGTTTATTGATATTGTGTCTTCCTGTGTTCATACCACATACTTACTCTGTATTTAAACTGTATTTGGCTCAGGTACTCACTCAGATTGTCTATGCAACTAGTCAGAATAGTAAGAGCTGAAAGGGAAATATGAGCAGACGTTTGCTCTGGAATAGCTGTACTATGGAGGAATGATTCAAAGATCCCTGTAATAATTTTATTTTTTAGGTATTGAAAAATACAAAATATTTACAGCTTTTGAAACATTTCCATTCAGCATTTTTCTGTTGTTTTAATAGTTTGTTTGATCTTTTCTCACATGCTCTTCTCAAAAAAAAAAAAAAAAAAGTTGTATGATTAGCTTTGCTTAAGAAAGTGTAAAATCTGACAGTGAAAAAGAAAATTGATATCTCCACATATCTATTAGATGAACTGGTCATGCAAATGGATTTATGCACTGTTGTCATAGAAATGGTAAGCTCTGTTTTCCTTCATTGCACACAAACTTCTGGTCTACCAGGATGGCCAGTTGTTAGCACAGAATTTGCTTTACAAATCAGTGCCTGAGCAAAATATAAATTTAGTCTTTTGGCCAGATGAATGTATGTTCAGCCCTTTCTTGTGCCAACCTTTTTGGGTTAAGCTACCCAAGACTTTGGGAATCTTATTTTTTTTCCAGGTACAGTCAGAACACATTAGCAGTCCTGGGCTTCTGATTACACTGGGTGTTCACAGAGACATGCTCAAGCCATTGCTGCTAACCAGGGAGAGATTTCTTCCCATCTAATCTAAACTTCATCTGGTTATTTATTCTTTTATCTCCACCAAAACTCTTCATTGATCTTTGGGCCTGAAGACCTGTCTTCAGATAAACACAAGCAGCCAGAGCTGCCTCTTCTGTGATTTTTAATGAAATGGAGTCAAGTTTCAGGATGTTTGGAAAAAGCTGTAAACTTACATTCATGCTAAGTTTAGGCCTAGTATCCCTCTACTAATTGGTAGTGAGTTTTTTCTGAGTTGTTCTGAATTGCCCTTCTGTAGATTACCATTTCCTTAGCATGTCTGGGTTTATAGGGAGCTATAATGGGTTTTGCATCTGACTGGGAATTTCCACAGCATGGGAATGAAATTCACTGCTGCCTACTAGACACTAGGATACCACCTCTGGCCTGCAAAATGTCAAAGGCTAGGAGAGTGTCCTAGGGAAGTAACTTTACACATTTACTCTGTTTTTCAGCTCTTACTGAGGCATTTTCTGTTGTTTACTTTTATTAATACTCTTAATTTGCTTATTATCTAAGGTGTGCAACAGCCATGAACCAGGAGAAGATGAAAATCTTTAACTGACACAGAAGACAAATTATATGCTGCAGTTCTGCTCTCTCAACACATTAGAAATTTCCACAATAATGGTAAACCTTGCTTATATATCTTTTGGAGATCTGACTTGCAGATACCTCTCCTTTTCTCATCGTTGAGCAGTCTGAATTCATGCCTATGAAATCTACCAGCTGATGTACTTTAGTGTCATCAGTTTTAAGACTGAAGATACAGCTTTGTCTTCATCTCAGAAAGGCACATACACAAAAAAGAGAGGTTATAGGTACCTTACCCAATGAAGTCTTAAATAAGCAGCCTTCAAGAATGGGATGAGAGCTACAAGAGTGAAGAGGATTAGCGCTCTTGAGCATACAAGAACGTATGACTTGTTACTATGTTTAGGACAAAGGATGTACTAAGCATATGTTTCAGATACTTAATACACAGTAATAATCTATTTTAAGAAAGATATTGTAGCTGTTTTCTACGCCTAGAATCAGAGTACAATGAAGAATAAAGAAAATTATTCCTGGACTTTGGATCAGAAAAACATCTGACACTGTGTTTTAGCTGTGACCAGTGCCAAGGACTGCTTCCAGTCATAGAGATCATCTTGGGATTTAATTTATCCCTTTTCCAAAACTAGACAGTCTACCATACGATGCAAATGACTTTCAGAGTCTGTAATGGCTTTTATAGTTGGTTATAAATCAGCCACTACAGAGATGCCAAGAAAGTTATAAAGAACTCTGTGGTGCAGCAAAGCCTTGAGGTGTGTTGATACGTAGAGCAAACAAGACCATAGTTGCACTGTTCCTTCCTGAATCAAAGCAGTGTTTCATTTTCACATCTTGACCTACCTTAAATTCTCCATCAAAACAGGAAGAATGGAAAATGCATAATTAAAATCTTCTGCCTTCACTACCACTAAAAATTGAGGGGAAAAGCCACTGAACATATCCCTGCATGCCATCTGTATCTTTGTGAGGTTCCCTCATCTCTGCAAAACAACAATGCTCAGAAAAGTCCTAAGGCAACATCTCAGAGACATGGTACCTAAAGTTGGAATGGCTAATAGTGTTATAAATCTGAAAATATTCTTCCCATACCAAGTAACATTTCATGAAAGGTTTATGTAACCTTTATATTATGTTCCATCCATGTATGGTTGTTTGTCTGGAGATTATCAAAGTAAGCTTTGTAGAGAATTCTGTTAGCTGTATTTAAACAAAGAAGGGTAAGGTATATTTTGTTGTGATGAATCTCATTTTCCTGGTTTAGTCCTGCCATATGCTCGGTTCAAGGAAATATTCTACTCCTTCACTGCAGTTGCACAAAGAGGAATTTTTCTGTTATTTAAATTTTAAGAGTTTATATACTAAATTCAAATATATTTTTCCCTTCCTTTTGACATAAAGGCACACTCACATGTGAGAAAGTATGTCCCACAACAAGACACATTTCTAGAAAAGCCAGCTATACATACTGTACTGCATCAACAATAGTATCAGTGAAAGCAAAGAACAATCAAGTTCATGTGTATGTTTTGCCTGTGTCCAATTTTTATCCAAGTTGGACAGAATGACAGTTTGTAGCAGTTGCTAAAATCATACTTTGCTTGATGTCAAAAAGAATTGACATACAGAAAACTAATTTGTTTCAAGAAAATATTGAGAATGTTATTTAGGAATAACTACAAAAAAGTAAGCTTCTTGCATCCATCTTCACCATGAAAACACTAACCAGTAGATGCTTATGACAGTAGTTTCTAATATAGAACACTAAATATTAACTCAGAATAATTTGGTCCTGAAATGAACTAGCTACACTTGGAGCAAGCAGCTTAGATCTCAGCCTTGCTCTGTAAGGTTTCAGGTTTTGCTAGGCAACTGAACATGCATCTTTTAAATTTTAAAGGCATTGCATCTCTTGTATGTGGAAGTAAAAAAATAAATGTTTCACATTACTTGGTTACTTGGGAGAGGCTTTATGCTTAGAAAACAGAATATAGGTCTCTGGATTGGCTGATTCCCCAGAAGGCTGTGCTGCCATTCAGCGGGATCTCGACTGGCTTGAGAGTTGGGCAGAAAGGAACCTCATGAGGTTCAATAAAGACAAGTACAGAGTCCTGCATCTGGGAAAGAACAACCCCATGCACCTGTACAGGCTGGGAGTCGAACTGCAGAGAGAACTCTGCAGAGAGAGAGCTGAGAG
>WBNH01005185.1:219519-536758 GCA_013401255.1 Urocolius indicus | reverse complement strand
AAAAAGCTAAAATTAAAATATATAATAGAGTAAGAGTATTTTCAGAGTGCTTGTATATATCTAGTTTGAAATTAGTATATTAGCTGCTCCCATGCTATTGTGTAAACTGAACTTCAGTGGTGATTCAATGTATGTAAGAGTTATAAGACATTTTTTTCTCTAAAAGTGTTTTTAGACTGTCTCTGAACTGTCTGGAAGCAATCCTAACAAAAAATATCCAGTATAGACCAGCAAGTACAATTTCCCTCAAGGTCTACAAAATGTAGCTAAATTACTTAAATAACAGTTATCTCTGAGCCAGAATTAGCTTCTCGTAGTACATCTCAGAACTGTAGCCTATGAGAAAGACCTACATTGGAGAAGTTTGTGGAGGACTATCTCCCATGGGAGGGACTCCACACTGTAGCAGTGGGAAGTACGAGGCGGCCTCCCCCTGAGAAGAAGCAGTGTCAAAGTCCATCTGTAATGAACTGACTTGTGACTCCTGTCCCCCATTCCACTGTGAGGGAAGGATACAGAGTCCTAGGAAGAAGGAGGAGTGGGGGGAGATGTTTTAATATTTGTCTTTATTTCTCACTTTCCCTGCTCTGTTCTGATTGTTCATTAATAAATTAAGCCTTTTCTCCCTAAGTTGAGTTTGTTTTGCCTGTAACAGTAATTGCTGAGTGATCTCCCTGTCCTTATCTTGACTCACAAACCAAGATAATCAGGGGACTGGAATATCTTCCTTACGAGGAAAGGTTGCAGGAACTGGGGCTGTTTAGTCTAGAGAAGAGGAGATTGAGGGGGATCTCATTAATATTTACAAATATCTAAATGGTGGGTGTCAGGAGGTTGGAGCATCCCTTTCTTTTTATGATATCTAGCAACAAGACAAGGGGTAATGAGATGAAGTTGGAAGACAAAAAGTTCTATTTAAACATGAGAAAAAGCTATTTTACTGTGAGGGTGAGGGAGCACTGGAACAGGCTGCCCAGGGAGGGTGTGAAGCCTCCTTCCTTGGATGTCTTCAAGACATGTTCATGTGCGACCTGATCTAGGTGAACCTGCTTCTACAGGGGGATTGGACTAGATGATCTCTAAAGGTCCCTTGCAACCCTCTCATTCTATGATTCTGTGAAATCTCTCATTATATTTCTCACCCTCCTATCAAGTTCAGGAGAGAGAGCGCGATAGAATGACTTGGTGATTGTTCACAAATAATCACTTGCAGAAGGTCCCTAGCTTTCAATTTAGAAGATCTGCAAAGATCATCTCCATCTACTCACTAGAGAGTCAGAAAAAGAGTCAGAAAATGTTCCAAATCTGTTAGTAAAACAAATTAAATCCATTTCTTCTTCTGATATCTTTTTTTTTTCTTTGCCAATAGCAAAATCAATATTCTCTCTACTGTTTTTTCATGTCCATCCAGTCTCTTTCTAGCTTTGTTGCTGGAAAAACAGCTATTTTTTTTTCAAATAGCCATCACAAGATAGACACATGATGAAGTTTTCCTTCGACTTTGGTTTT
This sequence comes from Urocolius indicus, assembly GCA_013401255.1. Taxonomy (NCBI): domain Eukaryota; kingdom Metazoa; phylum Chordata; class Aves; order Coliiformes; family Coliidae; genus Urocolius; species Urocolius indicus. The sequence goes on along the minus strand of WBNH01005185.1, from coordinate 535,249 downwards.
TCAGGAATTTCATTCTAAAGTGGTCCCTTTTCTCTGCCTCGTCTCAGTCCATACTGTCATGTTTATTTTACTTCAAAAAAGCTGGATTGGTCAAGTAGTTAAAGCATCCAAAAGAGATAATTTAGTCCGGGGAGCCAAATCATACAGACTGTGTTTATTTAGCCACTCCAGCAAACAGAAAATGGCTTCCAGGAGGTAAGCTTTTCTGAAATAGCACAATTAGTGCATGAAAACTTGGCCTTGAACCATGTCTCAGGGTTAGAAGTAGTATTAACTACTAAGTATTTATCTGCACTCTCTCTGTTTGCAATAGGGAGACAATATGCCAGCTGGTTCTCCATTTGCTTATTTACTTCCTGTAACAAGATGTAGCAGATAAATAAATTAAGCGCATAGTTCGCAAGGAGTCAAAAGCTCAGGATATTTTAGAGAATGAACTGATGCATAATTGTACAAGGCACGATGTATTAGCCATCCAAATCTCTTGAATTGATTTCTTATTTACTAAATGAATGGAGAAAGAGGAAGACAATCCCATATAGCACAGTGATACAGTGAACCTATAGATTATTGAGACTAACTTAATTGAGCACTACTCATCTCACAATCAGTACACATCTACTTCAGGTATTAACATGAATTCTTATTGGTATGAAGGGTTAATAATTAACATTTTAAAAAACTTAACTGGCTTTCCTGCAAGACGTAGCGGATTAAGTCCAGTCAGGAGCAAAGGTCTATACAGCCCCTTGCTCATTCCTTCCCCTAGCAGTGAGATGGAAAAAATAAAAATAACAAAGGATCTTGTGGTCTGAGATAAGGACAGAGAGGGATCACTCACAAGTTTTGATCATAAACAAAAGAGACAATTTGGGGAAAACCAAAATCTGTTAAAATCACTACCAATTAAAACTAGAAACAAAACAGAGTGTGATAATGAGAAATACAATCACGTCTTTTAAGACAATCTTCCTCCCTCACTCTTCCCAGGCTCAACTACTTGCTCCCAATTTCTCTACCTCCTCCGACCTCAACAATGCAGAGGCAGGGCAGGGAATACGGGTTGCAATCAGTCCCTCCAGATGGTCTCTGCTGCTCCTTTCTCAGAAGAGAAAGATTTCTTGCTTCATCATTGGGTTTGTCATGTGGGAGACCGTCATCAACAAAATTCTCTGATGTGAGTCCTTCCCACAAACTGCAGTTCCTCACAGACTCTCCCACAGCCTTGATCCCTTCCACAGGATGCAGCCTTTAGAAATGTTCTGCTCAAATGTTACCTCCCCACAGATTCACAGCCTTCTTTGAGCACAGTTACCTGCTCTCAGCTCTACCATTACCCTCCACTGGTTATGTGGAGAACAGCTGCCATCTCACCTCGGGATGCAATGGAATCTCTGCTTCAGCACATCTCCATCTCTCTTCCCTCTCCGACCTTAGGACCTGCATGTGCATTTCTCTCATCCACCTCTTCCTCTCACTGTAGATTTTCCCTTCTTAAACAATGATTGCAAAAGAGTCTGATTGGCCTGGCTGGGCCAGAAGTGGGTTTGGCCCAGAGCCAGGGAAGTTTCGAGCTACTTCCTACAGAATTCACCACTGCAGACCCTCCCTTGCTACCAAAAAACTCTTCCAAACACTCCAACAAAGAAGACATTAGTATTTATTTCAGTTGGTTAAACACAGAAATACAGTGTCAAGGTATTTTTGGCTACAGTAGACAAGGAGGACAAGGCTTGCGTATGGCTGATAGCCTCCTATGAGTTTTTCAGTTACTGTGGGGCACCTCAAATGTCAACGCCTAGGTAAGGAAATCAAGTAAACTTCTTTAAAAAAAAAATCTATTTTTGTATGCTTGATTTATGCTCAAAATTCTGTATTTAGATCTCTCGCTATAAATGATCAGGCTTTCAGCTACTGACTACCTACGGTTGCCTGTGAAGATGATGTGGAAATATTAAGTGCTACTGTGAAGAGTTTTAGAGGGAATCCCCCTAAAAGCATTCAGATCAATTACCAAAAGCAAGTCGCTTCCATTAAATATCAACTATATCTTCTTTATTTTATCGATTTCTGAACCCAGATAGAACCCTCAAACTATTAATAAAAATACTAATGACCTATGAATTCAACCATGTCAGAAACTATCATTCGAAAACACTAATGCTTAAACAGGACCCTTAAATACTATTGCCTTTTCATGAGACTTAGGATCCATTTCGAAGCTTGTTCTGTGGCATGCAAACAACCAACCTATTTTTCAAAAATCAAACTGTAAAGAGGAAAATATATTTGTCTTATCCACACCTCAATAAGGTGTGTGTTGCTTCTGCTATTCCTACCTCCTTGCAATCTATCCTTCAAAGCACAGTCTCTAATGAGGTGCAAATTTTAAAGTCTAGTGGGGCAAACTAAATGTTAATATTATTAAGCGTGAGCAATTTTTCCTTCTTTCCATTCAGCCTCTTCAAGGATACTAAACATGAAAAGCCATGTTAAGGTAATGCAAAGGTGTATAGCTTGTCTGGGAAAGTTGGGAAAAGCAAAGTGTCTATTTTCTGTATCAACATTGTCAGCTGTATTGACAGTCCTGTCTATTTTATGATGACAAAAGCATACATATGTTTTCCATACAAAATAATTTTTTCACAGCAAAACAAAGTGAAAACATAAACGACATAAACCCATAGCACACTATAATCAGTTCTGGAAAACTGTAGCTATCTTCTGTCAAGTTTCAAGAATATGAAGTTCCCTCCCATTTCCAAGGTGCACTGAAATCTCTAGTAATGATAAAAAGAACTGAATAACTATGAGTAGTTGTTAAAATATTTTCTGGATTACCACCAACATATCTACTAGAACAAGGAATTATCTTCTAACCGGAAAAAAAAAAAAACCAAAAAAAAAACCAAAAAACCAAAAAAAGTTAAATCATCTGGGGAAAAAAAAAGTTTTCTATCCCAACTGTTGTGTCTAGAGTCAAAATACTCTGATAGATAAACAGTATCTTGTTTTCATTGAAGCATGCTATTGGAGCCTCCAGGAAGCTGTATTTCAGAAGCATCATTATGTATCCCTACTTTGCGTACAGAAATAACTAGTCTGTGTTACAATAGTAACTGGCTTGAAATCTACACTTCTCCCATAGAAAGAGAAAAATATAAAGGAATCTAAACAGACATTTTAGTATGTAAAGATACAGAGGCTGTAGAATGTGAATATTATGAGTTTTCATGATGGGATTTTGAAAAAAGTATGATGAATGGTCACATTTTGTGGGATAAACTATGATAAATGTTGTTATAAAAATGTTTGTGTTATGAAGTGTGGTTTTTGGTCTTAAAAAGAAAAAAAAAAGACATCATAACTTTAAACATCTGTTTTCTTATTGTCTTGTCAGAATTTGAAAGAGGAGCTGGGCACTCCTAGTGGGAAAACAGGAATTTTTCATTTCCTAGAGAGGCAGCTCCCATTTCTAGCTCTGCAGAGAAATGTGATAATAGACTTCAAAATTACAGTGTGTTTGTGTATAAAAACATGTTACTGATCCAGGACTGATTCTTCTACAGCTTTGGCCTCTAGCCCAATTGTTTCAGAGAAGAAATGCCAAATCTGTAAGGAGGAGGAGGAAACATTTTTATGGCAATTTGATTTAACAACAACAACAACAAAGAGAATTGGTTTGAAGCAATTTAGGGATTAAGAATGCTGAAATAAAATGGGTTTGATGGGACACCAAGAACAGAACAGATGAGGCAGTAAAGACACACAAGAAATTAATTTACACAATTCAGTTAAATATTTAGTTTTGCAGTGTATATGTGTTTATAAGAACATGAACATAGTCTTGTATCCATCTCTGTATTGTTTTAAGGCTACAGCATCTTAATAAATTCTCTTTGTGTAAGTTAGTACTAGCTAAGCATTAAATGAATGAATTCATTTTCTAATGAATTAATTCATTTTTTAATGAACCCATTATAGGTTGTTCCAAAATAAAGAATACTACTTTAGAATACCCTAGCTAGGGATGAATTTACTCTTCAAATATTACTGCAAATAGGATTTAAATTTACTTTAAATTTGGAGACAAATTTCTTAACTACAGAAAAGTAGGTTTTTATTACCTTTGGATTAAATTAGAAAAAAAAAAAAGCCAAATAAAATAAAATTGACAAGTTGAGAATTCTGTTGAATAATCTCTAGAAAATGAAATAGCTTTAGAGTCATCAAAAATAGCTGATGATGGACACTTGACAGTACACCTTCTGCCTAACAGTCAATTCCTGAAAATCTAATCTGTAGAAATCATTAATTGTGGACTGAGACAGGCTATCAGTAAGAATTTCTACAGGTCAGCTTGATTTTTGTAGAAATTTATAGTTAAGGTGGCACTACATAGTCAATTGCTAAGCTGGCTCAGAAACATTTGGTGCATGTAGACATGTTTATTATTCCTTTGCAGTCACGGTGCTATATCATCCAAAAGGAAAAAAATATATCTTTTTTCCTCAGTCAGGAATGGCACTTAAAAATACAATAGCCTAGCATGACTTTGACCTCAGAAATATTAGTGCATCAGCACAAAGATGTTTAAATACTACAATGAAGGATGCTAATTAAGGTCTAAACTGTTAAATATATAAAATACACAAATGGCTAAAGATAGATTTTATTATGTGCATATATGCATAAATTCTACAAAGTGTTTATTTGCTACTCATTAATAATTTACAAAAGAAAATGTAACATACAGAATCATAGGATCACAGAATCATTACACTCGGAAAAGTCATCAAGTCCAACCACTAACCTAACACTTCCAGGCTTATCACTAAACTAAATCATATCCCTCACTACCTCATCTATCTGTCTTTTGAATATCTTTAGGGATGGTGATTTCACCACCTCCCTGGGAAAATTGTTCCAATGTTTAATAACTCTCTCAGTGAAAAAGTTCTTCCTAATGTCTAATCTAACCCCCCTTGGTGCAACTTGAATCCATTTCCTTGTGTCCTGTCATTGATTAGTATCAGGAAGAGATCAACCTCCACTTCACTACAATTTCCCTTCAGGTAAATGTAGAGAGTGATCACATCTCCTCTCAGCCTCCTATTCTCCACGCTAAACACCCCCAGCTGCCTCAGCTGCTCCTCATAAGACATGTTCTCTAGACCCTTCACCAGCTTTGTTGCCCAACTCTGAACACTCTCCAACACACCAATGACCTTCTTGTAGCAAGGGGCCCAGAACTGGACATGATATTCAAAGTGCAGCCTCACCAGTGCCAAATACAGGGAGTCAATCCTCGTCCCTGCTGGTCACACTATTTCTGATACAAGCCAAGATGCCATTGGCTTTCTTGGCCATCTGGGCAGACTGCTGGCTCATGTTCAGATGACTGTTGATTAACAGATCCAGGTCTTTTTCTGCCACACAGCTTTCTAGCCACTCTGTCCCAAGCCTGCAAGGAGTTATTATGGCCCAAGTTGCAGGACCTGTCACTTGGCCTTGTTGAACCTCATGGGATCAGCCTTGGCCCCTCAATCCAACCTGCCTATGTTGCTCTGAAGCAAGTCAAGCAGCAGTACGCTCCCACCCAACTTGATGTCAACAGCAAATTTATTGAGGGTGCACTCAACCCCCTTATCCAAGTCACTGATAAAGATGTTACACAAAACAAGCCCCAGCACCAAGCTCTGGGGAACACCACTGTTGACCAGTTGACAACTAGATTTAACTCCATTCATTATGATTCTCTGGGCCTGGCCATCCAGACAGCTTTCCACTCATTTCAGAGTAGGTCCATCCAAGCCACGTGTAGCCAATTTCTGTGGGAGACTATGTCAAAGACCTTATTAAAGTCAAGGAAGACCAAATTTATAGCTTTTCCCCCATCCACTAAGAGGGTCATCTTATCATAGAAGGAGATATATTGGTCAAACAGGACCTGCCCTTCATAAAGCTATATCGACAATCAACAATGAAATTATTTCATCAATACATGTAACTGCATTCCTTTCAAACCGTGTAAACTCCAACATTGTTTTATAAGTATGCGAAAGAAGAAGTTATAAAAACCACATCACCTTCCACATCATGATATGTTATAATGAAGATCCCATAGCTTACAGTTCCTGAATGGCTCCCATAACAAACTTCAGTATCCATTTTACTGAAATAATAAAAAAAAGAAAATGAGGCCTTGCAATTCCACTTTTTGAAGAAATTAACATTTCAAAGTTTGGTATAAATATTTTTCATTTGTAGCTTATGCAAGGACCAAACTTCTTCAGAAACAGATAATATGTCAACATTAGCACACAGGATCAACCCTGTTTGAAGAAGAACACAAACCTAACCTTATTGTGATCATTTGATCTTCACACATGGTATTTCAGGCAGTCATACTGAATCATAGCCAAATCTAAAACTAAACTTTAGAGAAAGTGAGACCTTCAAACATTATGAGATATGCTTTAATCAGAGGAAAAGCTCCACACAGATCGGTAGTTCACCTGAGTGGTCTAAGACTGCCAGCTGCAGAGATTACAAAGAGCAGAATTTGGCTTTAGAGTTACATCATCTTCACTCTATTGATGATTTTACTGAAATAATACAGGCATGCTGATAGTGCATGCCTCATCATATGTCCTGATGAGATCGTAATTCAAAAGTAATTGACTTGAAAGGGAATGCAGTAGAGTGATAAAATACTAAGATTATTGATAATGCAAGTAAAGAAATGAGTAAGAGTGTTGAAGTGTGATTTGTGAAATAAGGATTAGAGCTCCATTTGTGTGTGTCACTTATCATTTAATCAGGCTCATCCCAACTATCCTGAAAGTAGGTTCAGATCCTTATCCCACTATTGTAGTTAATTATCCAGATGTTTTACCTATTTTACAGTGCTACAGGGCTCAGACTAATTTTATTTTAATGTATTATGGTTTCATACAGGTCAGCTGCTTTTTAGCAGATGATGTTACTTTCACTGTACAATATTCCTTTGAGAGTAGGGAAGAGGAGAAATTAGTACCTTGAAGGGTAGCACCGATGCATGCAGTACTTCTGAAAACCTGCGATATTGCTAGTGCTGCCAAGATTCAAGTTGTCCTGTATCAATAAGGATTAAGAGATTTGTTCCTCATATCATGCTTATGCTTTAGTCTCGCATTCAAACTGAGAAATAAGTATGGAATTGGTGAGAGATTAGCTTTTCAGAACACTTTTTTTTTTTTTAACTTTTATATTTAGTAGAATCATAAAGTCATAAAATGATTTGGATTGGAAGGGACTGTCAAAGATTATCCAGTCCAACTCCTCTGCCATGGGCAGGGATATCTTTCACCAGATGCTCAAAGCATCTTCCAACCTGACCTTGAACACATCCAGTGGTGGGACATCATCTTCTCTGAGCAACGTGTTCTAGGGTCTCATCACTCACATAATAAAAAAAAATTTTCCTTGTCTTCAATCTAAATCTGCCATATCTCAGTTAAAAACTTTTGTCCCTTGACCTGTGACCACAGGCCTTAGGAAAGAGTTTTCATCTTTCTTAGATGCTTGCTTCATATATTGAAAGGTTGAAGTACAGTCTCCCCTGACCCTTCTCCAGTCTAAGCAATCCCTTATGAAGGCCTCAGCCTTTCTTCATAAAAGAGATGTTCCTGTCCTCTAATCGTTTTTGTGGCCCTTCTCTGAACTCATTCCAACAGATCCATGTCTCTTGTGACTACCCCAGAACTGCAGACAGTACTCCAAGTGAGGTCTCATATATTCAATGAGAACTGAAAGAAACAAGGAAAGAATATAGAAATAAATAAAGAAAGAAAAGAACAAAGCAGAGCCGGGAGAGAGAGTAATCTCCCTTGATTTGTTTACTTCACTTCTTTTTAAGCAGCCCACAATATGATTGCCTTTCTGGTCATATTACAAGTTCACATGCAAATTTTTATCTATCATTGTATTCAAATCATTTCTTGTAGGCCTGCTTTTAATCTGTTCATCTCCTAGTCTGTACTGGTGCTGAGCATAGTCCCAACCTGTGTGCAGGACCTTGCACTTGGCCTTGTTGAGCTTCATGAGGTTCACATGGGCTCACCTCTCAAGCCTGCCAAGATCCCTTAATGGCACTCCTTTCCTCTAATGAATCTGCTGCACCACTCAGCTTAGTGTCATCTACAAATTTGGTGAGAGTGAACCCAATCCCATTGCCCTCATCATTGATGAAGACATGAAATACTATTGATCTCATTATGGACCTTTGAGAGACATCATTCTTTTCTGGCTTCCACTTGAACATTGAGCTATTGATGACAACTCTTTGGACGTGGCCATCCACCATTTCCTTATCCAACGGTCAAATCCATATTTCTCAAATTTAGAGGCACACTTGTTTTGGGGGATAATATCAAAGGTCTTACAGACATCTATATAGATGACATCTGTAGCTGTTCTCTTGTCACTCCATCATAGAAGGCTACTAGATTAGCCAGGCATGATTTGCCCTTGGTGAAGCCATGTTTTCTGTCTCTAATTACCTACTTGTCTTCTGTATGTGTTGATATGTCTTCCAGGAGGATTTGCCCTATGATCTTATTGGTCATAGGTATGAGACTGACTGATCAGTAGCATCGAGGATCCTCTTTTGTAATCTTTTAAAAAATCGATATGGTGTTTTCCTTTATCCAGTAGCAGAGGACTTTGATGGTCGTGACTTTAGAAATATGATGGACAGTGGCTTGGCAACAGCATTAGACAGTTCACTCAGGACTTTGGAAGGTACTGCATTGAGTCTCATGGACTTATATACAATTGAATATAAAATTCAAATCCCTCAGGTGATGTTGAACCTGATTTCTTCCTAAAATGAGCAATTTTATAACAACTTTCTTCTTAGAAAAATAGACCCTTAGGTCAAACTTACCTTAAAAATCATACCTGTACTCATTCATCTTAATGCTTCTCAAATTTTATCCTATATAAAATTGGCAAAGAATTCTGTCATACTCGAATCATGTGACTCATAGTACTGAAGATCTCTTTAGGGATTACAGGCAGCTATAATTCACTTCTAGTAGGGAAATTACTCAGTGAAATCTTAGAAGCTTCAGTTCTTCTACTAGATATAGACTGAAACAGGTCTTTGTAGTATTGCCCGTGCACACCTACCTTAGAAAATCCTTTAGCAGCTTCCAACGATCTGATGTTTACCATAAAACTCCTCCTTCTTGTGGAGGTGACACCAAAAGAGGTGGTTTATGACTCCAACAATTGCAATAAAAGACATCAGAACTTCTGTGAATGTATAAAAAGAGGAAGAAAACTAGTTGTTCTCACTAAACTCATCTTCATGTTTTTAAAATCTGAGAGAATCAATGACATTCAAACCCTGTGTGAGAACAGTAGAGTAAGCATTAGAACAATAGAAGAGAAGGAAAATAGAGAAGGAAGCATGTGACACATACAGTTGCAAGTATCATGAATTCCTTTCATCTCTTAAAGGAAAAAAAAAAAAAAAAGAGAGAGAAAATTAGCCAGATGTAGTAAGCTAATTTGAAAGTAAGAAACTTTTTTCTAAATTGCAGCTTGCAAGACTTATTGACTAAATTCAGTGTCAGAAGCAGAGAATAGCATCACTCAAGATCTCTTTTCCGGAAAGCATTCCTTTTCAAGAAAAGACTTAAACATGTGCTTAATGAGATGAAGGCAGATGCTTAAAGATAAATTTACGTGCATGCCCGAATCATGGCCTACAAAATTATAAGGCAACAGGCTGGAAATATAAGCTGTTGAAATCCTGTCCTTTCCATCTGGAGATGTAAATACTTATTGTCTCATGTTCCACACTAGAAAGATGGGATGTCTTTCTACTTGCTCAGAAAGAGCTATGCAAAAAAACTTCTATGGATAACATACTTTTTTTTGGGTTTTTTTGGGTTTTTTTTTTTTTTTGCTTGCTTTAAAGATATCTGAGAGCTGGTTGAGAAATTAAAATACAATCTTTTTCTTTTCAGTAATTAAATTTGATCTTTGAATTACTACAAAATTTTGACATGCTGTTGTGGTTTCACCCCAGCTACCAACTAAGCACCACACAGCTGCTCATTCACTCCTTTTCCCTCCCTTCTGTAGGATGAGGAGGAGAATTAGAAAACAATATAGAACTTTTATATTGATACCAAAATAATATAATCACTAAAATAAAATAAATTATAATAACCCCCTAATAAATATAATAATAATGATTACTGGAATGAAAAGGAATACAACAAAAAGATGAAGAAAGTCCAAGAAATAAAGGGTTCCTGAGAAAAAAATATCCTAAGTCAACATGAGTTCAGTTACTTACTATGGTATTATTAAGGTGGTGTGGTTTAACCCCAGCTGACAAGTAATCGTCACATAGCCACTCGCACCTCTCGCTCTACCTAGAGGAGAACTGCAAGCAAAAAATTAAATTTTATGGGTTACAGTAAGAACAGTTTACTAATAAAATTAAATAAGCTGTATCATTATTATTATTATTATTATTATTATTGTAATAAAAATAAATAGACAGAAATAAAACCTAAGGAAAACAAAAACCCTGAGACCACACAATGCCCAATGCAATTGCTCACTATCTGCTGAATGTTGACCAAGCAGTGATCCACTCCTCCCCATCAACTCTCTCCAGTTTATATATGGAGCATGATGGGNAAAAAACTTCTATGGATAACATACTTTTTTTTGGGTTTTTTTGGGTTTTTTTTTTTTTTTGCTTGCTTTAAAGATATCTGAGAGCTGGTTGAGAAATTAAAATACAATCTTTTTCTTTTCAGTAATTAAATTTGATCTTTGAATTACTACAAAATTTTGACATGCTGTTGTGGTTTCACCCCAGCTACCAACTAAGCACCACACAGCTGCTCATTCACTCCTTTTCCCTCCCTTCTGTAGGATGAGGAGGAGAATTAGAAAACAATATAGAACTTTTATATTGATACCAAAATAATATAATCACTAAAATAAAATAAATTATAATAACCCCCTAATAAATATAATAATAATGATTACTGGAATGAAAAGGAATACAACAAAAAGATGAAGAAAGTCCAAGAAATAAAGGGTTCCTGAGAAAAAAATATCCTAAGTCAACATGAGTTCAGTTACTTACTATGGTATTATTAAGGTGGTGTGGTTTAACCCCAGCTGACAAGTAATCGTCACATAGCCACTCGCACCTCTCGCTCTACCTAGAGGAGAACTGCAAGCAAAAAATTAAATTTTATGGGTTACAGTAAGAACAGTTTACTAATAAAATTAAATAAGCTGTATCATTATTATTATTATTATTATTATTATTGTAATAAAAATAAATAGACAGAAATAAAACCTAAGGAAAACAAAAACCCTGAGACCACACAATGCCCAATGCAATTGCTCACTATCTGCTGAATGTTGACCAAGCAGTGATCCACTCCTCCCCATCAACTCTCTCCAGTTTATATATGGAGCATGATGGGATATGCTATGGAATATCCCTTTGGCTAGTTGAGGACAGCTGTCCTGGCTGTGCTGCCTCCCAGCTTTGATTAATTCTGCCAGTCAAAACCAGGACAAATGCAAATTCCCAGTCAGTGTTCTGAAGACAAAATCCTTAAAACATGCAAAATTCTTTTTTACCTTGTTTAAATNTTTTGACATGCTGTTGTGGTTTCACCCCAGCTACCAACTAAGCACCACACAGCTGCTCATTCACTCCTTTTCCCTCCCTTCTGTAGGATGAGGAGGAGAATTAGAAAACAATATAGAACTTTTATATTGATACCAAAATAATATAATCACTAAAATAAAATAAATTATAATAACCCCCTAATAAATATAATAATAATGATTACTGGAATGAAAAGGAATACAACAAAAAGATGAAGAAAGTCCAAGAAATAAAGGGTTCCTGAGAAAAAAATATCCTAAGTCAACATGAGTTCAGTTACTTACTATGGTATTATTAAGGTGGTGTGGTTTAACCCCAGCTGACAAGTAATCGTCACATAGCCACTCGCACCTCTCGCTCTACCTAGAGGAGAACTGCAAGCAAAAAATTAAATTTTATGGGTTACAGTAAGAACAGTTTACTAATAAAATTAAATAAGCTGTATCATTATTATTATTATTATTATTATTATTGTAATAAAAATAAATAGACAGAAATAAAACCTAAGGAAAACAAAAACCCTGAGACCACACAATGCCCAATGCAATTGCTCACTATCTGCTGAATGTTGACCAAGCAGTGATCCACTCCTCCCCATCAACTCTCTCCAGTTTATATATGGAGCATGATGGGATATGCTATGGAATATCCCTTTGGCTAGTTGAGGACAGCTGTCCTGGCTGTGCTGCCTCCCAGCTTTGATTAATTCTGCCAGTCAAAACCAGGACAAATGCAAATTCCCAGTCAGTGTTCTGAAGACAAAATCCTTAAAACATGCAAAATTCTTTTTTACCTTGTTTAAATAGGAAAAAAAATAAAAGAGAAGAAACAATTCCACAAAAATCTTGTAAATAGCACAGTTAATATTTGAAACAAATTTTCAGGAAATATTTTACTTCTAGAAGAACCAGTTTGCACTAATTTCCATTTAGTTGTGATCACCTTTTCTCTATGATAATTTTCTTAACAATGGCAGTATATTTCTTATAATTATGCTTCTATTAATTATATTTACTGTATTAATAATGGATCTGAAATTAATAATAGTATATCAAGACTTCATGACATTGCGTTACATGCACAAAATATCTGCATAGTTGATTAGAACCCTCTACAGTATTTCATAATATCCATGTCATACTTTGTAGAATAATTTAAGCAATCATTTTTCTAGTTCTTATCCCTCCCTCAGGGAGCCTTCTGAGCCTTCTGAAAAAAAAAAAAATCTTGCTATTTCCCTGAAATCTACAGGTGAAAGGTTAACTCAGAGGAATCCCATTTATTATGTATTAAATGCAACAGGGAGCTTTTGTCATTGCATTTGCCTTTTAAGAGTGTTTCACACTACATCTTGCATTGCACTTAGGCACTTATGATCTTAAATCTTTATCACATCTCTGTGAACTCAGCTATTTCTCTTAGCACTGAAAATTACTAATGATTTACTTAAACTGAAGACATCAGTCTTTTTCTCTTCGTAATTAGTTAGGTCCAAAGAGATTGAAATGATTTCTTTCTATCATATTTTTCCAAAGGTTTCTCATTCTCTATATTTCCTTCCTTTTCTCTACTTATTTCAGCAAGATGACACACAGACTTTTATAGAAACACAAAGTGCCTGAGAGAAGCCATTCTCTTATTTGAAGGAGGTCTAGTATTGTCTGACCTATGAGCTCACTATTAGACTTAGAGACTGTCTCAGGTAATGCTATTGTTCACTGAAGCAGATCCAGCTCTTGCAAATTACTAGTTGTCATATGTTTTCTCTTCCCTTTCAAGGACTGCTTCACAGGCTAAAAGTCTAATAATGAAGAGTATAGCCTGTATTTAATAAATCTGTTTTATAGCAAAATATACTGGAATCATGTGATTTGTAAGTTTACCATTTGTGCAGAATAATAATACTGTGTGACCAATCATATACGTATAAAAAAATGCTGTTATATGCATGAGCCCTGTAAGAGCACATGAGAAATCTCTCACTGTTAGGATAGAAGGGGCTTAGTGTAGGGCAAATAAAGTAAGTTGCTTATTTTTTACATTTTTAGAGCACTTTGTGTTCAATGTTCCTTCATGGCTGCTAATAAAACAGGAGACAACTTGTCATAAATCAAGGCTGTGCAGAAGACTTGGTGAGACAGCAAAACAAGAGAGTGGGCAGTGAGGTTACCATGTGAAAAGTAAATAAGGACACATTGTACACTATTTCTTTTTTTTCCTATAAAATTCTTATTAGCTTGCTAAATTTTTTCTTTGTCTACCTAGACTATTGAGACCATAAGCATTTCAAAAGGGTTTCTGCCATTTTCACAGTACACAGTGCAAAATCCATGTCATGGTTTTGCCCAGCCAGCAACCTCTTACTCACTGGCCCCCATTGATCCTCCCTCCCCCATCCCTCCTCTCTTCCCTCACTGACCTTGGGGTCCACATGGTCGTTTCTCTGACTCTTCCAACTCTTTGCACCACCACCAGTCAGAAAAGAAAGAAAGAACAAGCAGAACCCTCCAACCCTTTTGGCTGCTTAAAAGCTGATCATGGAGACATCTAATTGGCTCAGCCCCAGAAGTGGGCCTGACTCAGAGTTGGTGAGAGTTTCAAGCAACTTCTTACAGAAGCCATCTTTACAGCCCCTTTCCTCTTACTGGAAATGGCTACACACAAAACCATGACAGTTCAGTAAAGCAGTGCAGAGACATGTCATTGCTACCAAACTAAACTTTGTGTGTTGTAGATATATAGCGAAAAAAATAATAACTTTCCACTATGTAACACAAAAATACATATATGTTTATAACATATATGTAAATACATAATTTTAAAATCTCAACTGCATTTATATGTAATTACATCCTCTATTATTATGTGCACACACACACACACAAGTACATTCCTTATTTTTATGGAAATGAGTGCTTTCCACATTCCAGAAAATGTCTCTTTAGTAGAGGAAAGGACAAATCATAAAATCATAGAATCGTTTTGGTTGGAAAAGACCTTTAAGTTCATCGAGTCCAACCACCAACCTAACACAGCCAGGTCCACCACTAAAACATGTTCTTCAATGTCTCATCCATGTGTCTTTTCATTATTTCCAGGAATGGTGACTACACCAGCTCCCTGGGCATCTCATTCCAGCATTTAACCACACTCAGTGAAAAGATTCCTCGTAAGATTCAATCTAAACCTTCATTGGAGCAATCTGAGACCATTTCCTTTAGTCCTAAAATCAAATGGATCCTTAAGGGTTTCATCCTATTAATCACATAATTTCTCCCTACAAGGTAACAGTGATTCATAATTGCTATTTCTTTAGATTTCAGTGCCAAGACTGAACTCCAGTTTTCACCTTTATACTGTTTCTTTTAGTTTCTGCACCTGAAAGAAACTACTGTTTTCATGCTGTTCTTACCAATAAAACAACACAAAATAAAATTAAAATCTCCATTTGTTCAGTTTTGATAAGTGTTAGAAAATACATTACATCATTATTCCATATTCAACTGGTAAACATCAATTATATTAATACCATTTCCCCTGGTGTGATAAAGGCATTTCATGACAGCAATTAAGTTAATCTCCTACAACAATGTTGTAGTAAATCCCACATGAGAATGACCACAAGACTCTGTGTAATGTAGTTTCATGTCATGATGGTAGCTCACCTGGTTCCTTAGAGAATCATAATGTTTGATAGATTACTTTATAAAAGCAAAAGTGTAAGTTGAACCAATTGCAGCTGTGTTGAATACATGAAGGAAACAACAAATGTAGTTGACATAGAGATACCTGCAGCCTACCAGAGAATTTAGATTTCCAAATCCTTATACGAGTCATTACTCAAGTTCAAAATAATGACCTAGATTTATCCCTCTATTTATATGCCCCTAACTTAGGGTAACAGATTGCACCTGTTTGGCAATACATGAGGCTACCTAACCACTGTTTTTTATGTTACTGCTTTCCCATACTTCCAGTCTCGTGTGTCTCCTCTTCTGGTCTAGGAAGCTCTTAAAATTAAGTAGCTTGAAATTGAGAGCTGAGATGCATGTTCATCTCACTAGAAGTAGGTGCTCAATTTGTGATGCATAGTGACAACAGGTACAGATAGTAGCCTCATTTGATGGTCAAAGTAAATCCCATTCCCTTGATAAATCACAATAGGAATTTAGGAAATCTACTTTCATAATGTGCAATCCTCCATCAACAAGAACCTACAGCTACAGCTGAATCCTCTACTACCTTACAGCCTAATTAAGTTATTAGAACATAGGCATCTTGTCTTATTTGAATTATTTCAAATTATCCTAATTTCCTCCAATTGCTAGTCCAGAAATCTCACATTTATAAACATTTCTATGTGTGGACTTTCTGGATCCTTTGTGGTATCAAGACAAAAACTACCACCTAGTTGTCCAATTGGAGAAACCTCAGTCTCCCATTTACCCCTCAGAGGAGCACGGATTCTTGTTAAAACAATAGAGGAGGGTAGATAACATCAGTATCAGGCAGTTTATGAAAAGAAATGTGAAGACATATTAAAAGTGGGAAAAAATCTAACGAATCTGATGCAATATCTATACCAGTAGCTTGTTGTTGGTGAGAGTAAAATGACTTTGCTCAGGTGAATAAAGCCTATGCATCTACAGTCATGTCTCCAAAAGCTTTTCTGTCTTCTTAATCTCCTTTCTTGACAACAGTAATATAATTCATCCAGAGAACTTGTTGTCTCAGCAGTGGAGATAACAATGGGTTTCATAACAATGGTGGTTGTCAGCCCTTAACACAAAGAAGGCCCTCCCCATTGGCATGCTCCAAGCAGAGGGCCGAAGGAAGTCAAATAGACCCAAATATCCATGCCAAAGTTTTAGAAATGTCACACTGCCAGACCTTTGGCATTGTCGCTAGAAATTGTCTACATGATGAATATTCTGTTTGGAGAAAAAATCTGGAAGTTGTCATATTTTGAGGTAGCATTGAAGAATTCATGGGTCACCCCACTCCTTCAACTGAAGAAACTTATTTGCATGCTTTATTAGCTGTGAAGAGAAAAATATCCCCTGATTTAAACATGAACTAAGAATTCATATGATCTGTGTTTTCCAGTGAGCATGCCTTATATTGTATTTGACAGCAAGGAAGGTAAGAGAGTCTTAAATCTAGAGAAGCAAAGATAACTTTGTTTGAGTGACAAGTCCTTTTAACTTTGCGGATATTTAGCTTTCTTGTAGGTTTTATCATAACTCAGTAACTCAGTTTCTTAAGACATTTTATTTTGCCTTAATCTGCTTTTTTTTTTACTCTTCTTGGTATCCTCTTCCATTGTCATTTAGTGTCTCTTTTATCAACCTTTTTTGTGTATCTTCTCCTTTAATTCGACCTGAACAAAACTTCTATTTGAGATTTTCATTTCTGTATTTCTTTAAATAGACTCAAAAGAAGACTGGAATGAAGAAATTTTCACCTTTCCTGTTAACTTAATGATGTATAGGTGTGAAAACTCACTCTTATCCGTGTTCTAAGCTCCGCAGTAATTGAGCACCTCCTCAGTGGATTTTTAGATGTACAATCATGAAGAAGAGACTCATTCCTTTTACAAGGTCTAGAAATGATAACAGAAAAAGGCCTATATGAAGCTAAGCAGCAAGGATTTCTTTAATGTTTCTAAGAATATGAAATTACTTTCTGAGTTACGCTTGGAGCAACTGTATCCCTTGATGCCCTCAAATTTGTAATACATAAGTTTAATATGCTGTGAGCACAGCTAAAAGTGGCAGCCAAAAGATGCTGCAGTTTGCACAGAATGGTAGGAAAAAGGAGACCTCAAGTGAAATTGTGTTACTCTAATAGTGTCATACATGGTGGTAAAAACCCACAGAGCAGTTTCCTCAGTAGCTTTTGGAGCAGCTATCCCTGCAAGGGTAAGGGATGCAATATAGACTGTCTCAGGAAAAAGATGCATCCCTAGAAGTCCTGGATGGGAAGAAATGCCTGGAGTTGTCCTCTGAAGCCAGAAGAAATGTACTTCTGGCTTGCAAGAGGTACACTGTCATGGAGGAGCTGTGCTGCTAGGTGGAGGAGCTAAGGAATGAACTGAGCTTCATAGAGGATGAAAAGGAAATAGATATTCTCTGACTCTCTGAAACTTGAAAAGCCTCATATCTCATCTGTAGAAAAGAAGCAGGTAATGTTTACTCCTATCATCAATGTCAGTGAAAATTCTGGAAAGGGAGAGAGATAAAACTTGGTGACTTCTAGCACAAAGAGGAACACTCCTGTCCCACCTAACTGCTTATAATTGCAGTATAGGGTCAACATCTTCAAAGCTGAAGAGGAATCAGATGTGCCTACAAGGAAAGAACCTGGTTCGCATAACTCCCTGCTATGTAAGACTAAGATGAAGAAATGGCAAGTCATCGGATTGCATGACTCCGTGCTGTGGGGCATGAAGGAACCCATCTGTTAACCCAGCCATTTTTTCAGAGAGGTTTTCTGCCCATCAGGGAACAGGATCCAGGACACTATGGAGGGATTATCAAAATTCACCTGGTCCTGTGAATACTACATTGCCTACTCTTCTTCCACATGGGCACAAATGATAAGGTTGGGGGAAACCTGAACAGTATCAAAAGTGATTACAGAACTCTGTGGGTGCTAAACAAAGGCATATGGGCTCAAATGGTACCTTCTCTATTTTATGTTTGGAGGGGAAAGGCTGTGAGGAGAAGAGGACTAATAGGAAAATTCAATGAATAGCTATAGAATTGCAATAACTGGCTGTTGATGACAGAGATTTGAGTTCTGTGATTGTGGAATCCCACGTGCAGATTAAAATCTGCTTGGGACAAGTGTAAATTGCCTCACTGAGTGAATCAAAGCTATGTTTAAAAAAAATGATAATTGATGTCATAAGAAGGAGTTTAATCTGAAGATGATGTGTATGGGACACCAACGGTCCTGTGACAGAGCAATGAAAAAGATTTCTGAGCAAAAGACAATGGTTTGTGTGATGGAAACAGATGTCAACAAAAATGGAGCTTGAGTGCAGAACTCAGTATGCTGGGATATCTCTTTAAAGTGTGTATACACTCAGGCATGCAGTAATAGGAATAAACCTGTTGAGCTAGACATTTGTGTGCAGCTGCATGGCTACAGTCTTGTCGGGATTGTGGAGATGTGTTGAAGTGCCTCCCATGACTGGAGTGTTGTAGTGATAGGATATGGGCTTTTTAGTAAGGACAGGAAAGGAAGATGCAGATGCGAGTTGCCCTTTATATGAGAGAACACCTAGAGTGCGTGGAGCTCTGCCTGAGGGTGAGTGAAGAGTCAACTCAGACTCAGACCTTATGGGTTGCAATTAAAAAGAGGACAGACAAAGGTGATGTTACATTGGGTGTCTATGGGGAAATGAGGAAAAATAAGTAGATGAGGCCCTCAACAGAAGACTGGAAACAACTTCCAAGTTCTTCACTGTGAGGGTGTTGAGGTACTGGCACAGGTTGCCCAGAGAGGTTGTGGTTGCCTCCTCTCTGGAGGTGTTCCAGGTCAGGCTTTGAGTCACCTGGTCTGGTGGCAGGGGCCATGGTAGAGGAGTTAGAATTACATGACTTTTAAGATCCCCAACTCAAACAGTTCTATGATTCTATGTTTCTATGTACATATTGGAAAGAGTCTAATGAAATCTGGGTTATGAGATGTAGTTGGAATGTGATGAGTGTAGCCATTAATTTTTTTTTAATGAATATTTCTACTTGTAAGTATTGTAAACTTACTCTGGAAAGCCTACACAGCTAGCCACTAACAGTCCAGGAGGCCTTCAGTGCATTGATGATAACTTCTTGATGCAAATGATGGATATGTCAACTAGGAGAGGAGCACTACTGGATCTTATGCTCACAATCAATCAGGATCTGGTTGACACAGTGAAGGTTAACGACAGTCTTGGCTGCAGCGACCACGAGATGGTGGAATTCAGGATCTTGTGTGGTAGAAACAGAATATCAAGTAGGATCATAACCCTGGACTTTAGCAGGGCCAGCTTTGGCCTTTTCCTAGGAGTTATCCCATGGGACAGGGTACTAGAATGTAAAGAGGTCCAAGATAACTGGTCTCTATTCAAGGACTGCTTTTTCCAAGCTAGGGATCAGAGCATCCCAGCAGCTAAGAAATCAAGCAAGGGAGCCAGGAGACTCACATGGTTAAACAGGGAACTGTTGGGTAAACTCAAGTGTAAGAGAGTGCATAGATCATGGAAGGAAGGGATGGCTGCTTGGGATGAATATAAGACAGTTGTCAGAGGATGCAGGGAGGCAACTAGGAAAGCTAAAGCCTTGTTGGAGTTGTGCCTTGCAAGGGAGGTCAAGGACAACTAGAAAGGCTTCTTCAAATACTTTGCAGATAAAACTAATGCTAAAGGCAATGTAGGCCCACTGTTGAATGAGGCAGGTGCCCTGGTGACAGAGGATACAGAGAAGGCAGAGTTACTGAATGCTTTCTTTGCCTTTGTCTATACTGCTGGAGACTGTCCTCAGGAGCCCCAGACTCTATAGGAAGTCAGGTTATAGGAGGAGTTTTGTTTGATTGATGAGGACTGGGTTAAGGATCAGTTGAGCAAATCTCACTCCAGCCTCCAAAAAGGGTAAGAAAGAGGACCTAAGTAACTACAGACTGGTCAGCCTCACCTCCATCCCTGGTAAGGTGATGGAACAACTTATCCTGGGTACTGTCTCCAGCATTTAAAAGACAAGAGGGTCATTAAGAGCAGTCAACATGACATTTACCAAGGAAAGTCATGTTTGACCAACCTGATAGCCTTTTATGGAGATGTAATCAGGTGGATGGATGGTGATAGTGCAGTGGATGTGGTTTATCTGGATTTCAGTAAAGCGTTTGACACCATCTGCCACAGCATCCTCACAGCAAAACTGAGAAAGTGTGGTCTCGATGATCAGGTTGTGAGGTAGATTGTTAACTGGTTGAAGGGAAGACGGCAGAGAGCTGTGATCAGTAGGGTGGGGTCTAGTTGGAGGCCCCTCAGTTCAAGAAGGATAGGAGCTGCTTGAGAGAGTTCATCACAGGGCCACAATGATGATGGAGTGGAGCATCTCCCTTATGATGAGAGGCTGAGAGAGCTGGGGCTCTCTAGCTTGGGGAGACTGAGGTGCGATCTCATTAATATTTACAAATAGATAAAGGACAAGTGTTAGGAGGATGCAGCCAGGCTGTTCTCAATGATGTCCAATGACAGGACAAGTGGCAACAAGTACAAGCTGGAACATAAAAGATTTCAAAGAAAAACAAAGAGAAGCTTCTTCACTGTGAGGGTGACAGAGTACTGGAACAGACTGCCCTGATGGATTGTGGATTCTCCTTCTCTGGAGATGCACAAAAACCACCTAGATGAGTTCATGCGTGACCTATCCTAGTTCTGCTCTGACAGGGGTGTGGACTAGATGATCTTTCAAGGTCCATTCCTACCTTTAAGATTCTTTGATTCTGTTATTCTGTAACTCTGTCCTTTGCAGATGCAGTTATTGAGGGAGCAGACTGAATGTGAACAAGGGAGCCGTGAATAAGTGAATCTATGACCAGTGAAGCTGGATTTTTTTACCAAATCTCTATCCAACCTTGCTCAGTTTTTTGTCTTTATATTAAAATGATTCATAGATTTAAATAATGCATGGCAGTGATGAAAAATGTTATAAATTACCGAAGACACCGGGACAGCTAAGATAAACGAAGACATTCAGACTGACAATTTTTGTCTGGTCTGCCCATGAAAGAATTAGAATCAAGACAGTCATCAGGCTGCTGGGGATGTGCATGGGCTGTGTGTGTCACCATGTACTTCTGCAACAGACAGAACCCTGCATTTAAAGCAGAATTATTCCTAAACAATTATTTTCTTATATTAACAATGTTCAAGTGTTACCAAGAATGTAGATTTTCATGAAGCTTATCTTGATTATTGTGTGTATCTATTTCAACAACTGTCATTTGTTCTATGAGTTAAGAACATAGTTGCTTTGTAAAAGCGTTTCCAGTTACCTTCCTCTCCTGTCTCAGTGACTCAGTGACTATCCACCTCTCTGATTGCCGTCTCTGTTGGTTTGCCTTACTCACAGCCATTTGAAGTCCTGCTGCAAATAGAATTTTACTTTTATTGCCTTGGTCGTCTTCCTGCTCAGATTTACATGATTTTCTTAATGCACCTTCATGGTGTCAAATTAAGTTACTTGTTTCAAATTTAGAAATGGCCTTTTCCATTTTCCCTAATGTTCTTACTCCTATGTCTTATCTCAAGTTTATTCCCCAACTCACTGAATTTTTGAGTAAGGATCCTTTTTTCTACTGCTGAGACATGCCCGTCACCGAGAAGATATTCCTCTATTTTATTTATTTTTCCTGATACTGTCTACAAAAGACATGGAAAATGAGAAGGCTGTTGTTGCTGTGGTACAAACATAGTCTATCATGCTGTCTAACTTTGTCTCATTGCCTTCCAGTACTCTGCCATCTGTCTGTATTTCTTTGTTATCCCGCCTCACTGGAGCATGAATTATTGTTTCATCCTTGGTTTGTAGTGGGGCTCTCTTTCAAAACTAGGCTGTCTGGACACCGTAGTAACCAAGAGTAACTTGTAATGGGTCAGAAAAAAAAAAAAAGATGACTCATGCTTCAAAAGTTTGGAATCTAAGCCTAAAACAAGAGACAGCATATGGATACTGACAGACAGATGGTGTTGAGCAAAAAATAAGACAAACTATTACCAATAATATAAATAGTACAAACACAAGGAAGACACATATAAATAATACTCACATACAGGACTCATGTAAATACTAATGCCAAGTAGGTAAAATAGACAATTGGAAGAAAAACTTTTACAAAGTGAAAACTGGACCACAACGATATCATGATTTTACTCTTCTTAGCTAGTTTTAGATTT
Organism: Urocolius indicus; assembly: GCA_013401255.1. Classification (NCBI taxonomy): domain Eukaryota; kingdom Metazoa; phylum Chordata; class Aves; order Coliiformes; family Coliidae; genus Urocolius; species Urocolius indicus. The sequence continues at coordinate 512,600 of WBNH01005185.1, read as the reverse complement.
CAAAAATTTAAATTTCTTGTCTAGGTTAGAATCTAGGTTTCCTCAGTAAATAATAGGTTTTGAGGAATGTACTCACATAGCTTAAATTTTGGTCTTCAGTTTAGGTTTCTAAGCTACAATATCAATCTTTCTAAACATCTTTATTACACAAAGGTGGAGAAGTACTTCTGGAGGGCAATTTCTACAAGATTAGGATGGGAACTGCCCATGATGAGAAACCACGTAGAAAATTCAGGTAAATGTTCTGACTTTAAAGTCAGAAATGAAGATGTGCATGAGTTGGAGCAGACATATCAAGTCTATGAAATGTCTGGAAATTGAAGCCAAAATTCTCAAGTCCCAATTAATCATCACACTTTTGAAATCCCCTTTCCACAAGCAGCAACAGATTTCATGAGTCTTACAGGGCAGGACCTCAAAGACTGTTTTTGCTTTAGAGCACACAGACTTTAAAAGCAAATTACCACTGAGTTGCAGTCCAGACTAGAAAATTGGTTTTCTGGGACTTCCATAAAAAATTAATAAATCATTTTCCTTGCAAATTTAACATTTACTTTCTTAATGACTTCTAAGATTATTTTTACAATAGCCTTCAGTACATATTTTGAAGGATAATATATTTATATATTTGGAGGATTGTTATGTTGTGCTTTGTGTTTTGCCTTCTTGTAGCTGAGGTCAAAACTGGGGGTGTGTAGAGCACTCCAATTGATAATGCAACATGCAAAGTCCCTATTTCTGCAGTCAATATTAGACTTACTGGGTCAATGTCTCCACAAGTACATGTGTACAAGTCTCTAAATGATTATAGAGTATATTTAATGTTACTATATAAACAAATACCAGAAATCAAGTGGAATTAAAATGCAGCCAATTAGGCCATCAAACCACATCTGTTTTCCATGTAGATATTTGACAATGTGAAGGAAAACTAGACACTGTAAAAAACAGTAGCAAAGCTTTTGGAGAAATTAAAAAAAAGGAAAAAGATAAATACATTATTAAAACAGTAGTTTTCCATTTTTATCATAATTCTACATTATTTATCCATTCTCATAATGCCCATACTTCATACTGTAGAATTTGACATTTTTCCTAGAAAAAGGAGAAAAACTATATTTTAGCCATTGGTAAATCAGTTACTGGATATGCTTATCTGTAGCTTCTGCTGTCATATATGGAGTTTTCATAGTGAGAAAGACATTTTGCACCAAGTCTTGAATATCTAGGACAATCTGCTTTAGTGAGTGAGGAATATAAACACAGAAGTTAGGACAACTCAGCGATCTCTGTGGTTAAGTCAGCAAAGTGCATTCACACACACAGATGAGGAAGTGGGGCAGAGCACACTGAAATCCTGGTCATCTGAAGCCTGATACTTCTGTGCTGCACAGACCATGAGTAGGGTCTCTTAGGAGTAAGACTTCCATCTGTCCAGAGTACTTCATGTTGATATACTGCATGCTATCCATGGAGGGGCATTCTTGTCAGCTCCAGAGCCTATGCAATTTAAAGTAACAGATTTACAGCTGTGCTTTAAAATGAGACTTTTTCTTAGATGGAAAGCAAGAGCTTAACTTATTGATGTGAAATTCTCTACAGATACCATAGTGTGCACAGATATCTGACTAAGCTTGTTTATGGGGAAAGATAGTATCCTGCAGAATGACAAACACAGAGAGCCAAGGAAAAGATGTTATCAATGTCAATCTCCAAACCTCTATCATTTTGGATGTGCACTTTTGGAGAGCTATCCACCTAAAGGATGAAATTCAGGATACTAAAAAATGTTTGTGTGCTCAACAGCATTCTGAAGTGATTTGAAAGGATTCAGATGCCAAATGTCTAAATCCTGGTCAATACAAGTGACATAACATCGCTACTTATTGTCATTTTACCGAGTTCTACGTGTGAACATCTACATAACTATTAGATACAGCTGTTATATTGTTGAAAGCTGCACGTAAACGAGTAGAACACCAACAAAAACAAAAATGCTGAATGATTAATAACTTTTTATAAATTTCCCTCAATGTTCAGAAATGTTTATTTCATATTTCTTGAAAGAAAATCTGTCTCCATTCCATTTTTATTTTATTAAAAAAAACCTTAATGGTTCCCTTCTGTTTCAGGTTCCTTTTTCTAACTTTGGCATAGACTTGTAGCTGAAATAATCCTATTTTAATACTTAATAAAATACCTTCATATCCCATGTTAGTAAATTTTTTTTCACAGAACCTATTTGGTACATTTAATAAGTTTTCAAAAGGTTTTCTATGCTCCCTGGGTTTGTAAAATCTTGGTAAAATAACATGAAAAAAACAGTATAATATCCTGTACTCATCAGATATGAAAATCAACACCAGAATTTCTTCACAGCTTTTGCTTCATCACAAATGGTGTACTTGTCTTTTAGTTGTGCTTGCAAAAATGACTCCAGGACTTACCTGACAAATGCTCAGCTGTTTGGACTAAAAATATAAATATAAAACGTAAATGCCAATATATGTAATAGTTTTACTTTTAATGTGGATTAACTGATTAAACTTCCACACAGCATGTCCACCCAAACAGCTATGTGGCAATACAGCTAAGGGATCAGTGCTAGAATAGAAATAAGAAGAGAAGGAAATGAAACAGTGATTCATGAAGTTCACATTAAATCATGTAGAAGGCAAATGTAACTGCGCTTCAAGGCTGTAGACAGAGAGGATTGTACTAGATTTACAGAACATAGAAGGCTTTTACGGATCTGCTCACATCATCTTGTATAAGTAGCGTAGGCTTCTTTCAGCGAAGATTGCCTTTGCAAAGCATCCAGTTTTGAGGACTGTAATTTTTTTTTTTTCCAGAATGACTCAAGTTCTGTTTTGAGTAATATTTTGATATAATTTAACAAGAAATTTCTTCATTTGCTATCTGAATCTATAAATACAAGGCAGAAGGTAAGAAGACATTTCTGGCATGTAGGAATAGATTAGTCATTTGCTACCAACGTTATTTCTGTTTGCAATTCAGTTTTTATTTGAGAAGAACTTTATATCTATCATTAAAAATAGTCTCATTTTTATTTGACGCAAATGAGTGCCTGAATTCAATATTGATTGTATCATTATCAGACATTTAAATCAAAGTTCCAATGAGGTGAACTGAACCATCTGTGGTGGCAAAAAAGATAAACATGCAAGAACCCTGATACATATTTGTAGATCTTTTGATTTTCAGAAATCTATATTTCTCAGCTCAAAATACAAAGTCAATGCCTAGACTAAATTATATTCATTAAAAAGATTATTAAGTTGCATGATGTTTCTCAATGCTCAACTTTAAAAGCACATTAGTTCTTATTATTTAAGGGACTTATGCAACACAATTGTATACAGAACTACTGTGCAGGAAATTCATACTTTTCATCAGCTTTACAATGTTGGAGAATTTCTGTATTTTTAGACAGTATTTATGAATGAGATTTTTTTTCACAACTTGAAACCAAAATAAATTAAAGTGATGCTGCTTTATTAAATCTCCACTTATGAAAAGTACAATATGAAACAACATTTTAAGGTTAGGCACCTAAATGAATAGTTTGTGCATTAGAATCAGTGACTTAGTATTGCTGAGCAGCTCTGTCTTCCATTGATTGGTTTCTTGGAAAAGTACCCTGCTACCCTGGATTTCACTGTGGTACGTCATTGTCTTCTTCGTATTCATTGATACTGAATATATTAATCTGAAGAAAGAATAGGTATAGCTTAAAATGATTGCAGATGTGGATGACAGGAAAATTAGCTGCCAATTTTCTAGGCAAGATGCAGCATTTTTTTCTTAAAATAAGAATAATTCTACATACAGATTACTGTTTCCCTAGGACACCCTTGTACTCCAATGCACAATCCATTACTAGAATTTTTAAAGAAACATATTCTCCTTTCATAAGGTCACTGAGCTGTAGCAGTAAAGAATGACACAATCCCAGACAGATAAAAAACACAGTCTAACATTGAATGGGGTTTGATCACTGGGAGGATAACATGATTTTTACTTTGTTTTGCGACTGTGTGTTAGGCTCCTTGACTAATGAATATACTGCTTTGTCTTATCAGCTGTAGCAGAGTGTCGGAACTCCATCTTTATGGAAGAAAGATTTTTGTGCTGGAACAACGGGGTTCTTTAGAGAAGCATTGTCAGGAAAAGCAGGAGCTCTGTTCTCAATGATCATCAGAACTGAATGTACACAATTTCTTACTACAAATTCAATACAAGAATCGTGGATGAAATATTGATTGTAATGTGCAGATTGAGTGCAGATCATCACTTGGACAAATATTTTGTCACCTTCTATTGTCATAACATCAATACATCCCCTACTCCCAAATAAGCAACAATAAAAATTTCAAAGCTCACCTAGCCTCAAAACTACGAAGTTCAAAAAGCAATGTACAGGAATGGAATACTTGGAAATTTCATTTTCAGATTTTCAAGTGAAGCAGTCACACATTTTGTACAAATGTCCTTCTACTGCTACTGGTATAAAACATCTGTATTCTGAAACATCTGAAGTGAATATAGCGCCACCAGTCTGAAACATAATTGCTTTTGCTTGCCAGCCACAAAATATTCCTATTTTTTTCACCATGGCAACATCAATGAAGCAGTCTATTGCTCTGTCTCCATAGTAAAGAACCAGTAGTTAGTGCTCTCCTGTCTTTAGTCAGAATTCTGACTCTATCAGATTTGCAAGTATTCTAATGGCTAAAATTTTTGTAGAAGTCTTTAAAATGTCACAACTATTTGTGAAATCAAAAAGTCAAACAAACAACCCACACAAGTCAAACATAAACCAAACTGGAGACAGAATGTCATAAAAACATGGAACAATGGACAGTAGGCTGAGAAAGCACAAGCAACTAAAGATCTCTTCTACCATAAGAGATCATTTTAAAACTTATTCTTCAAATAACAGACTTATTTTAATTATTATTCTATACCTATGTCCCTTTTCAAAGATTTTTCCTCCTAATCAAAGCCCTTGTCAAAATGTTCACCAATCACAAATCTTTGAAGTAAGGGTTGTTTCCCAAACAGTGAGCTCTTCAAAGTTCAATGCACACAGACACAACTTCATGCTTAGAGAAAAAAAGATTACAGCTATCTCTTTTAAATTCACTTGAGTGAATTACTGGCTCTGGATAACTTTAAATTATATTTCAGTCAAAGTTATTCTCTGAGTCTCAGGCTTCTTGGTTGGGTCTGAGCACTTCTAAAACCTCTATGTGATGCTTGTCCATTACTTTAGGGACCTTAGAAAGTCAATATGCATGTACTGCTTTTGAACTGTCTTCTTCACGCCCCTAAGTCACTTTGATGCTTTAAAAATGTTCCTACTTCATCTAAATACAAGACTATCCAAAAAAGTTTAAAAATCATAGGCGTTTGTGTCCATGACTAAGAACATTATGTGAGCAATGAGTTGGGGTTTTGCTTGTCATACCACAACAAACATCCACCAGTTACTTTAGCCTACAGTTTTCTGTGTTTTTTTATGACAACTCTATGACACTGAGCTTAGTAAGCACTTTATTACTATTCAAATATAATGTGTTACTGATTTGATTTTTAGAGTTGTGTACACCACTGATTTTTGTTCTGAAAGCCAGGCTACATTTTGCAGTTTTAACTGAAGTTAAATGAAGTCAGTAGCTAGTTACAGGCATGTAACTTTGAAAACAATATGTTCTTTCAGAAGTGTAGGTACCCCATCAATATCACTAAATTGTTGAATGTCTGAGCATTACCTTATAAAATTCTTCAGTAGGGGAACCAGTGCTATTGTGTCTTAGCAGCAAATGTGTAGTATTCATTTAGATTTTCCTTACTAGGTCACTTCATTAAAAAAAGATTAAAGTCTTCTCCAGTTAAAGGCATGAATTCCCACTTCTGTTTTCAGAGAAGTCTGGTGTCAGTGTAATTCTGAAATAGCTTAGTTCTAAAAGCAATGTTAAACACACTTGTTAGGAGAACAAACATCTCTTCTTCATATGCATTGAGTCACATAAATCTAACCTTTGTAGCCCTTGAGTCTAATGTAAGGGAAATTTCCCACAGAGTGCAGCTTTAAAGGTGCTGGAGCTGAGGAAAGTCCAAATATAAACACTATAAACCCACAACTTTGACATCTGTTGCAGCATTTTCCTCACACCTTACTTCCAAATTCATAACTTCCCACATACATCATTTCTTTTTTGAGAAGAGATTCACAGAGATCTGCAATAAATGTTCTCAAACACTTTTGAGAGAGAGAGAGAATTCCCTCAAGTAAATGGCCTTCCACTGGGAGGAAAATCACCTTTGGAATGTCCAGGAGATGAACTTTGGAAAGTCCTCAGCAAAGCATGACTAGGAAAGGACCGACTCTTCCCATTCTTAACAATAACCCAACAATTAGGCCTAAATAAAAACCTTGAAGAAGAGTGGACAACAGTTAAATCTCTCTCTAGTTAAAGAACAGGATCAAAAACAGTGGCAGTGGGAAAGCCTAGACATAAAAATTCTTCAATAGAGGACATTTTTCACTCCTGGTTTGCACATGTGAAGTGCACTGCACTTGTAAATAAAAGAATGGGAAAGGATTAGCCATAATATGAACGCACATTAAAATATGTCTTTGTGCTTGGCAGAAAACATCTATTTCATGAATGTCAGTGTGTTTTAGGTGAGAACTATGAAAAAACATCTTGGTACCAGAACATGGGTTCTTATCACAGTTTTATGTTACAGCAATAATTTATATGCTCTGGGGATCTCACAAGCAGAAACACTGGAACTGGCAGACTTTAGACATCAAAAGCAACTAGGCAAAGGCAATTGTGAACATTCCTGATTACCTAAAGGTTTAACTTTGGCAAGTAAAAAGGCTTTCAGGTGTCAAATTCTATTTGCTAAGTTTCTTTCTGATTTCCGGCTCGGGTCAGCTGGACCGTGCCAACTTTCATGATATTTTTACTCACAAAATTAAGTGTATTCATTTGGCTGTGCATGTTGCAAGAGCACTAAAAGACTGCTAAAGTACATGCTCACTATTGGCTTGATCAAAGCCCTCTGAGATCAATGGGAATATTTCTTTTTACTTCAATGGGCTTTTGATAAGATTCTAAATTACCCAGTGGAAAGAGCCTCCAAAGAACAGTCCTGAAGTTAGTATACCCATGGGCACTGCACTCTAAAGAATGTGTCTCTACACCTGGTTGATACTCTGCATCTCATGCTACAGCAGATGCAAGTGCAGCATCTTGTTCTGATATTTCATAAATTACCACAGTGGTGATAGAGGAAACATATTTTGATCAACAAGTTCAATACTAGCTGGTACTTGAAACAGCTTGCAGCCATGACAGGATCTGGCAGGAAGCCAGATCCCATTCATAATAATGGAACATCATACAAATATCAACAGGGCTGTGTCCAAATCAGCTGTTACTATTAATTTCATGTCTTTTAAGAGGAAGAGAGGATTTCAGCCATTTAAAGGATTTTTAAAATGGATAATTATACTGTTTGGTGATATTTAATTTCTGTTTACCTCTGAATGCTAGTAAAGTTGTAGCTAGTGCTCCCATATGAACTGGATTTAGATATACAATTGCTGTCTAATTGATCCAGTTCACCTGAAATCTTATCTACATGTATGTTGCAAATGTTTTTTAAGAAAATTGAAAGGAACTGAAAGTTCAGGAAAATAAAACCCATGAAGTTGTGGTTTAAACAACTGTATATTGACACAAGGCCCTGTAGATGGTTTAGAAAATCAGAAAAAAAAAAACAAACCAAAACAAAACAATGCTGTTGTCATGGGAAAGGTTCAACAACTGAAGATCAGAAGTGAACAAACAATTCATAGTGAATCCTCTCAGATCCATAGAAGTTTCCAGGGTTTTCATTGCATTTTGCCTGAAGAGCTAGCTTAAGAGTAGACATGCTACTCTTTTCTGTTACACTACTTTCTTTTTATTATAGAGATTTTCCAATAAACAGAGACTTCAAGTTCAGTTATACTTTTAGCCTGTAACAACTGCAACTTTTCTATATGCTTTATGGAAAAGGCCTATACTAGAAGGCTTTATTAATTGGAGCAAATAGAAACTTAAATGAATAAATGAATGAAGAAAAACAAAAGTTCTAAGACTATGTGGATTAATCAAGTAAAAGGGACAGATGCGTGGTCAAGTTTGTAACCAGTATAAAGTTTCATGTTCTTCTAAGTGACTTACACATGACATTTATGTGTGGGACAAATTATCCAGATTCTTTTATATAATTTGTATTATTTTACTGATACATGTGCATGTACCTATACAAACATATATACAAATGAATTTAGTTATGCAGTATACACATTAATGTTAGAGGAACACTGTAAAATGTAAGTTTTTAAACCTGATATGGAGGAATTATTTTGACTGACAGATTTCAGAAGAAAACTACAAACACATGAGTGGGTAGATGTAAGCAGGAAATCCTTATATCGTTGAGCAAGTCATAAAAGAGTTTGGTTATGAAATGAAAGTTTTAGGAGAAGGGAAGGGAGACCATCAAAGGAAACTTCTAGTTCCATATGACAGAGGGTGGTAGCATGAAAACTTTTAAGGGGTGCTTTAGACACTTCATCAATGGAAGATTCTGAGTTTGGTTTATTCATCCAGGTTTTGAGAGACGAGTCAGCTGCCTAAGATGAAATGTGTTACTTTGAAAGAATATAGGTCCTTTGAAGGGTTTGTTTAGGATACACTAGTGATAGCAGATACAATACTCAGAAAGTGAAGGACAGCAAGCAATATGAGACCCCTCAGAGACTCCAGATCTGCAAGAAGTAGTGGAAAAAATTTCCAACTTGCAAGAAGTCCTCCCATTGGTCATGTCCAGACTGTGAAAATAGGTGTCACAAATAGTGTTGTAGTTTTAATCGTAGCTGGCATTGTGGCTGATATGTTCACTCCTCTAGAAGATTTATTTCTGACATTGTAACCACATTATTTAGATAAATAATCTGCTAAATTTTTGTCTATGACAGATTTGAATAGTATTTTTAAATACTAATCTTGTTATCTCAGTACCTATCTCATTTTGCTTTTTTTTTTCTTTATGTTTCACATAACAAAGTCAAATCTTGGGCTTCTGCAAAAACTGCACTAAGAAATGAGGTCTGCATACGTACATTTGAAAATGTGTGTATCTCCAAATTAAAGCTGTAGGAATTTTTACAGCTCTGTCTTAGAAAATATCCAACCTGCACATGAAATGTGTTTGTGCTTTCTCTGCTTTTAAAGTTGTTGCTAGATTGACTGAATCTGCAGCTGGTAGTGATCTACAGTTTTTGTTTATCCTGCTGAGTGAAAATAAGAGAGGACATATTTGCAGACTTATTCAACCAAAATTCTGAAACACTGTCTCATATACTTTATTCTCCTGAAATGCTGTCTCATTCAGTCACATTTTTCAAAGGTTCATTTTGGTAATAATAATGCTTAATAAACCCAGCACCTGAGCTTTCCATGACTATAAATGGCTGCCTATCAGAGGCCAGTTTTTGTACATCTTTAGCTGTAAAGATTTTCCAGTAAAGGCATTAGGAAAATACAGATTCAAGGGCCAGAAATTTCAGGTGAGAAATAATAGTGACCCATGCTCAGTTTTGATGAAATTAATATTTAGCAGTTCAGATATTTTTATAGAATCACTTTTGGTTTCACACACCAATTCAAAACCTTATGCAATAATTACCTCTGTAGTTATTATCTTCCAAAATATCACCTATTATTCTTTGTAACTTTTAGTTCTTGAATTCCAGTATCTTGTATTTTCCAGTAATGTTTCATAGTGTAAATATGTCCCAGTGCTTCCTTTTTGAAAGTGTCTTGATGATTTGGGTTTTTTTTGAGTTGAGTGGGGGGTTTTTGCCTGTTTTATAGTAGCTTTTCTTCTGTCTGTTATCTACCAAGATCACAGATATCTACCATGGTATTATATGTTTTTGCAATACAGGAGATGCTGTTTTATCTATGTGCAGTCCTGCCTTTTCTGTTCAACATCTCCTTGAAAAGGCTAATTATTTTCTTGAACTAACTCTTCAACAACTGTTGTGAGTAGCTGAGGGATTTTTTTTTGTGGGTTTGATGAGTTGTTTTGGGGTTTTGTTGTTGTTGCTGTTGTTGCTGCTCATGTGCTTTTATGTTCTCTTGAAGTTACAACGTTTCCCATCCAATAGACTTTTTACATCACATGGATAAAATCTGATATTTTACACTTTAGTCTGGTATTCTCTTCCTTTACGCTTTAACAGCAACTAATACTTCTGAGATTATTTATTTGTTTACATGATTTATCTTAGAATTTGCTAACTCTTAAAGAAAGGAGAGGAAAGAAGAAAATGTACCTGCTTATTTTCATGAAGTGGAAAAAAAAGTTTTATTTCTGCTGCCTTGTTCACCAGCTTTCTCTTGCATTGCATAAACATGTTTTATTTCTGAGCTTTGAGATAGCTATCATTTATATTTATTAAAAATAGTCTTGTGCCTTAAAGTAATTAGTAATAATGACTCTGTGCCTGTCACTTCAAAAGTACTACACCTTTTCCATATAAGCCATTGTTTTCTCAAATACTGAGTGTATATATTGTAAATTTTCTTTTTTTGTTGTTCTTGAATTCTTTTCTTTTATACCCTTTTCTTCAGACCACATTTGTAAATTACTTGAGTAATAGTGTATTCCTTTAGACTGGATTTGTTACTATTCAAGTCCTCTGGTTATTACCAGTAGTTCTTCAGTTCATCTCAGATCTTGAGAATTTTCTGCTCAGTAGACTAAATGTGCAAGAAATTATAAATTGTATTTTATTTTAGAAACTACATGGCTAAAGTTACATGTTCTTTCCAATCTTCTTCTATGTCTTATGATATAGTTATCTTCATCGTCTTCCATGCTTTACTTCCCATTTCTCATTTAAATTTTTCATGTGCCATATTCATTCTGAAACCAATGCATTCATTCGATGTCTATTTCTGCATGTCATGTGACTGTACCATTTAATAAAACATTTGTATAGAGATATCTCGGCTAGAATTCTCCTAAATATAATGGTAAACATTCTGATGTTGCTGTTGGCTTACTCATACTGACTGTAGACAATTCAGTTAGAAATGGATCTGTTTCCTTCATCTAAAAATAAGTTACAGAAACACATAATTTAGTGAAAGGGTTGGACTTTTGGCTTTTTCATATCCATGGCTGTGTCATGTACACTAAGCTGTATAGAGAGTTTCAGATGTAAATTACCATTTTCTTCTCACTTTTTCTGTAGTCTATGTGCTTATGATTTTATAAGAACTGGTTGAAAGAATTTTGCTATAAGTTTTTTCATATTAATTTATCTTTCATAAAAATTGAAGTACTCCAGAAGTTTGCATCAATTTGGGCAAATATCGTTTTCAAAAACGTCCTATATAACTGCAGGACTAAAATTAAAAAAGTTTGTTGTTATTTTCTAACTTCCAGTTATTTTGATCTTTTGGTTTGGGTTACTTTTTCTCTTCATATACACACCTACCCTCAATTTATTTTATATTTCTTATTTTAAAAAAAAATCTTTATTTCTTGAGAAAAATACACAATGTTACTTCAAATGTCACATGCTTCTCTGTATCTTCTCCCACTACATGAGAATGAATTGTTTCGTATCAGTTCCATTTCATGTGTATCAGCATGACTGACAGCTCTTTAAAGTGTTTGGACTTAATCTTTTGGGTAAAGTAGTAAAGTTACATGACTGAAGGATATATTTGGCAAAGATTTCTAGATATTAAGCTAACATTCTCTATGATTTCCAGATACTACTGGGAAACGCTTTCTCTAAATCAACCTTTATAAAGTCCTATCTCATAACTGCTTAAATACAAGTAGTAGATTCAATGTAAAGCTACTCATGATAATGGGACAGCTTACATGGGCAGAAAAAGGTAAGAATTGATGAAGCTGTCTTGTGACCCTGCAAAGAAAATGAGGAAGAGTGCCAGATGGCCATGAGGAAGATATAGGGAGTCTGCTTTGCTTAAGACTATCAAGTGATCCAGAGCGTAATGTTTCCTTAAGGCATAATCAAGCATTCAAGAGGCAGATGGAGGAAAGAATATGGAGTAAAGACAGTTCTAATTAGCCCAACACCATATGGAGTTACTCCTTTACTAGAAGCTCAATCTTCCAGACAGGCCTGTGGGTTTATCTACCGCACATAGTATCATAGAACCTACTGGACATCCCGGAGACCTTTGGAAGTGTTTAGTGACTACTAGACAGTCCACTTACCCATATTTTTATTTTACAGAAATAAGTGGGTGATGTGAAACCTGAGGTTTAATTCTCCCCTTTGAATCTGAGATATAGCTGGACTGTACCCAAGGATTCAAAAATTCCTAAGTCTGCTAAGGTCAGAGTCTATCAGGTGTCCCTAAAATATTATTCCTTTTTGGTTTAATTCATAAAAACTCAGCTTTTTACTTCCAGTCATCAGGCGGGAGGAATTACTACAATTCTGCTGCCATGATGTATGTGAACTGTACTGCAGCTTTGCATTTTCTTTTGGCCATGATTACTGTCTTTATTATTACTACTGAAAAACAAAAAACATCTTCTGAATGTTAATTTTTTTATCCATCCTTGTATCCTTTTCCTATTTTGTTTATCAGTTACACAAATCAAAATCCCATACCATCTGTATATGATGAGAAAAACAGTGGGGTTTAGTCCTTGGAAAATATGAAAGATAAAGCAACTAGAGACCATATCTACAGTTTATGGTATGGATTACAGTGCAGATAGGTAGAGCCAGTAAGACATATGGAATTAGAACTTTACAAATCATATCTAGAAACAGCGTGGTCATGGTATGCTGAGTCAGCTGATTGGAGTTCTCTTCAGTATCTTTACAACAAGTGTATCCTTTTCTGTATGTATAAAAACATAAGAATAAAAAATATAGGCATGTGGGTTTTTTTTTTACTACCCACAGGTATGAGAAGCACTGAAGCATATAGAAGTTTTTCTTCAAAAACATGAAAGTAAAAGATTTCTTGCACTATTTTCTTGTACACATGTGTGTGGTTGGTTATCTGCACCAACTGATGTGTAAGTCCCAACATGCCAAGAAATGTTTTCTGCCATCACTAGTAAGTGAATGAGAGCATTTCATAGAATCATAGAAAAGCAGTGGTTGGAAGGGACCTATAGAGATCATCAAGTCCAGTCCCCCTACAGAGGCAGGTCAACATAGATCAGATCACACAGGAACATGTCCAGGCAGGTCTTGAACACCTCCAAGGAAGGAAACTCCACACCCTTCATGGGCAGCCTATTCCAGTGCTCCCTCACCATCACAGTAAAAGAGTTTTTTCTTATATTTAAATGGAACTTTTTGCGTTCCAGCTTAATCCCATTACCCCCAATCTTGTCCTCTAACTTCAAGCAGAAATACAGAATCCAGATTAGCTAATTCTACAGCCAGAAAACAAATTTTCCTACATCCTTACATATTTGGAATCTCAATGTCTTTCCAGATAACTTTTAACTGACTCCCAGAACTTTTGCACAAAACAGGAAAGATTCCTTCCTTATTGCCATCAATCACTTTTAGTCTAATTGGGTTTTTTCTTCTTTTTATAAACTATATTTTTTTTATTTTCCTACATCCTATATTGAAAAAAATCAAAGGTTTTATAATCCTGTTCTCCTGATTTCCTAATTTAATCTGAACATTTATGAACTGCTCATTTTAAAGACGGGATTATTTTTAGTGGAGTCTTAGTGACTCCTATTCAACTTCAGCTTTCTTTCCATACTATAAGACATCAAACTTGCTAGAAAAACTTGCATTGCTTTTGGTTCTAACAGTTATAAAGTGGCACATAGAATCTGAGACAGTCTCTAGGTCATACATCCCAGAAAGGCAACACTCATAAGCTATGGGTGAAAGGATATTTTTGTTTCTTCTATTAGCAAGTTCAGGGTTTAAGAAGTAATCCAAGCTTTTATTGTTTTCATCTCTAAGCCTAAAACTCCACGGATCCCTAAAACTCTGTCTCTATTCAATTGCTTTGTAAAGCTATTGAGACAGGTAATGACTAACAAGAGCTGAAGTGCCAGTGTTATACAGATGACACAGTACCAGCATTGTATAAAACCTAAACCTCAGTGTTTCTCAGAAATCACAGTACTTACATGAAATCAATACTTGGCTGAAGAGCAATTAAAAAGCAGAACTAAAGAAAAGCTGAAGTGATGGTCTTAAAAAGAGAAATTGTCTGCTATCAGATTACACATGATGAAGTTGATTTACACCTTTAATATATTTGTCCAGTATTTAGAATTTGATCTGGCTACTGTGGCATCTGTACTGACAATTTTTTTAATGAAATTAAATGTAAGGCAATAATCCCGATAGCATTAACTGGTTTATGTTAGGTTAATTGTCTAAACTAATTGCCTAGCTTAGACATGTATAGTTGACAAGGAGAAGGAGTCATATCCAAAGTACAGCTGGTGCCATTCACATCTTGCTTGAAACAGTAATTCAGGTTCTGCATCTGATTTGTCTTTTCCATTGCATTGTTTCTTCCTCTCATTTGAACATGTTTGACTAGTTAAAAACACTATGTCACTCAGCATGGGTGTTATGTACCTAAGTAAACACATCATAGAAATTTTTTTTCTCTTTTCTCCTCTCGCACACCACTTTGGGATGGTTCACCCAACCACAGATTCTAATTGTTTTCTCAATAGATTTAGTTATTCATGATCCTCATTATCTAGCTGTCTCTTCAATCTGTCATCTTCATTAGCAAACTCTTCAGTCTATCTGAAGATGACTGTCCTGATGCTTATACAATGCCAAATATTTTGCTCCTGCTTATTACCAGGTGAGCTGTATCTGGTGGCAGCTCATCTTTTATTATGATGGAAAGGAGTGTTCTGGTACACAATAATTATAGCCTTGAAAGGTGGAGTAGAAAAGAAACTCAGACAATCTGCAACTACTGATGACAGTCGAAAGTTTTTCCTCTCAAAATGGTCAGGAAGGGCTTGAATATAAAAAGCCTGAGGAAAAGAAATTGAGGGATTGTGCAGAGAGCAAGTGGAGAGGCTGTGTGCTTCTGTCCATCCTGTTACAAAATGAAGACTTTAAAGCACCAATCCCAACACCTCAGATAAATCATTGCTTTCATCCATTAACACTTGAGATAGATACATTTTATTGTATCCTATTATTCTTTACTTTTGTGATGAAAATTGCAAATTTCATGAGCATTTTTCTTTTCCTGAATTCTGTTTTATAAATACTATTTTGCTGCATTTTTTAGTTTGTTCCTTGTCTAGTTTTTAAATTAATTATTAATCAAGCATTATTTCAAGGAGTGAGATTACTTTTAATATAAACTGCAGTACATAATCATATTTTTCATCATAATTGCTAAGAGTAACAATGGCATGTAATTCTGAATGTTAAATCAGGAAAATATTTTTATTTCACATACTTAATATTTCACATATTTGAAATGATTACTTAGGCTACCTTTTACATATAGATTTTTTACAAAGTATTTTTCAATAGCAAACTTCTGGGGTTGTTATCCCAACTTTCGTTTTGGATTCCAACTATAAGAAGAATTCCAATGCCAAGAAAGTAAGTTTTGAAAAGTTCATAAAAGAGATTGGGAAAAAAATATTTCCTTTTTCAGGAGTATGATAAATTACCATCTGGAGGAACTTGTCCCAGTTTATTGACTGCATTAATTATTAACCCAAATTATCTTGTCTATGAATTGAGTCACCTCAGCTGCTTTAAGATAAAATCCTTTGTTTTGAAATCAGATTCTTAGTCTGTGAATTATGTCTTGTATTTGATCATTCTCAAATTATAATGAAAATGTTAATGCACATGGTCATGAAAAAATGAGCTAAATTTTTAAGCTGGCAAATTAAGGTGGTTAATAAGTGAAATTATTTTGACATCAGTCTTTAGTTACACCAGCTCTGCTTTATCAGGCAGAGGGGATAATAATCTGGTGGATTTCTGCTTCCATGGATGTGTATGTTTACAACAGTAGAACAGGAGCAATGCAAATGATTTCCCAGAGAGTACTGAGGCTACTTTGTGGAGGTTTTGTTAAACCTGCTGGGAATGCTTGCTTCTTCTGTGAGCAATCATTTCCTGAAACATTTATCTGTCTGTACGTGCTCGCACTTATTCATAAACTAAACCTGACTACCAGCCTTGCAGAAAGGAATTGTTACACAAAAATCAAGTGTTTGATCTATGGCAATGTGGCTTTTGCAGAAAACTTTTTTTTTTTCCTAAGCATATGAAGAGAAAGATGTTGATAAACTGTAGTAAGTTCAGTGAAGGGGTCAGGCACTGCCTGGTACACTTGCCTTGCGAGAAGAGGGACAGCACCTCATGTAGATTGAAGAAGAGAAAGCTGCAGGGTCACCTCACAGCAGTCCTCCAATTGAAAGAAAAGGAAACTTCTCAAAAGCACCCATGAAGAAACAGTAGTGTATAATACCTTCTCATCTGTGTTTCTTGGGTTTTACAAAACACTTTAACTCTTCCAAATTCTGTTATTTCAATGCTAAAAATACATGATTATATTATCATTAAAAGAAATGTTCATGTTCAGTTTTGGCAGAGAGAAGACAAAAGAGAAGGCCTTAGAAATTATGTAAATCAGGGAAAATAAATTCTACTGTTGGAAACATACTGAAGAGTAAAACACTCAGCTTTGTCAGTTAATGAAAGTTAAGTGTTCTAGGAATGTTTCTGCTTTGCTGACCCTCACATAATATAAGTGCAGACTTAATCTGAGGGTACATTATTTTTATAGTCAATAGTTTAATCATGGGAGTTTTCCCACAGTGGTGTTTTCCACCTGCAGCTACTGAATTGTCTGCCAACAGTGTTGTCCACTTTTCTACTACAGTTTCAGCTTCTCCATGAAATCGCAAGAAAAACTCATTTCAGAGGTTACACAGTTACATGTGGATAAATGGTTTGGAAAAAATCCAAATCTTACCATGCATGATAAACAGCGCCCAGAAATAACGAAAAAAAAAAAGTTTCTTATGCTATTTTAGCCATACTCTGTGTCCAGATTTATCTGAATACCAAAACCAAGTTTCTTGAGTGATTGAACATTGATTCATGAAGCCTCTAGTTTGAATTTAACTTGCCTTCACTCAGTCATGCAATGACACAAAATGTTACGTATGATGAATACGGCATTATTGAGCTTCTTCTCCCTATGACTTTGATTCACTTGACGTCTCTTCTGAACCTTGTTGAAAATATCAGAAAATCCATTAAGGTCTCTAATTTTCAGACGGATATTTCATGAAAAAGCAGCTTTACTGGGAATCATCTTCCTCTGTCTTTCTGTCCCTCTTTTTCTTCAACACACATCTAAGCTATAAGTGAATCTGAGATCTGAGATCTGATATCCTTCTTGGCTGAGATATACAGCAGTGTAAGTTTCAAAACTCTCGGGATCAAAATTTTGTGCTTTACTTAAAGCCCAAGGAAAGTGACCTTACATAGAAGTATAAGACTCAGTCTTTAGTCACAATCTCTATGGCACAGGCACTGGGTCACAGTCACATGGCTGCTTTATAATTAGCAACACTGCAACTTGACTTACAGTGCTGTTAGAGCATTTCTGTTACCTTCACTGCACTGTGCTGACACACATACTGCTTTCTATACTTGCAAAGTTCTGCCTTTCAGGTCCATAGCCAATTCAGGAAAATTATGGTTTATAGTATGTCACAGAATTCATCTGTGTGAGTGCTCTTACACAGTTGGAGTCAAAATAGTTCTGTTATTTTTGAGTAAAATTATTCCTGCATTCAATGAGATTGGAGATTTCTAACTTGGTAGTTGTGCCAAAAAATGTCACTAAAATGTACATTAAAAATGTTTGCGTAAGAAGACATCTATCCATTGTTATTGCCATCTATACTTGTGAAATCTATTGTGAAAATTAGATGAAAGGTCATTCCAAGACGCTTTCCTGCATTTCAATCACAGAATCTTAAGGGTTGGAAGGGACCTTGAGAGATCATCTAGTCTAGTCCCCCTGCCAGAGAAGGACCACCTTGAGTAGGTCACACAGGAACTCATCCAGGTGGGTTTTGAATGTCTCCAGAGAAGGAGACTCAACAGCCCACCTGGGCAGCCCATTCCAGTACTCCCTCATGCTCACAGTGAGAAAGTTTATGTTTCTTTGGAACCTCCTATGTCCTAGCTTGTACACATTGTCCCTTGTCCTATCATTGGACCATTAGTGACTTAGTCACTACGAAGTCACTGATCAGACACTTAGAAAAATCGTAGCACTTGAGTTAAGCCACACCTTAATTCCTTGAGTATGGAATCACATCCTTAAAAACAGACTGAGTTGTAAGGCAAGGCGGTTATATTTTTTCAAACATATGAAATTATTATATTAATTTCTACACACACTTTATTTAACTTTGAAAATGCTTAGATACTCCAATGATAAGCAATTTACAAAGACATAAAAGTGTTGCTTATTAGTTACTATGTACCAGTAGAGCTGATAAGTAAACAGAAATAATTATTCATTGAGAAAATCCTACATTTTGAATAATTCTAATTTTGTATCAAAGTTAATATTTCAAGACATTTTATAGAACCAAAGGGCTAAGCTACTTCTTTTTTAAACAGTGACATAACCTTTCAAAATATTTTGTTGATATTACATTAAACCATTGCAATTTACTTCAAAATGTAATTGTAATTAATACATACAACATATTAAATGTAACAACTTAAAATATCTTAATTGGATTTTCAATGGAATAGAATATCTTCCCTTTGAAAAGTTAAAGCAATGTATAATATATTTTGCAAGGTGCTAGTAGTGAGTTCTGACTGATTTGTTTGGAAAAGCTTTTGTGCTGGACAAGGCTTCAGCCTAGTAAAATGGAAGTTGAAAGAATATCTAGTTTAGCTAAAGAATAACAAAAAAAAAGGGATTTACATTTTCAATTAATAACTTTTCTTCCATACATTGCAAGAAGATTCTTGATATCTGAATGTTTTACTATTACACTTGTGAGTCATTAAAATACTGGTGAGTAAGAACTTATTTTCTTGTTGTCATTTCCTAATATTTTTATTAAATTGTCTGATATAGTTGCTTACAACAGCAGGGATTAAAAGGAAATATTCTGTGGGCTGCTAGGAGGAGCTTCAACAAGGACTCAGGTCTCTTCAAAGCAAGCTATACTCCTTGTCTTGCCAGCAAGTTTTCTTTGCTTGAAATGGGCAGAGAGGAATCTCACGAGGTTCAAGGACAAGTGCAGAGTCCTGCATCTTGGAAGGAACAAATCCATGCACCAAGGCAGGCTGGGGATTGACCTGCTGGAGAGCAGCTCTGCAGAGAGTGATCTGGAAGTTCTGATTGACAGGAAACTAAACATGAGTCAGCAATGTGACTTCGTGGCCAAGAAGGACAATGACATTCTGAGACGCATCAAGAAAAGTGTGTCCAGCAGGTGGAGGGAGGTTCTGCTTCCCCTCTACTCTGCCTTGGCGAGGCCTCATCTGGAGTCCTGTGTCCAGTTCTGGGCTCCCCATCTCAAGAGGGACAGGGAGCTTCTGGAAAGAGTACAGGTCAGGGCCACCAAGATGATCAGGGGACTGGAGCACCTTCCTTATGAGGAAAGGCTGCAGGAACTGGGGCTGTTTAGTCTAGAGAAGAGGAGACTGAGGAGGAATCTCATTAATGTTTCCAAATATTTAAAGGGTGGGTGTCAGGAGATTGGGGCATCACTTTTTTCTCTTGTATCTAGCGACAGGAAAAAGGGTAATGGGAAGTAGCCAGAACACAAAAAGTTACATTTAAACATTAGGAAAAACTATTTCACTGTGAAGGTGAGGGAATACTGGCACAGGCTGCTCAGGAGGTTGTAGAGTCTCCTTCTCCAGAGGTTTCCAAAACCCAGCCAGTCACATTCCTGAGCAACCTGATCTAGGCAGAGCAGCTTTGGCAGGGAGTTGGGACTAGATGATCTCTACAGGTCCCTTCCAACTCCTAGCATTCTATGATTCTGTGATTCTGTGAAATCTAGGACAGAAAGGGCATTTCTGAAAGGGAGGGAAAGAGATGCCCTGTACCTGCAACCATTTCCTTAAAAGCATTTCCAGATACAGTAATACAGAGATAGCCATTAAATAGCTTTTTCAGTTCTATATGATAAGTTCTCATGTTGCTAAAGGATGATATTTCCAAGCATGCCAACTGAGGACTATTTTAAATAAACTCTCTGAACAGCTATGTGGTGAGAGAGCAGTCTGCAGTGTTGTTAACTCCTCTGTTGTTAAAAGATAAGGTTATACTTCTAATTGTGACTTTAATGGTCACTTCATACTCAGTATTTCTGTTCCCTGTGAGCTCTACACTTATATTTGCTACTTTAATGACTACATCAAAATTTTACCATGACCATTAGCCCAGTAGCATGAATGCAGTAGTAGAAATACTATTTTTTTTCCTGATTCATGCACCACCAGCAAATCTGCTACTTTTTTTTTTTGTTATTAATGGGTCTATATCATTCAGGCAGAAAGCATAATTTCCAGCTCCATTTTGTTTCCAGAAAATGTAAGTCCACCTCCTAAAGTCATAGATCTTTACTTAGAATTCATGTTTTGCTTGATTAGGAGTTAAGCTGAGAACAAGGAAAATGGAAAGTAACTTCTTTTTTTTTTATCCTCTTAAAAAGAGTAAAAAGTTAAGGGGCATTTTTTTGTGTTACGTTTTTTTCGTGGTTTTAATTATTGGAGTTGTGGGATTTGAGATTATTTTCTTTCATTGAATTATCTTTTTCTGCTAAATGTGCTCATGCTGAATTAATTCATATACTGTATGGATAGAAAGAACCATTATGAGTTTCTATTCCAACCATCTGAGTAACAGGCCATAAAATATGAACCAATAATTCATGGATCAAGTTTATATCTTCTGCTTGAGGGACAATTTATCTGTTAGAAAGATACAGAGTTTTGGTTTACAGTCTTGATTCTCTCTGACTAATGTTTACACCTTTCTAAGCCTTCCAGCAGGCCTAGAAACCTGCTGCAGGGAAATGGTATCCGGAGGTTCTCTCTCCACTGACTTTGATGTAAGAACTTATCATTTAAAATTTACTTTTACAGTACTTTTTCCAGTACTAAAATAATAAAATAAATATTCAAATATTCAAAACTATTCAAAGAAAGACATGACTTAGACAAAAAGATTCTCTTACAAGAATGTGACATTAGCAAAAAAATTAAGGAGTAGATGAAGATATCTGCACAAAACAGAATATGTATCATACTTAAAATATTCAGTTATCATTGGACTTCCTGGAAACAAAAGTTAGAGGCCTTTACTTTTCAGTTCCAGCTACTACTGAAATAAATAAATCCTGGCTGACATTATGAGGAAAAGCTGGTCAGAAAGCCCACCTTGATCTTTGTCCTGCTTCCATTGATTGCTAAATTGTGTGAAGTAGATAAACACTTCCACGAGTCATCTTCCTACAAGATTGTACTTAAATAGTTTTTGTGACTTATCAAAAGAAATATCTGCAAACTTTGTAGAAGTGAATTTTTTTTGGTGTTCACTAAAAGACATGGCAGAGGTTTATGAGTAGATTTCTGTTTTTCAGAGATAATTTTACATTAAAAAAACCCAAACATACAAACAAAACCTAAAATAAGCTGAAACAACTTGAGAAGAATTCAGTTTGCCTCATGATGAACCTTATTTTGGAAAACAGACTTTTTTTTTTCCAATCAAAAGAAGACCAAAGCTTGTTTTTATTCAGAATGAAATAAAAGCTTCTACCCTGAAGAGTCTTACCAAAACTCTGTTGAAGAAAGGATAATTTCCCTGTAAACTACAAATCTAATGATATGACATAATTTCTTTACCTACCTAGAAAAAGAGGACACTAAAAGAGCATTAGTCATAGAATTTTTTGCTAGAAGAAACTTTGAGAGCTCTTCTAGCCTATTTGTTACTCCAAAGCAGGATTAGCTACGATATGATATCTAACACCTGATTTATATCTCCTCAGTTTGATCTTAAATGTTTCCAAAGATCCTTAGGAAATCTTTCCTAATGCTTCACTGTCCATAACGTTACAAATTGTTTTCTATATATCTGAACTACTGTTCAGTTTATACAGTTGCATCTCCAGTTGTGCTACTTCTAACTTGCTAAGCACATTGCTGGTCACAGCATTTCAACTAAGGCTTGAGCAGTGCTGAAAAAGCAGAAGGATTACTGGATGTGTTTTGCAGAGGGTGTTCTGCTTGTACATAACAGTCTGATATTTGCTTTCTTTGTAACAACATGACACAGTTGACTCATGCTCAGTTAACAATCTGTTATAATTCCCAGATCATCCCCATTTGGCCAGTTGTTTCCCATCTTGTATTTGTGCAGTTGATGGTTTGTACATAAGTAGAGTACTTTTCACTTGTCCTTTAATCTTGTTACACTGCATCAAACTCAAATCATCAGCTGTTGTATTCAATGTTCCTTAGTGTTAGCTACTTGAAGAAGTATTGCTGGACATAGATTAATTTCTGTAGGAAATTATTTTCTGTCAACAAATATGCACAGCACTGTATTTGTATCGTCTTACACCTTTTCTTCCACTGAGTCTAGCTTCTAAAGCAGTGAGTTTCATAGATTTGCTGTATGAATGGAGTATATCTTTTTTATTTACATTATTAGGCCAAGAAAATGATGACAATTCCGTTAGAGTTTGGGTTTGTTTTTCTTTACTGGTATGTCTCTATAACATACTTTTCTGTTTAACAGAAAGATTTGAACAGACCTGGAGGATCTGACAATCATACTACTGTTCATAAGCTCTTTTAAATTATAGGAGGCGATACAATTGCAGGACTAAGATTCTTGTCAGCAGGTAAGGGGTGATCATAGAATTATAAAAACATTATGGTTGGAAAAGATCTCTAAGATCATTGAATCCAATCATTAACCTAACCCTGCCAAGTCCATCACTAAACTACCTCAGCACCTCATTTGTGCATCTTTCAAATATATCTCAAGGGATGGTGACTCCACCACCTCCCTGGGAAGACCCTACCAATGCTTAACAATCCCCTTGGTAAAAAAATTCTTCCTAATATCCAACATAGACCACCCCTGGTGCAACCCGAGCCCATTTTGTCATGTCCTATTGTTCATTAATAGAGAGATACTTCACTATGACTCCCTTTCAGGAAATTGTAGGGAGTGATCATATCTCCTGTCAGCCTCCTCTTTGCTACACTAAACATCCTCAGCTGCCTCAGCCACTTCTCAGCCTGCTCTCCAGATCCTTCACCACTTCATTGCCCTTCCCTGGACATATTTCATCATCTCAATGTCCTTCTTGTAGTGAGGAGCCCAGAATATTTGAGGTATGGCCTCACTAATGCTGAGTACAGGGATACAATCACTTCCTTGGCCCTGCTGGTCACAATATTTCTGATACAAGTCAAAATGCCATTTGCCTTCTTGGTCACCTGGGCACACTGCTGGTTCGTATTTAGTTGGCTGTTTGTTAACACCCCCAGGTCTTTTTCTTCCAGAAATCTTTCCATCCACCCTGCTCCAAGCCTGTAGCGTTGCATGGGGTTGTTGTGACCCAAGTGCAGGACCAGGCACTTGGCCCTGTTGAACCTCATGCAATTAGCCTCGGCCTATTCCTCCAGCCCATCCAGGTCTCTCTGAGGTGCCTTCCTGTCCTTAAGCATGTTTACACATCTGCCCAGCTTGGTATCACCAGCAAATTTGCTGAAGGTATACTCAATTCTCTCATCCAGATCGTTGATAAAGATGTTAAACCAAACAAGCCCCAGCACTGAGCCCTGGGGAACACCACTGTTTACAAGCCACCAGCTGAATTTAACTTCATTCACTAACACTTTCTGGGCCTGGCCATCCAGACAGTTTTCTACCCATTTTGGAGGAGGTCCATCCAAACTATGTGCAGCCAGCTTCATCAGGAGGATGCTGTGGGAGACTGTGTCAAAGGCCTTATTTAAATTCCAAGAAGACCATATCCACAGCTTTTCCCTCATCTGCTGTGCAGGTCATCTTGTCATAGAAGGAGATCAGATCAGTCAAACAAGACCTGTCCATCATAAAACCATATTGACTGCACCTGAATCCTTAGTTACCTTACATATGCCTCAGAATGGCACTCAGGATAATCTGTTCCATAGCCCTCTCGGGCACTAAGGTCAGGCTGAGAGGCCTGTAGTTCTCAGGATCCTCCTTCTGACCCCTCTTGTACAAGATGCAACCTTCTTACGTGAAGAAAATATGACTGTGAAACAGAAGGATTAAGTGTTCTGTCAAGGATGATGTTCTGAATTATTTACAAAATATGGAATTCAAAATTGTAAAATGCAGAGTTTCAGAGTCACAGTTCGTAAACTACACATCTGAGAAACACATTTTTTGATGCTTACCAACTTTGGGCCCAAAGTTAAACACAAGTCATTTCTGCAGTCATAAGCAGTTCTATTGATTTTGGACTCTGAGTAAAAGAAAACTCAGCTGAGGTCACAAAGTTTCTGATGTGGCAGACACAGTGCAAGTGATTAAAACCCTGTCTTTCACCTTAAGCGTTCCAATTCAGTCCTGTGAAGTTTAACACCTCACCTCAAGTCTCAGCCAAGTCTCAAGGGACTTTGAATTGACATCGCAAACACACCTCCAAGTTTAACAAAAAAGCTGAAAAAGACAAACAAGGAAAAGAAATACTTATATACCAGGAGGAGTTATTCCATAGAGATTCAATCCAAAGGAAGGCTAGAAGAAAACACTGCAAAACGCTTTTTTTTTTTCCTTTCAAGGGCTGTCCCTGTTCCTAATATAGGATGGCTTGAAAGCGTCCAGATGAAATACTGTCATCTTTTACCTTAATGAACTCTGCATTGACAAGTCTTTTATGACAAATGCAGTGTTCTAGCAGTAGCTTAAATACTATATGAGATTTAGAGCTCCACTTAAAGCTGTATCTTGTTGGTCTCACCTATGTGACAAGTTTTCTCAGTTCTCATCTGGGTCACTAAACAAATTGGCTGCCAAAAAACAAGCAGGACCAGCGCAGACATGAGAATATAGCAAGATGAGGAAACAAATTGAAAATTTAGATCACTACAAATAAAAACCAAAAGGGGAGCTGTTCTGCTTCATCTTTTAAAAAGAAATATTAACTGCCTTCTCTTACTTACATGCTAGACAAAACCAGGTGCATGGAAAATGTCAGATCAGAAAGCATGATCTGATCATTTGATTCATCTTCCTCCCAGGGTCACATATCTGTTCCAGCACTCTTAAATTGAGCTCAATGACCTTAGTTAAGATTAGGTATCCCTTTCAACATCTCCAAAACAATTGGTATAGGACTCCATTTTAGATAAATGTGAAAGAAAGTGAAATGCCAGGGACAGATCTGACCACTTCTGTGCAGAAGGATGAAGAGTTCTTTCAGACACCTGAATACATCCATCTGAAAATTGAGGGGGAGTGTGATTTGACTACAATTTTTCTTTATTCAAAACAATATGAGTTAGGGATATGCTGAGAAGTCTGCTTCTTCCCCAAAGCCTTTCAAAAACAGGCAGTCAACTATAGTTGTCAGAAAGCTACAGATTTCAGATCCAGAAAAAAAGACCATCAGGCACTCTGCAAAGTTCAAACTCAACAGAATAAGAACTAAGTTAAAAGTGTTTTTCAGTGTGAAATCGTCATTAAAGGGGGATGTAGCAATTGGTACTCAACAGGTTTTGAGGCTCATCATTTGGAAGGAATATGTAACAAATTCTAAAATGTGTAAAGGACACAAATGAGTGTGGTGGTAAATCATGCTGAGCATAAGGCAGCTATACAGAGTTATTGCAAGAATTCACTAAAATAAGCCTGCTAAATGTGTGTATTTGTCTAGGAACACTTCATTTTCAGTAACAAGCTTGTAATTGTAGATATGTTTATTTAGGAAATAGGAATGCATTCTGACTGAACAGGGAAAGTTAACTGAGGAATTGTTAAGTAATTTTAATACAAAGGACACTCAGATGAGGTCTCAAAGGCAGAAAGGTCAATATGCTCTTTGGATGTTTAAATTGTAGGAGTAATATTTCCATGAACAAGAGTATGACAACAATGTATTTATTTCAGTGTTGTTTGGCATATGCAATCTTAAAGGTAACAAGTAAAGTTTTGCTGAGGTTCTTAAAAGAGTCATTCTAAGACTTGAAAGGCTGTAAAAAACTATTCCTTGAGAGCAGAAAAAATTCTTTCTTTTGCAAACAGTTTAATCACTTTAGTTTATAAAAAATAAAATGGAGAAGTGGTGTGATTACAGTGTTTAGATTGTTTTTTTTAAAAAACATTGTACTGAAATATCAAAAGAATGAATAAATGTTTTTGCTATGTCATCGTACTGAAACCACAAAAACTGATGCAAGATCATTTTTTTATCAAATACAAATGATGTGAACAAATATGTTAGGAATATAAATGTGATACACATAATGTTAAAAAAACTATTGTAAACACTTTACCTTTGCATTCTATGTATGATTTTGTTCACATTTGACTGAGATATTTAATAGGTACTAAAACAAAGCTTTTGCAAGATTTGTCAGGATTTCAGCCTACATAAAGTGAATGGGTTATTGTTGAACATTTGGTAGGTCTTAAGCAACTTTTAATCAGCAAAATGTTACTTTAACTAGTGGTTAAATGATACGCAAGACAAATTAAAGATGGTTTTTGTCATCTACACAAGTAAAGGGACTCATGCACAAAATTAAAGAAACAAGTTTGTTATCACAAATTTATTTGCTGCCTCATCTTTATATAGCATATGAGGAGAGAAGGACAGAAGCACTTAAACCTCAGTGAAGTCTGAAACTTAAAAACAGATTTTAAGTTTAATTAAATGTAAATGCTTATTAAAGATGAGTTTAAAAGGAATACTAAAGTTATTAGGCTCAAAGATTACCAATAAAAAGAAGGTACATGAATGGCAGGCTTCACTTTACAGGCAAAAAAAATACAGACACATACTTCAAGTTTCAAAAGCTTGAATTGCAATATTTTAGTGTATTTTCTACAGAGATTTACTCTGACTTACATCTCATTGCAATCCTTTCTAATCCTTTGACCATTATAATACTGACATCTACATAGAAAATCATATACAAGTTTCCCTTTTTAATATGAACAGAAATGTTATATTTTCACTCTAATTCTCAAAGCCCAGGGGAAAAATTTTACAGTTGTTCCATAGTATCTCAGTCTTGCCACTTCTCTTGAAAATACTGGAAAGGAGTTTCAAAATAGAGTATCTGAAATCTGCTTAGGTTAGAAGAAATACAGGCATAATGTTTCAATAATCTTGTTGCTAGCTTCATAAATAACATGGCTAGGTGCCAGTCATCAATGTATCACATCCTAGTGTTCTAAGATTTTCATATCCAGCCAAAATATCTGGAATTCCCAGGATACCATTGATTTCGGTCCCGTATCTTTTGAAGGATGTAGCATCAACTAGTAAACTCAATATGAACTCTGCTGTGGAGATGCTTGATTTCTTTTTGTTTTCCAGTTATTATTATAATGGTGATATCACAGTACTGTGCTGTCAAAAGGACAGCATTGCTATTATAGCTATTGCCATCAGATATTAACAGGATTTTCTATTTTACTCCTATCAAGACACTCCTAAGCATGTCATTTTGTCTGTACATTTTATTCAAGTAATACTACAGTGTTTGTAAAGAAATATCGTTTTTTTAAACTCATTTACTGCAAAGAAAAGCTTATACAACTCAAAGTCTTGGAAAAAGAAGGAAGGAAAGGAAAAGAAAAAAAAGAAAAGAAAAGAAAGAAAAGAAAAGAAAAGAAGAGAAAAGAAAAGAAAAGAAAAATCTCAAGTCTCAAAGGTTTCCATAAATATCTTACTGTAGCAATTCTCAGAACTGCAGGTGCAGCCTGATAGCTTCAGTATAATAAACTTAGAATCCTCCTCAAAAGTAAGCAAATTATTTTAATTATAGGACTTAATATATTTATCACTGTCATCATCATCCCATACATTTATATAAATGCTTTCAGGACAATGAACTTTTGCCCACTTAAAAAGTGTTAGAAATCCATGTTATGTATTGCATTGTATGTGGAGTGACGGATACACTATACTATAGTAAATAACAGTGGGATGATTAAAGTCAACAAACTTTTCAAAGGATGTGAGAAATTGAGGTTAAAAAATTTAAACAGCTAAAATATGAGTTGTTTGTTTGCTTGGCATTTAGAGGGGTTGGCAAAAAGAATAGCAACGTTCTTGTTAGTTTTGCTCTGAGTGTCATGAAAATAAATTTGTGTGTTTGATTAAATGTTTGCCAAGGGCATGGAGAATGACAAACAGGATTCTCTCAGTTATGTTAGCATTACAAATGACAGTAGTTGTTAATGTAAGCCCTGAATTAACTGCATCAAAACCTGAAAGTCAAAACTTACTACAAGTGTGAGTGAAGACAGTGTTTCATGTCCAATGCACAATGGTTCATTCTTGAATGTTATTCATAGATTTGTTTTCATTTTACCTGATTTTTTTTTTTTCTTTGCTTTGACTTAATCATTCTGCAGTAGTTGGGAAGGTGGCGGACAGACTTGTGTATAAAAGATTTTCCCTGACAGGACATTTCACAGTAATAAGTTCACCTGAAACTTCATAGTAACAATTCTGCTGTATGTTAAGGAAATCTTTTTCAAATATCATTTTCAAATGTGTAACACCTCAAAGCATTTTTCTCAAGGCCTGTGCTTCCTTCTTCTATTTCTTGAAAGAGCCCTCAGCTCTTTAAAAGCTACATCAGGTTGCTATATACCATGCCAAGTTATCCCAGGAATACAATTCAGCTGAATCATGCAGTTCATAATGCTTACCAAATGCTTCTGCAGTTCTTAGGTGCACTCCATGCAATCTTTTTGTCTCATGTCTTCTGGACTGTTATCCTTAGAGTTAGCTATGATATTCCAGCATCTTAGTAATTTCCAAAAGCTGACACTATTTACGATAAATGCCTTCTCAAATACTTTGTCATTTTTTAAAATACAATATACATCTTCTTACTGACTCTACAAAATTTCAGTCTTAACTGGAGATGAATGATGAATTTAACATTTTATGTTTTACATTAAGGTCTTAAAAAGGAGTTGCGTGCCACTAGGATATGAACATTCCCACTTTTCAGGCATCATTTAGTGTTTTTTCCTTTTGACAGTAGCTCTGAAATTCTGTTCCAGAGAAATTTTTATAATCTTATGACTCCCTTAAACCTCATATAATTGCCTTGAGATAAATAAATGCAGAATTTTAGAGAGGAGAGTAAGTAACAATTACTACTTACAGCTAACCTCCTTAATTCCCTAAGATATTTTTCAGAATGATTTTCAGTAGGTATATGGAGAGGACATGGTGATGTAACTATTGTTATGTTAGCAAAGATTATGTAGAAGATTGCAAACATTTTATGATTTCACTGTCAGTTACTTCTGTGAAATACTGATAAAATATTTTTACCACAACATCTTCAACTGTATTTCACACATGTGAAAGTTTGAAGCTTATAGGAAAATAATAATGTATTGGTTATGCAATTTAACACTTTGAAAACTCTGAAAAGGGTCTTTTGTATCTGCAGAACAGGTACAGAACAAGGAGTACCCTGCAGACTTCTTGCCAACATTGCTTAGTCTTGACCTCAGGTGGCTGATTCTTGAAATGAGAACGAATCCCTCTTCTTTCAGCATTATTTTTCCTTTGCTGAGACTGTTGTTGGAGTGCCAGTTACTCTCTAAAGTACAAAGTGTCCTCAGAAAACTATAATTTTAAATTATATCTGAAACTTTTAGGCCAAAACTGTCCAACATATAAAGCCAGTGAATGAAAATAAGCAAAATAATTGCACCAGGTATGAACACAATTCATTGCTTTTTTAGTAGATTTTAGCTCTTTGGCCTTGGCAAAAATATGGAGGCATACCATACACTCTTTCTGGTTTTGAATAAGGTACACTTTACATTTTCCACAGCAGCATCTTCAAAGTCACACTCACTTGAAAGGGTAATAAAACAAATATTAAGAAACAACATAACTGTAGGCAGACATCCTACTACTACTCAGGCAAACTTTGTCATGCAAGTCCAAACAAGTTAAATTAGGTTTATCTCACACCTAGACAGGTGACAGCAGATTTGTTCTTCAAGCAAAGTAAAGAAAGAAATCCCTTGGCTTTTCTTAAGTTTCAGTATAAGACATTGTGTGTTGCATGTTATGTATTTATTTAATAACTTTGTCTTTTGCAGTTTGATGAGTTAAATTTGTTTTGTGAACAAAAAGCACAGCAAATCAGGTTTTTCTGTTGACTGGAATTAATATTTATTTACCACTTGCTCAGCAGAATAAACAATTGATTCTATACTCTTACTTGATCCCACCTGCTTTGTAAGTTAGAATAGCTTTAAAACTGCTCTGATTTGGTTTTAGCATGCAAAACTTAGTTGGCATTAGGATGGCATGGGTATTTATGACACAAGCATTGCAGTCATTCACTGCTATACTGGTTTTATTTAGGATAGAGTTAATTTTCATCATAGTATATTGTATGGTGATATGTTTTTGGTTTATGATGAAAATAGTGTTGATAACACATCGGTGTTTTAGATATTGCTGAGCAGTGGTTACATAGTGTCAAGGCTTTTTTGATTTCTGACTTTGCTCCACCAGTGAGAAGGCTGGGGGTACACAAGCAGTTGGGAGTGGCTGCAACTAAAACAGCTGCCTCTAGATGAACAAATGGACATAACAGACAGTATGTTGTTGTGCTTAGCAACAAAATCTGGAGAAAGGAGGAAAGGGTGTTATAA
The DNA here is from genome assembly GCA_013401255.1 of Urocolius indicus. Taxonomy (NCBI): domain Eukaryota; kingdom Metazoa; phylum Chordata; class Aves; order Coliiformes; family Coliidae; genus Urocolius; species Urocolius indicus. Next base: position 481,524 of record WBNH01005185.1, on the reverse strand, counting down.
CATCCATGTGGTGTTACAACTTTTTTCTTCCTAATTAACCATACACATGACAGAGCCCAGTGTTCCTCGAAATAGATAAACGCCTGCCTGCCAATGGGACATAGTGAAAGAATTCCTTGTTTTGTTTTGCTTGTACATGTTGTTATCGCTTTACTTATTAAACTGGCTTCATCTGAATCCACAACTTTTCTCTCTTTTCCATCCCACTGTGTGGGGTGTAAGTGAGCAGCTATAAGAGTCTGAGCTCCTTATTAAGATTTATAGAATCCTAACATCATAGAATGGTAGATAGATCAGGTTGCATAGGCATGTGCCCAAGATGATTTTGAAAACCTCTAGAGAAGGAGATTTCACAACCTCCCTGGGAAGCCTGTTCCAGTGCTCCATCACTCTCACAGTAGCTCCATCACCCTCAGAGTAAAACAATTTTTTCTTATGTTTAAATGGAACTTTATGTGGTCCAGATTCTTTCCATTACCCTTTGTACTCTCACTTGAAACAATAGAAAAAAGTGATGCCCCAATCTCCTGACATCTATCCTTTAGATATTTGTAAATATTAATGAGATTCCCCTGCAGTCTCCTCTCATCTAGACTAAACAGCCCCAGTTCCTTTCCTCATAAGAAAGGTGCTCCAGTCCCTCCAGTTCTCTGTCCCTCTTGAGATGAGGAGCCCAGAACTGGACACAGGACTCCAGATGAAGCCTCACTAGGGCAGAGTAGAGGGGCAGAAGAATCTCCCTCCACCTACTGGCCACACTCTTCTTGATGCATCCCAGGATGCCATTGGCCTTTTTGGCCACGAGGGCACATTACTGGCTCATATTTAGTCTCCTATCAATCAGAACTTCCAGATTACTCTCTGCAGAGCTGCTCTCCAGCAGGTCAATCCTCAGCCTGTACTGGTGCATGAGGTTGTTACTTCCCAGATACAGGACTCTGCACTTGTCCTTGTTGAACTTCAGGAGGTTCCTCTCTGCCCAACTCTCAAATTGGTCGAGATCCTGTTGAATGGCAGCACAGCCTTCTGGGGATCAGCCAGTCCTGCCAGTTTGCTGTCATCAGCCAACTTGCTGAGGGTACACTCTGTCCCATCATCCAGGTTGTTGATGAAGACGTTGAACAAGACTGGCCCCAGAACCGATCCCTGCGGAACTCCACTGGCCACAGGCTTCCAACTCGATTCTAGTCTCCAGGGTTATACCCCAGTATCTAGGATGCATCTATGCCCATGGCTTGGACAGATGGACTCTTCATTTGATAGAAAACTATCTGGATGGCTGGGCTGAGAGAGTGCTAGTGAATGGAGTTAAATCCAGTTAGTGGCTGGTAACCGGTGGTTTTCCCCAGAGCTCAGTGTTGGGGCCTGTTCTATTTAATCTCTTCATCAATGATCTGGATGAGAGGATCAAGTGCACCCTCAATAAATTTGCAGACCACATGAAGCTGTCCAGGAGTGTAGATCGGGAGGGCAGGAAGGCTCTTCAGAGGAACCTGGATGGGTTGGAGTGATGAGTTGAGATTAATTGTATGTTTTTTAACAAGGCCAAGTACCAGGTCCTGCGCAACAACCCCATACAACTCTACAGGCTTGGAGATGAGTGACTGGAAGCTGCTTGAGGGAAAAGGAGATGTTGTTTGAGAATGAGCTTGACATGAACCAGCAGCATGCTTGAGTGGCTAAGGTCAATGGCATCCTGGCTTGTATCAGAAATAGTGTGGCCAGCAGGACCAGGGAAGTGATTGTGCCCCTCTACGTAGCTTTGGTGAGGCCATAGCTCAAATACTTTGTCCAGTATAGTGTTCAGTTTTGGGACCCTCACTACAAGAGGGACATTGAAGTGCTTGGAGCATGTCCAGAGATGAGTAGTGAAGCTGGTGAATGATCTAGAGAACAAGTCTTATGTGGAGTGGCTGACACATTTAAAAGATGTGCAAATGAGTTGCTTAGGGACATGGTTGGACTTGGCAGTGTTAGATTAATGGATGGACTTAATGGTCTTACAGGTCTTCTCCAATCAAACAAATTTCATGTTGGTAAAGACAGAAGCAAAGAAGGAATTGAGAATCTCTGCCTTGTTAGCATTGCCAATAACTAGATTTCCTGCCCTGTTTAGTAATGGGCCTAAGAGTTCCCTGGGTTTTTGCTTACTGCTCAGGTATCTGTAGAATCCTTTCTTCTTGTTATTGACATTTCTGTCCAATTTCAGTTCAAACTAAGTCTTAACTTTCCTGACCAAATCTCTGCACGCTCTACCAAGGTTCTTATAGTCCTTGAAGGCTATTTGGATGCCTTTGCACAGTCAATATGCTTAATTTTCACTTTTAAGTGCACCCAATAGCTCATAATTAATCCAGGATGGTCTCTTCTTATGTCTTCTTCTTTTCCTTTTCTGTTTTTGTGCTTTTGGAAGGCTGTTCTTGAAGAACTCCCATCATTTACAAGCTCCTTTGCTCTTTGTTGATACTTCTCATGGAATCTCTGGGTTATGGGTGCTTTGAAATTGACTCTTCCAAAATCCAGGGTCTTTGTCCTGCTGCTGATCTTCAGTGTTCTCAGAAAGATCTTAAATCCTACAGTGCTGTGGCCACTGTATCCATGGCTATCATTTGTACTTATATTGTCAAGTAGGTCTTTTTTGTTTGTGAGAGGTAACTCCAGCAATTCACACTTCCTAGTTGGCACATCCAGCATCTGTAGAAGGGTACATTTCAGAAACCTGATGCACAGCTTGTGCACTGCTGTGTCACTCTCCCTATACATGTCTGGGTAATTGAAATCATACATGAGGATCAAGTTCTGTTGGCCTGGAACTTACTTAAGCATCCATAAAATAATTCTGTTGACTTCATTATAGTGATTGAGAGATTATTAACAGATACATAATATAAGATCTTCCTCAGACATGACATCTCTAGACGTGAACTAAATGTATTTGATAAGTACTTTTGTGGTCTACATAGCTCTTCTCCATAAACTTAAATTTCTCTTTTACATAAAGTATAACTCCACCTCCTTGTCTTCTCTTTGTATCTTTCCAAAAGACTTTGTTGCATACAATGTAGTCTTCCAGTCACGTGAACTTTCCCACACTTTTTATTATTCCTATGACATCATAACTCTAAAACTGTCAAGCATCTCCAGTTCCTCTTGTTTGTTGCCTCACACTCCATTCTCTTGTATACATGCACTTGAGGTGGCTGGACTTAGGATTCTTGCCTTTGGAAAGGATTGAGGAGGTTTTCTCAATAGTCTGGTAGTATGATAATCCTCTGTGTTTCTTATGAATATGTAGATGTCACAGCTTTGGACGCTACCTTCATGTCTGATGAATGAAAGCACAGTTCACTAATTCAGTTAATCTGCTGTATCTGATTAACTTTGTTCAAAAGAACATTTTACACTTGCACAATTCTATCTGAAAAAAAAAACCCATGGATTGTGAAATCAGATAAGGAAGAGAGTGCTTCCTAGCAACATGTGAGTCTCACCAAAGATTTCCATCTGGAGACTACAGAGTCCACACTAAGGTTCAATTGTCCAATATCTTGTATGCTGACACCTAGTAATTTCAGTAAAAACTGAAATCAAAAGGGCTATCAGTGGGAGTATTTACCAGTTTCACTGGGACAGAAATGTTCCTCCTGATGTAGCTCATGCAGACAAGGCAAGCCTTGATTTTCCATCTCAAGTGTTGATGCCAAGTTTAATGCAGAACGTGTGGCTCAGATGTTACATAGTCTTACAGAACAAGATTACAAATTCTAGTGTTGTGGAAGGCAATAGCGATAATCCTATTGACATCAATACAACCATGATTTGGCAGAGATAAATTCCTGTGTCCATTATGTCATCGTAATGACACAAAATTTTAATATCATTCTCTGTATCTTGATGTACAGTGAATAGAATACAATTACCCAGAAGAATTGGTAACAGAACTAAGAAAGCATACTTTTCTACATTTGTAAGCATTTGGAAAGATCCTTGTCATGAGCAGCTGTGTAGTTACCAAAAACCCACACAATTCAGAGAGTTCATAGCATCACTCTCTAAAGACTAATAACACTTTAATCTATGGTGCAGTATGTATAACTGCAAAATCATACTACTTAACAGAGGAAGAAACAGTTAAGTAGGGTATTACTATACTGATCTTTCAGAGTTGCCTCGGTTTTGGGGAAAGCAAACTACTTCAAAGGAAGAATGGATGACATTCACTTAATTTAATTTTAAGTATCATTAAGATATTAATCAGAAAGCCCTTATATATAGCCAATGAAGGGATACTGACATTTCTAAGGCTGATTTTAAGTTCTCACTGTAGAAGGAAATGCAGGCATCTATTTCTCTTGTGAAAAAGGGAAAGAAAATGACTAACATAGACATAGATAATTACTTTTTAGACGTCTGAAGATATGTTACATAGAATACTATCCTATGAAGTTAATTAAAGTACCTTACAAAATATGAGGCTGACAAATTACTGTTTTCATGCACATTTCCTCATCATCCTGTCTTCTTCTCGAGCAGAAGACAAGCAAACAAGAAAAAAAAAAGTGTTTATTATAGCCTCAGGGAAGCTAGTGTGAGTAAGATGAGAATAACCTTAATACAATGCATTCTACTTTTACTCTGAGGTGAACTTGTCCAAATCAGTTTCAGGTAGAGTAAAAGTCTGACCTTAATGTGCTTACATATCTCTAAACTTCCCTTGCTTTTTGTGTCAGACAACTTCTTTATGCTTGTGAGACTCTTTATTATTATGCTTTTATTTTGATATTCACTACCCCCTGCAGTAGGACAATTTTCTTTCGATTATACCTTTCAAAATGTCTATATGACTATGGGATTCAAATAGATTTCCTAGGCAATTCATCCATATCTATCCTGTGAATATTTGCCAGATTTCAGGGAAACACTGATTTGTTGGCACTGATTGGTTTACGGGAGTACAGGGAGCTATCTCACTTGCATGTTAACTGTGGTCCCAGTCTCAGGCTCTGTCCTTTGGCCTTTAGCTAACCTCACTCTGTTCATGCTGATGCAATACTGCTCTGCTAGTCAAATTATTTTCTTTTCATGATTTAATTTTATAAATTAACAGATTCTGAGGCTTGAGGATGACAATCATGATGCTCTAATGTAACTGCATAGCTTTGGATGAGAATCCAAACTGAAGCTCAGTGATTTTGCAGGGGTAGCCCTGTCTTCTTTTCCTCCTCAGAAGACAGTGGAGTTCACAGTCCCCAGAGATTACTGTGTGATGATTTCATAATAAAGCAAGAAGTTATGAAGTTCTGCCATGCATGTTTCAGAAAATTCACAATTTAGTGATGTACTGTTGAGCTACATAAACAACTTCTCCCCTGGTATCTGATAGGAACATTTATTTCAATATATCACAAACACTAACACAATAATTTTCCTCTGATTCAGCACCTGAGTTTTGCAAGTTGTAATATCCAATTTTATTTATGACAACCGAAACAATGAACCTCCATCTGCATAAACAAACATCCCTACTACCTAAATTACTTAAGAATAATCCTTGAAGGGATCTAATACCAATTGTATCTTTAATTATTGATTATCTTATACTAAATTAGAAAGTGTTATAAAAAATGCAGTCTATTAATAGAATTTATATTCTTTCAGACAAAGGTGTTATCTTCTACTGTAGCTTAGAAATAAGTATGACAAATGCCATATTTTTCATACCAAATCTTGGTCAGCTATAACAAATTCTCATTTTACTGAGAAATAGCACCTCATCTAGTCAAAATGCTTCATGTTTACTTGGAAACTATTTACTCTGGAAAACAGAGTTTGACTATGTATTTCTCTTTCTTTTTATTGCCTTCTTATTGAAGAATATTGGACAATATTAAGTTTATTGTCATGGTTTAATGTGACAACCATTTCTGGTGATGAAGAAGGGACTGTAAAGATGGCTACTGTAAGAAGTTCTCAAAACTTTCCCCAGCTCTTCGTCAGACTCACTTCTGGAGCTGAGTTAATTAAACACCTCGACCATCACTTTCTAATGAGAAACCAGAAGAGCAGGGTTCTTCCTGCTTCTTCTTGTTATTTTTATTTTCTTTCAGCTGATAGTGGTGCAAGTTGTAAGAGAGAGAGAAGTAACCACGTGGAACCCAAAGTCAGTGAGGGAAGAGAGAAGGAGGTGTGCTGGAGCAGAGACTCTCCTGCATCCTGCAGAGAGGAGAGGGGAAGATGACGCTTGTTTGAATTTCATTAAAGACCCCACATCAGGGGCAGTGACTCACTTCATTAAAGACTCCATGCCAGGGACAGCAACTATGCTCAGGGGAGGCCATGTCCCATGTGAGGGAGCCCATATTCACAGAAGCTGTAACTGTGGGGAAGAGCCCACGCCAAATAAGTTAATTAAAACTGTGCCCAGAGGACACCGTATCTTGTGGGAAGGACACTGTATTTGTAGAAGCTGTAACTGCTTTGAAGAAACCACACTAGAGTTCATAAAAGACCGTGTTCCGTGGAAGAGACCCAGAACTGCAGCAGAGGAAGAAAGCAAGGAGTCCTTCTCTGAGAAGAAAGAAGCAGCAGAGCTCATCTGTGAGAGACTGACCACATACCTCATTTCCTGACCCCCTGAGCCGTTGAGTGGGTAGGAGGTAGAGATATCGGGAGCAGTGAGCAGGGTTCAGGAAGAAAAGATGGATGAGGGAGAGAGATCTTAATGTGCTGGTTGTAATTTTCTTGTCATTCTGCTCTCTTTTTGCTGTTTCTTGTAGGTAGTAGAATAAACTTTCCTTACTTTCCTCTCTAAGTCGAATACTGGAGTCTGTTTTGCCTGGAACTGTAATTGGCAGTGAGCCCTACCTGCCCTTGTCTCAATCCACAACAACCATAGTTATCTTTTTTCCCCTCCCATCTTGTTGAGGCCTAGCCATCCTAAGGAATGTGGAGGTGGATAGGGGGCAGTGAGCAAGAGACTGTCATGGTGCTTCGTTGCTGGCTGGGAAAATCACAACAGTTATATATTTGTCCACTTACTTTATGATTCTCCTTAATAAATGTTATAGAACTTTAAAAAAAATCCTAGTTTTTGCTTTTTGTTTTGTTCCATTAAAAATTATCTTAAATTATCTTAAATTATCTTAAAGAAGAAACAAAGAATCAAAAATTCCTATAGTAATTAAATACGAAGAGAAACTCCAAAATATCACAATGTGATTTGCCACCAATGCTAATTAGTTATCAAAACAGTTCATTACCACACTTACAAGAAAAAGCAGCAACAAAGGGTATGTTCTTGTCAATGTAATAATCGTAATTCTGCCTCCTTTTTGAGCTGTTATGAGAAAAGTACCTGAGTCACCAGAGACAGTCATAGTAGGAAGAAAGTTTTCACTGTGTCCCATAACTGGCTAGAAGTCTCATGTCATTATGGACTTCCTCATTAACCCTGGGTTTGAAAACCATTCAAATACACCAATAATTTTAAATAGTTTAAACTTGGAATGCAGTAGTATTGTTGTCATTTTTTCAGTCAAGGAGAGAAAATAGTGGAAAAAAAAGGAATTCTACAAAACGTGCTCAGGCACTAAATTGCAAATGGTTGGTCTGTTTTGTACAAAAAGTTCAATAATTTTTATTTTATAACAGTGCTCAAGTATAAAAAATCAAAACAAAAGATAATGAATTGGTCTGTATCCATCACATAAAGCAGCAGCAAAATTAAATAATTTCTATAGTCCAAACTGTTATACAAAGAAACTGTTTTACTTTCATCTTCAACTCATTAATTCAAATATAGATCATTTGTACAGTATCAAGATAAAGTAATATACAAGGAGAATTATTTATTTTTATGAAATATTAGTAGAAACATTTCTAATGTCTCCATAGGGCCAGTATCATACTCTCCTTCAACTATACAATGCCTTTGCACTATTCAGAGAAAATATTGTCGTTTGGATTATTTATGACTCATTCTTTTCCTGCCAAGGGGTTCAGACATACATAAGTGAAGAGGCTGCAAGAAAACAATGTAGGTAACGTTGAAAAAATACTATTACTGTACATGATTAAAAAATAAAAATTGCTCTTTGGAGAAAAAATTTAAAAAGGGAAAATTAAACAATAAGGAGATTAAACAGGAGAGCTTAATATTGTACAACAACAGATGGAAGCTTTTGCCTACAACGTGAAGGAAATAAGGTAGTAAACCAATAATACCTTTAATATGTATCTGCATTTACTTATCATGCTACATGAAGCCAGCTTTATTGCTGATGGCCTGGGGATAAACATCTATGTTCTCAGAGACAATATTACCTTTAGCATTTATATCAGGGTTGAATTATGTGTAAAACTAGAAAGATTAGGGATTGGTGGGCATCTGCTTGTTTGGCTTTGAGTGTTTTTTTCATGCTAAAATTTTATTTGTTGATATTATTTTTAACTTTATTTAATTAGCTTTTTGACAATGTAACAGAGATGTTTTAATTCTCCTTTTGTCTCTGAAAGAGATAAACAGAATCAGAGAATAAAGCCAACAAGAGTAGTTTTGCAGACTGTTTTCTGTATTTGTGAAGCAGAATCCAAATATTTCTGAAATAACTGCTGAAGAATAATATTTATGTGTGTGTGTTTGTGTGAGAGACGAAGGAAATTAGAAGATAAATCATTACATGGCACATGTTAGCTGAGGTAGTTTCTTTTATGTATATGTGTCCATGCAGCTGGATTATTATTTTGAACATAGAGAAAATTCCCCACAGTACTGTTCATATTGATCATTTTCAAAAGCAAAATTGAAGTCATCATGATTTGCTAATATGTGTCTTTTAACAAAACATTCCATAGTGCATAATATGCTTTGTGGTTGAAGACTTCATATCATATTTCATTAACTGTACCTGATAAGCCAACAGGTCACGCAGAGGAACACATTAAGAAAAGAAAAAAGCACAGAGAATAAACCCCTCTAGTTATGTCTGTGCAATCACACAGTATTCAGAAGTGAAGTTTTCAGATCATTTAAAAAAAAAAGTTTGTGGCTTAAAAATCTGAGATTTAAGAGATGATGAATGCTGATAACTTTGATTTACCTTTGTCTTCCTACTTGTGAATGGGATTTATTTTTTTCTCCTGGAAACTCAGCAGCTATAATCTTGACAGAGGAGACAAAAAGTGTTTCTGGAGCAAGAGAAGCATTACAGCTGCTAAGACAAAAAAAAAAAAAAAAAAAAAGTGTGATAGGAGTTCTAAGGAGAAAAAGAAACATAAGTGGACATGTGCAAAGGCAAGATTGTGCTAAGCTGAGGAGAAGAAGTGCTGTAATGGGGAGAAAAACACAATGATATCCCATCAAAATGCTCCCAAAGCTGCTTTATCTGTGCTCACTTCCCCATAAAGCCAAGGTTCAGAAATTTCTTGCAAGTTACTTGTTAGTAGGGGTAGAGGGGGAGTCTTAGAAGAACAATTATTGAGAATGAGTTTTCTCACTCAACATATAAGCAAAAGGGCTGCTGAAGAAACTAACAGATGAACTTATCAGTTCTTTTGCTGTTACAATACATTGTAAGAGGGTAAAGATAGGAAAGAGTTTTAAAATTATTTTGCTTCTATTTGTTTCCTGCCCTGTAAAATTGGAAGAATTATAGACATGGAGGTAGAGCTATTTAAAAAATGATTCTACAAGGCACAAAGGTTTAATAGCCAGATGAGATGTGAATTTTGCAAAACAAAATAGATTTGGAGATTGCAACAGAATAAACTGATGGACTAAGGGAAAACATAAACATTTTTTTTCTCCAAAGGGCTACAACTCCCTTTCCTAGTATTGGTGAGAAGGTGCACAAGTCTGTCGGTCTCAGGAACATGTATTTGCCCAGAAATTATTCAGAGTTAAAGTGAGATATTAGAAAGATATGTGTCATGGTTTAGCAAGGAGTTGCTTTTGCTTAGTAACAGGGGGAGCGGGTTGCAGTGAAGACCCGGTAAAAGTTTTTCAGACTCTCCCCCGACTCCTGGGTTCAGACCCACCCCCCGGCCTGGCTGGGCCAATCTGGCGCCTCTGCGATCACTATTTAGGGACGGGAATTTGAGGTGCCAGGCAGGAGGTGTAAGAGTGGTACAAGATGGAGGCGACCATGCGGACCCCACAGTCGGAGAAGGAGGAAGGATGGAGCATCAGACCAGAGACCCCTCTGCAAGCCGTGGTGAGAGTGCAGCCGGTACCCCTGCAACCTATGGATCAGCAGCAGCAACTTCATGTGAGTGTGCCCGGACGGGCCAGAGACTGTGTGGGGGAGGCGGTCATGGCACAGGACATGCTGGAGAGCCTGTGCACCGCAGAGCAGCCCCACACGAGAGGCAGAGAGGAGCAGCAACTTTTGGGACAAATGAGCATCGGTACAGCCCGTGCAGGGCTTTGGGACAAATGTGCGTCGGTGCAGCCCGTGCAGGGCTGCCATGTGTGTGTGGTACCTCACGGACTTGCAAGGAGGACTGGTGCGGAACCCACTTGCCCTGAGGTGAGACAAACGGCAGAAGCCACCAGGAACGGACTGACTGAAACCCCCACTCCCTGCCCCCCTGGGCCGTTCAGGGGGGACGGAGGTATAAAACACCGGGATCAGGGCTCTGAGCCCGGGCAGAGGAGAGGGGTGGGGAGCAGGTGGTCTTAAAGGGCTGGTCGGACTCTTCATCTCTGTACCATTCTGTGTTGTTTTGTTTTGGTTCTGTTTTTTTGGGTTTTATGTTTTAGTTTGGTATTGAATTGTTTTCTGTTTTTCTTCCCCAAGCCAAGTAGCCTGGTCTGTTTTGTCCTGCACCTTAAGCGGCAATTAAGCCCTCCTTGCCCTTTAGCAATCCTTAAGTCTTTGGTACTTGAGGCTAATCGTGGTCTTTTTTTCCCTAATGGGCCTAAACCACGACAATATGCTATCTCTTAAAGAAATATTTGAGCAACCAAGCTCATCATCTATCATCTCTTTATGATTCATGCTACTGTTTTCTCCTCTTTCTTCCCCACTCCTCAACACAATCACCAACACAAAACGATCTTCATCCTTCAAACCTGTTCATTCTTCCTGGAAAAATACTTGTAAGGGAGTTCCAGTATCAATACTATACTTTCCACTAGGACTAACTCTCCCCAGTGTTTTCAAATCTGACATTTAGAGGTACGTGCAAATTATTTGTGACTGAGAAAATTAGCTAATTAAATAATTGGCTTAGGGCTTCATAAAATTTGGCTGCTATGGAGATGAGGCTGTTTGATACCTTCCAAGCTTCATCTAAGCATTAAAAATCCTTCATTTCTCTACTCCAGCTGAAATTGCATTAGTAGTAGATTTGTTTTTAAAATGGTTGTTTATAGAGTTATTTCGCAGTTTCCAAGCCAATATGCACTGGAATATCTGTGAGAAGCTCTATACCCAAATAAGACTGGAGTTTACCCTACGCATACCATACATTTAGATGTCAACAACTACATACAATTATTTCAATTGTAATTCAAAATCACAGCTATTTCTGGTGTTTGATGACTGTATTGAGATTTGAAACTCTAGGTAATGCAGAACAAAAAACATAAAGAGATAATTTTATTTGGAATTACACAAAATAAAGATAACCCATTAAATTAATCTCAAAGTAGTAGACCAAAGCAAGATTATATAGAACAAGTTGATATATATAAAAAAAAATCTGAAAAGAAAGAAATCTGTGAGAATCTTTTTCTGTAAGAAAAAAATCTGTGTGCTTTCATTTTTACCTATCTCTTCATCCATCTGTCCTTCATCACTTCATTATGTTATAAAGATAAGTACTCTTGCTGTACCCAAAAAAAGGAAATGGATACATTCACACATAATAAGAGAGAGTCTTTAATAGTCTATAAGAATCAGAAACATAATTGAGTGTTTTTTAATTTCTGTCACCCATTGAAGAATCTGGCACTGATATAAGTGAGAGACAGACTGTTTGAGAGACATATTTTACTCTTGTTGAGATCTTCAGAATTACATCCGAGCACATCAGACATGCCTTCATGTCTGTTATAGAGTATGAGAAACACCACTCTGCCACCACTGAACAAGAGCCTTTGCCTACTAAATTTCTCAGATTGGTACATATGGATGAATGTTGTCATTTTCCAAGATACAGCTACTTCTGTCTCTTATACCTTTTTTCTTTTCTCTTGCAGATTCAGCAGTTTGAACAGCCTCAGTGCCCACAGGCAGTACAGAGGCAGGCAGTGTCTAACTCGCTATGAAGGTAAGCAAACTTCTGGAGAAGGGGAAAAATGGAAGAGGATGGTTCACCACCCTCCAGCTGAAGAAGATTCAGATATCTCTACAAGCAAAGAACCACCTAACCCTAAACTATGCAAGACTATCAGGAAGAAACAGTGAGTCAGAAGCACCCATACACTGACTCAACTACTCATTTTGAGAAATTTACTGTCTTTCAGGCATCAGGACCTGAGCTGTCTCATCCTGAATGTCATCACTAAATATATGAAGGAAAACATGGTTGTCAGAGAGAGTCAACATAGATTCATCAAGGGAAAACCCTGTTTGACCAACCTGTTAGCCTTCTATGAGTGCAAAACCAGCTGCCTAGATGAGGGGAGAGCAGTGGATGTCATCTACCTTGACTTCAGCAAACCACACAGTTACTCTTCCCACCTCAGCAGGATAAGGAGGAGAATCGAGAGAGAGTTCTAGAACTTTGTGGGCTGAGATAAGGACAATTTAATAGAACATCAAAAAGAGTAGGTAGTTACAGTGATGGCCAAGGATCATAGAAAAACAAACAATGCCCAGTGTAACTGCCCAACACGCTCAGTCCAACAGTACAAGCACAGCTCCCACATTGACCACAACACTCTACGACAACCTAGCTGCTGCCCTGATACCCTGAGCCTGATGTCATATGGGATTGAGCAGCCTGTCCACACCCCCTGGCAGCAGCTGGGGAGAGTTAACCCTATCCTCGCCAAACCCAGGATACAGCTTCTTCCCATTACCCCTTGTCCTGTTGCTAAATACCATCAAAAAAAGAAGGGAGAAGGTAGTCTTAAAGGGCTGGTTGTGCTCTTCATCATTGTATCATTCTGTGTTGTTTTGTGTCTGTTATGTTTCAGGGGTTTATGGTTATGTTTTAGTTGTTGGTGGAGTAAATTGTTTTCTGTTTTCTTTCCCAAACTGAGTAGTCTTTTCTGTTTTGTCCAGGACCATAAGCAGCAATTAAGACCTGCCTGCCCTTTAGATTTTTTTGTGAACAGATGGTGAGATAAAAGATTTCTATAAAAGATTGGAAAATATAGTAACTTTCATGAGTAAATAAATTTTCTTGACTGCATACAAATTCTTTCAACAAAATGGATAACATTCTCTGTTCTTTTTGTAGATATACCTGTAGCCTGGTAAATATGATTTATGCAATTACTAGTAAATGGCCAAAGGAGCTGTATTGACCTGATAGCGTAGGGTCTCGGCAATTATCTGGACTTATCTTGGCCTAAGCTGGTTTAATGTAGCAATTGTCTATTGACAACTTGACTCCTGACTAATATATTTTTGCATAACTTCTTAAATACCACATATTTTGGAGATCAGACAAACCCAGACAGTCACTGTAAAACAAAAAATGACCCTTTATTTTAGTCTTTTGTAATTAACTGAGGCCTTTAACTATCCATTTAATAGAGAGTGGGATAAAATCAATTACATTTCTCCCTACATATGTATTTCACATTCTAACAGGCTACTTAATTATTCTGCTTTATTGTGTATGAAAGTAATAGCACTCTTTTTGAGTAGAGCAGTAGTATTTATCTTCATAATGTAATGTGCAATTTTCAAACTTCATCTGTTAGCCAATGAAAAGAATGCCAGCATTAAGAGAACATGTAAAAATAAACTTAAGCAGGCCTCAAGACTGACAAAAATGGGTTTCTAAATACCAGCGTAATGCATCCTGGACATTGTGATGGAGGCTTTTCATAACGCTCCCTTACATTTTATTGGCAAAATCTAATTGGTGACCCAGAGTAACTATGGCCAGAATTCCAGAGACAGCAGGTAGATAGCAGGAATTTTGTGTAAACGACTTGCATTGGACAATTCTTGAGGAAGTAACTAGAAATTTTGATCTAGAATTCTTAGTATCCTTTGTAATTAGACTAATAATTGCCACTTGTATTTTGGGCCTCAACTATGCTAACAGTAAATTCTTGGCTACACATATATGGTGTTTTCCCTTTTATCTATAAAAAGGATTTGAAGAAGAACATCTGATTTCCTTAGTTAGTTTTCAATTAATGAGAAATAAAACTACGTTCTTACTTTTGATTAAATGCTAATGCTTTCATAGTGACCTTTCAAATATTAGTTACTTGGTTAACTATAAAGCATTTTGGTCTAGCTACACTCTCACAGTCTAGTTTTCCATTATTACTTTTTTATATTGAGAGAAGACTAGTTTCTTCATTACTTCAAACATCTTTAATTTATAAATTCAATATATGAAAAATAGCTATTTCCCGTCCAAATTGTTTACTCGAAAGCTCTACCTATCTTCTTTCAGGTTACAGCAAGATAATAGAATTCATTCCCTATGGGGAATAAGCAATCTAATACTGTTATAAGTTATAAAATGAGTGTAGAACAACTATTTCTCACTAACCACAGTTACATCTATGGATTTATCACGCATATATTTTAAAGCGACAAGTTAAGACTTCTTGGTTTGTAATGTAGTGCTGGCTGGAATGTAATCTATAGATTTCAGGAATTACTTCATTGATATCTGAGGCTTATGACTCTAGCATCACGATAAAGAGAGAATGCAATCAGGCAGGTCTAAAATAGCTGCATGTATTCTCTGTATGCTCAATATTCATAGAGAATTTTGAGGACCTGAAAACTGGTATGCATCAATCATCTGCCTTCCTGTTTGCAGTGATTGTCTAAAGAACTTTTTAGCTTCTAACCTGTAAAACAGTCCAGATCTGCTAGTGACAAAAACATTATTAAATCTGAGCAGTAAATATTCAATTTCTCCAACTGACATTTCTAGCTTGTTTGGGTCATCTACGTTGTAGTTTAGGGACCTGAGACAGTATCTGCTCAGTATGTTTAAATCTTGGTTTCAGCCAATGCACACAAAGCTGCATTCCCACCTAGCAGTTTTGACAAAACTTTATACAATTTTCTTCTTTCATACTACATAATTTTTTACCAAATGATTTAATGAGTGTTGGGGTTTTTTGTCGTGTTGGATTTTTTTGACATAGACTTAGGATATATTGAATACAGGGAAGGGCCATTTATGTTATGTAGTCATCAGAGAAAGGAGTTAAACCACAATTTCAAAGATTTTTAAGGATTGATAGTGAGTGAACATATGCTTTGTTTTTCCCTCTTCCATCTGTCCAAGCAAATAACAACATTTTTACTACCATTAAAATCTATAAAGTGATTTGCTAGTCCAAAATCTTTACCAAAAGCAAGAAACTTTTCATCGCCACCAAAAGTTGAGTTCTAAAATCTGCAATTAGGATTTGTCAAGCCTTCTGGCTCAGGAGCGAAAATTCTACTGGCTTCTATCTTACATTGTGTATGGTATGGCATGTTCCAATTAAAGCCTATTTGATGACATGTGAACACCAGTATATTTTTAGGTGCAAAAGGTAAGTGATTTTCTGAAGAATGAATGAATCTGTTAAGATGTTTATATTATTCTGAATATCAACTAAGAAGCAAGAAATTTCCTTTCTGGTCATAACACCTCTTTGCTAATGTGCTCATGACAACAACTGATAAAAAACCTCCCAATGTTTATCTTGACCCATGAGCTTTTTCTTTCTTGTTCTTTTTTTCTCTCCCTGTCCTTCATGGGGGATGGAGTGAGTGAGGAGTTGGGTGGAAATTTGGCTACCAAGAGTAACCCTGAACAAAAATATTAGGATATTTGTTATTAGGGTGACATACTAGATAGTGCTTGCATGTAGGATGACTAAAAAGAGGAATAAAATTGAAGACATTAATGTTTTTTTTTTTGTAATTGACATACAGAAAAAGCTTTCCAGTCAAAGACACAGCAGAGAGAAAGGTTTACTGTTCCTTTCAGAAGAGCACAACTAATATTTTTTATTCAAATGTGTAGTGCAGGAACACTGAATTACTAGGTTTGGATACTAGGCTGAGTATGTTATGCATAAAATTTTCCCTAATTCTGATTTGCTCCATTTTTACCCTAACGTCCAATTTTACTCTATATGTGAATACATTTTAGGACAGCAGGGAGAGATAGAAATGACATTAAGTATCTTCACAGAGAATAGGACTGATGGTGTTTTTAATTATTTTGCTAACATCACTGTAGTCATTACCTCATAACAAAAAGTGCTGAATGGTCACCTTTTCGCAACCTTTCTTATCTCTTATCATCAGAAAGCAAAGCATAATAGGCAACAGCTGTTTCTGCTATGCCATGGCTTTAGCTACACTCGCTAAGTGAGCAGTTTAGTTCACCAGCATCAATTTCTCCATCAGTCCATAATTACAAAACCAAAGTTAATCTGCAAAATGCTGGTATCTATTTTTAAGACAGATGAAAGGAGGATTTTAGTTTTCATTATGATAATTTACTTTCTTGTTTGGCCTTTCTTTTTCTTTCTTTTGTCTCATCTCAAGACTCTACTCATTTTTGCTCTTTTTAACTTTCAGTCTTGTTATAATTTTCAGCCTTTTCTTCTCACATCTTTAAAGTCAGAAAGCTACAATTTTGTATGTTTGCTGGCTTTGCATTTTATATATCTACTTTTATTCTCATTTTTTTCCTTTGTTTTCTTTCTTTCTCTTGATTTCTGTGCCAATGCCAGTGTCTGGGTGAAAAGATAAAGTCACATACAAAAGTTAAGAAAACTTTTACAGCAAAAAATTACAGAAAGGATTATTTTATAATAAAAAATAATCAATATAATATTTGAAAAAAGTTGTTTCAAAGGGACAGAGTGTACTGTTGGCTTTGAGGTTTATTAAGAATTTTTTTTTCTCTTAAGAATTTGTGTCACAGGGAATGCTTTTCATATTTAAACTATAGTTTAAATTAGATTTCCTAGGTTCGCCATAAATATTCATTTTTCTGTTATGTGTAGATATCTAAATACAATTATTTCATTTTTCCCCCTTCATCTAGCAGCCTATTTTTTAGATCTCCTTGTGACTAACTTTGTCAGTTTTGGTTATCTCTCTCTCTTACTGAAATAAGAAAAAAAAATACTTTTGCTCATTTTTGGCGTAAGTAAAAATTATTAATCAGATGCACTAAAAATCTTTGTTTTTAAAACTAACAGTATTCCTGTCTCACCAGAGGGGTTATATCCTGGCTATTCTATAGAGATATTACATTATGTATGCTGCAATCCCGGTTCAGAGAATTGCGCAGGTGCCTTCTCTATTTCAACCCACACAGTTTCCCTTTCCTGGAAACAGAAGTGCAGAATGGGATCTGTCTGCATCTTAAATCTACATCAAGAGCCTGACCATGTACTCAGACTCGACAGCTAGTCATATATTTTATAGAATGGTTATTGCCTGTGGATTGATTCCTAAAATAGAGACAGCTAGAATCACTCAACAATGTTAATTGTTTTTTTTTTAAAACTAGTTATCTCACCAACTCTCATTAATCAAAAGAAAGACAGTGGATATTTTGCCTTATTTCTTGAATAACATTATTTTTTTAAATTTATTTGCTGCATATACTGGTCTGTTTTCAAATACATAAATAGTCGTCATAAAAAATGTTTGTAAATTCATGGGGCTAAAAAGTATTCTTTACAATACAGACCTGTTTAAGATGTCTCCTTTTCTTTCTCCTTGGATTAGACAGATTTTTAGTAAAAGATGACCTAAAATGTGATTCATTCTAGTTCCCTAGACAGTATTGGAAAAATTAGAATCATATAGATTTTTGGAATCTTTGGAGGCTGTTGTTTGCATGATCTGCTTTTCAAAGGTCATTGACTATCAGAGTCAGTTTTGCCTAGTGTTTTAGATTGTCCTGAGCACTGAGGTCTATGTAAACTAAAATACAGCTCTATGACTGAGGACTTTTTTAATCTTCTACTCCATTTGAATTGTGAAGCTGTATTATTTGTAGGCGGCCTAAAAAGACTTACACTGTTACTTAAAGTGATACAAAGATTTGATGCTTTTTACAAGAGTGAAGCTCCTTGGTCAATCATTATCTTGCCCCTCTGACTGCTAAAGCTTGCATCCTGGTCTATTAGGTACAGTGGAATGAAAGACTGTTAAAACACTGACCTACAGCTAAGATGCCAGAGGACTGATTTTCAGAGTGCTATAGGAAAATCTTTTTTATATGTCTAAGGCCAAAACCTGGACACATAAAATTTAAAATACCATTTCCCTTCCAAAGAGAAAAGTCAGACATTGTACAGCACTCATACTTACTAGTGGCAAAAATGTGACAAGTCATAATAAGATAAAATTTTCTTTGTTAGCCCTACTGTTGACCTTGGTGTAGGAACAAGAAAAGGAGCTTCTAGCAGATGTTCCTATAGGAGAAGCTGACATCTTTCTGGAGCATGTATATAAACTGAGAAAGGGTTTTGTCCTATCCCTACGGAAGTCAATAGGAATCTTGGTAACTTCAGTGGCATCCTGGAAAAGACTGTATGCAATTTTTAAAGATCAAGGGATGAGCACTTCTGTTTGGTTACTAACTGCTGCACAGTGGAGCATAATATGTTCAGATGTTATCTTAACCCTCACAGGGTTAGAAAATCAACGCTATTACTTATTGGTTTTAAAAAAAAATAAAGAAAATACACTGTTGACTTCCCTGACACTGAATTACTGATACTTTCTTTGGTAGTTCTTAGATAAAGTGTGGAAACATCTTCATGGTTAAACACCTGTATTAATATATATATATATATATATATACACACACACATACGCACATTGCATCACAGTTTGTTTTCATCATGGAATGTGCTTAGATCTTTAAGGAAAATCATCATCAACAAGATTCCCCTGTCTAGACTGGGGGGATAATCCATTCTTTGTATGGCTGTTTGGATTTTTTTTTAGCTGAAAAATGTTCTAACTTTCAGCATGGCTAATCCACAACTAATCCTTAGAAACCTTTTACCATGAAGCTGCAGAGGGGAACAGAAAAATATGTATTACTCATTGTATACCTAATACTCATATGCTAATTGTATTTTTTTTACCTTCCATTTTGAGGAACAGCTAACCTCTCCAAAGATGGGTTAATAGTTCTAGTTTTTAATTATATCAAAGAACTACAAAGTAAAGAAAGATAATTATCTTGTTTTCCTACTGCAGAATAGAAAAGATGAAGCTACTCATACCTCAATTTAAATTTAAAAGACATCTTACTTTGTAAAATTCTTATATCAACTTGGAGCATAAAACTAGAGATTTGAAAATAGGTAGTTTTGAAAACTGTTTAGTGTTTCCTGCATAAAGTAAAAAAAGAGATCTCTCAGTAATAAAAGCTTTTGATTTTCTATGTCTAATTTCATTTTTTTTTAATTCATATCTCTTAACCTTCCTTACAGAAGGGAAAATATACTGTTTGTCTTCACAAATGGAACTCACAAACTTGACTTCTTCCAAACAAAAAAAGAACATGCTATTCCTCTTTTTAATGTTTTGGGTTGGGTTTTTGTTGTCTTTTTCAAAGAAGTTTCTCTATTAAGAACAGAGAGCATTCAGATTCATCCATATCATGAGTTGTATGAACTAAACAGTTACATTATTACTTCTGTTCAATAGCACATAATCATTTCTCCTGAATATTTTTATCTTTGACTTCCTCATCTGTAGTGATGCATCTTTTTTCTGTTTAATCTTCAGCATATATGAACTGGAACACATTCCGAGATAGTGTAATCCATAGGGGAGGTATGTGTTCCAGTCTGATTAATTGTAAAACATCTGATCTGAATCTTAGGGTGTCAAAAAATGCAAAACATCTGAAGGATAAAAAAGAAACAAAATAAAAAAATTTCCAAAGGAAAAAAAAAGGAAAAAAAACCCAAAGAGTCAAACTGAGATGGTCATAAGCAAATGACAAAGAAACACTAAATCACAGAATGACAGAATCACAGGATCTTAAGGGTTGGAAGGAACCTTGAAAGATAATCTAGTCCAAATCCCTGCCACAGCGGGACCACCTAGACTAGGTCACACATTAACTCACCTAGGTGAGTTTTGAATGTTCCCAGAGAAGGAGACTCAACAACCCATCTGGACAGCCTGTTCCAGTGCCCCATCACCTTCATAGTGACGATATTCTTCCTTGTATTTCTTTAGAACTTCTTATGTTCCAACTGATACCCATTGTTCCTTGACCTATCACTGGACATCACTGAGAACAGCCTGACTCCATCCTCCTGACACCCATCCTTTATATATTTGTAAACATTAATGAGATCACCCCTACATCTCCTCCAAGCTAAAGAGCCCCAGCTCCCTCAGCCTTTCATCATAAGGGAGATGCTTCACTCCATCATCTTGGTGGCCCTGTGCTGAACTCTCTCCAGCAGCTCTCTGTTTGTATTGAACTGAGGGGCCCAGAACTGGACACAAGATTCAGATGTGGTCTCACGAGGGCAGAGTAGAGGGAGAGGAGTATCTCTCTTGACCTACTGTCCACACCCCTTCTAATACACCCCAGGTTGCTATTGACCTTCTTGGCCATGACAGCACATTTCTGAGTCATGTTCATCCAACTGTCCACCAAAACCCCCAGGTCCCTTTCCCCTACACTACTCTCTGATAATTATTTCCCCAATCTGTGCTAGTACATGGGGTTATTATTTCCCAGATGCAAGACACTACACTTGTCCTTGTTGAATTTCATTAAATTTCTCCCCATCCAACCCTTCAGCCTGTCCAGGTCCTGTTGAATGGCAGCACAGCCTTCTGGTGTGTCAGCCACTCCCCTCAGTTTAGTATCATCAGCAAACTTGTTGACAGTGCCCTGTGTTCCCTCATCAAGTTAATTAATGAATACATTGAACGGTAGTGGTCCCAGCACTGACCCCTGAGGGATTCTACTAGATACAGGCCTCCAACTAGACCCTACCCCATTGATAACCACTCTCTGCCTTCTTTCCTTCAACCAATTAACAATCCACCTCACTACCTGATCATCCAGACCACACTTTCTCAGTTTTGTTGCAAGGATGCTGTGGGAGACGGTGTCAAATTATTTACTGAAATCCAGATAAACCACATCCACTGCACTATCACCATCCATCCACCTGATTACATCTTCATAAAAGGCTATCTGGTTGGTCAAACATCACTTTCCTTGGTAATGCCACGTTGACTGCTCCTAATGACCCTCTTATCCTTTAAATGCTGGAGACAGCACTCAGGATAAGTTGTTCCTTCATCTTTCCAGGGATGGAGCTGAGATCTGTAGTTACCTGGCTCCTCCTTCTTATCCTTTTTAGAGTGAGATTTACTTTATTCCAGTCCTCAGGCACCTCTCGTATTCTCCACAACTTACTGAAGATGATGGAAAGTGGTTTAGTGATGACTTCGGCCAGCTCCCTCAGCACCTGCAGCTGCATCCCATCAGGGCCCATGGATTTATGGACATCCAAATTGCTCAACTGATCCTTGACCCAATCCTCATCAACCAAACAAAACTCCTCTAACCTGTCTTCCTCTGAAGTCTGGGGCTCCTGAGGACAATCTCCAGCAGTATAGGCAGAGACAAAGAAAGCATTCAGTGACTCTGTGTCCTCTGTCACCAGGGCACCTGCCTTATTCAACAGTGGGCCTACATTGTCTCTAGAAGTAGTTTTATCTGCAAGATATTTGAAGAAGCCCTTCTTGTTGTCCTTGACCTCCCTTGCAAGGTACAACTCCAACAAGGCTTTAACTTTCCTACTTGCCTCCCTACATCCTCTAACAACATCCTTATATTCATCTGAAGTGGCTATCCCTTCCTTCCATGATCTATATACTCTCTTCCTTTTGAGTTTGCCCAACAGATTCCTATTTAGCCATGCACGTCTCCTGACTCCCTTCCTTGATTTCTGACCAGTTGGGATGCTTTGATCCTGAGCTTGGAAAAAATGATCTTTGAACAGAAACCAACTATCTTGGGCCCTTTTATCCTCAATGTCCTACGAGATGTCCCCTAGTAATTGCTTGAAAAGGCTAAAATTGGCCCTGCTAAAGTTCAGGGTTCCAATCATACTTGATATTCTGTTCCTACCACATAAGATACTGAACTCCACCATTTCATGGTCACTGCAGCCAAGTCTCAGCCACTCAGCCTTCACTACTTCAACCTGACCCTGCTTGTTCATGAATACAAGATCCAGTAGTGTTCCTCTAAGAAATTAAGAAATTGCTTGTCTCTAGAAACATTTATAAACTGATTTCTTGGCAAGCACAAAGTATAATTTTTTGAAAGGTGTACACAAACCAACACTTGAACATGGACAGAGAAATGTCTGTATCATTTTATTAGGTTAATTATGTTTCATAAGGGCTCTTGGCTGGAATTATTTATACATTGACACTTATGAAATATCCATGTCTCCAGCTCATGGGAACTCTAAAATGACAAATGGAATTATCTAGACTGTCATAGCAGAATACAATACACAACATCCCTTAATAAAGAAATTGTTTATTTTTACAGGCATGGATGCTTTTCATTTTGTAGCACAGCAGTTGGTAGATGAAGCATGGTTACAGAAGTCAAACTGGTAAGATCCTTTCTGACCCAGAAGATATAAAAAAAGGACAGATAAAACCAGATCAAAGGTCCCATTCCAATAACAACATTGACTTCCAAGACAAGAAACCAAGTCTATGACTAGAAGAAATTAATTTAAGAGTTCAATCTCTTCACAGAACTGTTAATGGGAAGAAAATAAGGGAGAATTGTGTGAGACTAAAAACATTCAAGCTGGTAATAAGGTATTTAAACTGTTCCTCTTTCTCTGGGATTCAAGTGTTGCTTTATGTTTGGATTTTGGGAGTATTTTTTAAATTCAAATGAAAAAGTAGAGTAGATACTAAAATTTCTCATGTAGAATTCTAGAATTTATTTGTATTTTGAGGAAAGAATTAATGGTGGGACATTTGATGTCATTGTCACAGAAGATAATCTGTTTCTCACAGCAATCTAATACAACACAAAGCATACAGATAAGAAGGACAACTAAACCAAAGAGTTAAAAAAACAACACATGAACATTAATGCAGAAAAACATAGAGTGATAACACGAAATTCAGGACCAAAAAACTACAAAACACTAGGAAGCAGAAAATTTGATCCAGAGTTTAATGTGAATTAAGTATGAATTAGGAAAATCATGAAGTTGGAGACAGAAATAAAGGTAATTTTAAGTATTTTTTCTTTAGAACAGTGAAAAATAAAACTACTGTGTGTTCAAATACTACAAGTACCCAAGGTCAACACAGTGACTAGTGGAATGAATTCAGTTAAACACTGAATTGGTGAAATTTGGGTTTTGAACCTATGTGCCCCACACATATTCTGTGTAACAGACCAAACACCACACAAGTTTCTCTTGCATATTCATCAAAAATTGCCCTATTTCCCCATCTTCTTTGTTACTCTTTTGTCAATGGTACAAGAATTTCTTAAATTTCCCATATTTCAAAAGTACCCTCCTCTCCTCAATCTGTTTTCTCCAAATTTTTCATAGTAGTTTCCCTAGCTTCCTGCCATGTTTCTAATTGCTAATAAGTGTTGTCTGTCCAAGAGATGCAAATGTGTGAATTGTACAGACAAAACAAGTTTGGCATAACATTAGTGGTGTAGCCTGTCTATTTTTGAAGCCCCTGTTTAAGGTATTTTTAGTGAAAATTTTACCTTTGAGAATATATTTTCCTGTTAGTTTTTCATTAACTTATTAAAGGTAGACAAGTAGATGGGGAAAAAAAAGAAAACAATCTTTTCACATAAACTTTTGAAGAAATTAATCTGAAAAAGAGCAGTGTTTTTGGGGACTGAGAAATCTCCACTGAAGAGGGCACCAGCAGCATGACTTCAGCAGATCCAAAGCCACTTAACTACAGAACACTTCTAATCTTGCAACAATTGCACTTGCAGATATGCTTTCAGACAAATAGCCAGTTTGATTGTAACTAAAGTGTGGAGCCAATTTCATTATAACCCCAGCCGTGCTGCTGAGACACAATATTAAATTGTAGAAATATGAATAAGCATTAATGATGAACAATGATACCACTTTGAGGGCAACATAAGAAAATGTAGGCAACAGATAAGAAAAAAGAAATATTGCATCAAATTTGTAGCACTTAACAAACAAAATGAAATATAAGCATGAGTAAGTAATCAAGTTGAGCAATTGCAAAGCCACATATGAAGGTGGTCAGAAATATATCAAACCACCAATTAAACAAACTATTGGCTAAACATGTAGTGTGATAGTAGAAAGAACATGTATTGTAGTATGTCACACCTTAAAATCATTTAACCTTGAGAAAAGATGGAGCAAGGTCATGAGGTTCTTAAGGAATATCGTGTACCAACAGCAAGCAGCAAAACAAAGGGAAGGACAGGGAAAAAAAACCCCAACTCCAAAGCTGAAATTCCCATATCAATGATGAAATCCAAAATAAGATTAGGAGGATTGATCAATACATTTGAAAACTACAGAAACTTCAGAATAGAGAGAAGTTAAAATTACCTGTTTCAGAGAGGGTTTTATTTTTAAATTGGCACAAATAAAATTCTGTTGATATAGCAATATAGAATCATAGAATCATAAAATCCTTTCAGCTCGAAGACACCTTTAAGATCGAGCCCAGCCTTTGTCCTAGCCCTATAAACCACTAGACCATTTCCCTAAGTAAAACATCCAACCATCTCTTAAACACCTCGAGGGAAGGTGACTCTACCACCTCCCTGAGCAGGTTGTTCGAATGTCTGACAGTCCTTTCAGGAAAGAAATCCCTCCTCATATCCAGCCTGAACCTCCCCTGGCACAACTTGAGGTCATTTCCTCTTGTTTTATTGCTTGTTACTTGGGAGAACAGACTGACTCCTCTCTCACTACAGCTTCCTTTCAGGTAGCTGTAGGGAGTGATAAGATCTTCCTTGAGCCTTCTTTTCGCCAGGCTAAACAGTCTCAGATCCCTCAGCAGTTCCTTATATGAGACGTGCTTCAAATCTTGTACTAGCTTGGTAGCCTATCCTCTCCAGTACCTCAATGTCCCTTTGTAGAGAAGGACCCAGAACTGGACACAGTGTTTGAGGTGTGGCTTCACCAAAGCTGACTACAGAGAAATGATCATCTTCCTGCTTCACCAACCACACTGTTCCTGATACAGTCCAGGATGCCACTGGCCTTCTTGGCCACCTGGGCACACTTCTGGCTCATGTTCAGCTGCTGTCAACCAACATTCCCAGGTCCCTCTCTGTCTGGCAGCTTTCCAGTCACTCCTCCCCAAGCCTGTAGCACTGCTGGGTGTTGTTGTGGCCCAAGTGCAGGACCTGGCACTTGGCCTTATTGAAACTCATGGCATTGGCCTTGGCCCAGCCATCCAGCCTATCTAGATCTCACTGTAAAGCTTCCCTACTCTCAAGCACATCGACACTTCCACCTAGCTTGGTATCATCTGCAGACTTACTCAAGGTGTACTCTATCCCCTCATTCAGATCATTAACAAAGATGTTAAACAAGAGTGGCTCCAGTACTGAGCCCTGGGGCACACCACACGTGACTGGCCACCAACTGGATTTAATAAGACTCTTTGGACTCGACCAGCTAACCAGTTTTCATCCAAGAAAGTGTATGCCCCTCCAAGTCTAGAACAGCCAATTTCTCTAAGGGAGAAATTGTGAGAAACAGTGTCAAATGTCTTACTAAATTTAAGGTAGACAATATCCACAATCTTTCCTTCATCCAACAAGCATGTCATAGTAGGAGATCAGGTTTGTTAAACAGGACCTGCCCTTCATAAACTCATGCTGACTGGGCCTGATCACCTGGTTGTCTTTCATGTGCTGCATAATAGAACTTAGGATGATCTGCTCCATCAGCTTCCCTGGCACTGAAGTAAAACTAACAGGCCCGTAATTTTCCAGGTCATCTTCCATCCATTCTTATGTAAAAGTATTATATTGGTTGACTTTCCATCAGATGAGAGCTTCCCAGTCAGATGCAGTACTCTGCACTTGTTCTTGTTAAACCTCTTAAGGTTTCTCTCTGCTCACCTCTCAAGCTGGTTGAGAGCACAGCCTTCTGGGGAATCAGCCAGTCCTCCCAGGTTGGTGTCATCAGCCAACTTGCTGAGGGTACACTCTGTCCCCTTATCCAGGTCGTTGATGAAGATGTTGAACAAGACTGGCCTCAGAACCGATCCCTGTGGATCTCCAACTCGATTCTGTGCTGTTGATCACCACTCTCTTGGCTCTGTCCTTCAGCCAGCTGTCGATCCACCTCACTGTCCACTCATGCAAGCCACACTGCCTGAGCTTTCTGATGAGGAAGTTATGGTAGACAGTGCCAAAAGCCTTGATGGTGAGCACCTGCCTGAGGGCTAAAGCCAAGGCTCAAGTAGAGAAATCTTCACCCTGTTGAAGATGAATGTTTCCACCCAGACAGAGCTGGTCAAAAAGGATGCTAATATTTCATATAAAATCGTAGAATCAATTAGACTGAAAACCACATTTAAGATCATAGAGTTCAACCATTAATCTAGCATTGCAATATCCACTACTAAACCATCTCCCCAAGTGCCACATGTACACATCTTTTAAATACCGCTAGGGATGATGATTCAATCATTTCCCTGGAGAGCCTGTTCCAATGCTTGATTCTGTGTTTGTTGGAAAAAAATTCCTAACATTTAATTTGAACCTCCTCTGGTGCAACTTGAGGCCATTTCCTCTTGTATTATTGCTTGTTACTTGAGAAAAGAGACCAATACTCATATCACTGAAATCTCCCTTCAGATGATTGTGGAGAATAATTAACTTCCTCCTAACAACACTTGTCCTCTAGACCCTTCGCCATTTTTGTTACCCTTCTTTGGAGATGCTCCAGCACTTCAGTCCCTCTCTTGAAAGTGAGAGGCCCAAAACTAAACAGAGTATTCAAGATGCAGCCTCACCAGTGCAAAATATAGCCTTTAACATTGCAAGTGTTTGTTGTGACTCAGTTGCAGTACCTGACACTTAGCCTCATTAAACCTCATACAATTAACTTCAGGTCTTCAAGGAGATCAACATTCCCACTCAACTTGGTGGCATCTTCAAACTTTCTGAAGGTACACTTGAACTTCTCATCAAGAAAACCTAAAAATATGTTAATCAGAACTGACTCCAACACTGAGCCCTGAGGAATGCCACTCGTGACTGTCTGGCTACTGGATTTAACTCCATTTACCACCACTCTTTGGGGTCAGCCATGATGTCTCATAGACTTGTGTGTGTCTCAGTGGTGCACCAACTTGCACATCATTTTGCCTTGGATCATGGGGTCTTCATTCAGTTCCCTGTCCCTGTCTTCCAGCTCAGGCAGCTAGGTACCTGGAGAACAACTAGTCTTAAAGCTAGACGCAAAGAAGGAATGGAGTACCTCAGCAGTTGACATTTTGCTTCCCTCCACATCCAACAAAACATGGAGATTCTCCCTGTCTCTCCTTTTGTTGCTAATGTGTTCCTAGAAATATTTTTTTACAGCAATAGCCAGAATAAGTTCTAGTTGCGCTTTCATCCTTCTAACTTTCTCTCTTGTGACGTCCTTGTACTTCCCCAGAGCTACCTGTCCATTCCTCCAAAGGTCATAAATTCTCCCATTTTTCCTGAGTCCTAACCAAAGCTCTATGTCCAACCAGGCCGGTGGTCCTCTCTCCCACCAGCTCATCTTTCAGCACATCAGGATGACCCACTGCTATGTATGATTTCCTTCTCTAATTATCTCTAATGTAGCAATGATTGATAATGTGTCATCAACCTAGGGAACAAACTAAAAGCAAAGTATTGAATTAAAAATCTCTAGAAAATTTAAAATAAAAAAGAGGAAATCTACAAGGACATTTTGTGTAAGTTGTTGCCACTGAGTTATTTTAAGTTGAAAACAGAACAACCATAAATGAGATGCAATAGGACAAGGCTGGTAATAAATAGATAAATATAGGAAATATTTTGAGTACTTTAGATTTTTCAGTTATTTTTAGTGCACTGAACAATATGTAATAGAAGCAACCCTCTTAAATCTTAGTACTTTTTTCAAGATTTTCTAATGAACAGATCACTGTTACTATGTTCTTCATTTCCCTACCTTTTCAATGATTTTACTGTTTTCTTATTCTCTTTGATTGATGATTACTGAAATGTGGCATTCCTTCTTCCTACAATGCATTATTTAAACTGTTATCTACATGGAGAAAAATATCCCTATTCCTTTGTCTGCAGCTGGGTATGGAAAAAGACTAGAATGCAACCTAAGCTTTCAAATAAACTATACCAACATTTATATCAAAGCTTGTCCTGCAGTCCATTTTGAAACCTTCAAGTTTTGGTAATATAACTATGAGGTTATGTAGAAGGTTCTAAACATTGTATTCCATCTGTTACAGTTCCCATCTTACTTGGCAAAGGGTAATTTTTGTGTGGGTTGGGATTTTTTTCTAATTGCATACTACTTCTAACAGCAAAGTCACAAATCAACTGTCTTACTATTTTGAGAGCTTGATCTCAATGTCCAAAAAAATTTCTTTTTACATTTCTGCATAAATACATTACCCGTACACAGGAAAATAAATATAAATATATTCTTAGTTCAGTGTAGGTCATTAAATAAATCCCTAAGATCACAGTAATGATCATAACAACACTACCACTGATCTTGCTGTGGTTAGAAATACCTACCAACATTGGCCACATCTAGCTGATATAGAGTATGTTAAAGTGCCCTTACTTTTTATTTTTTAACATCCTTCTGTGGGATGCATACATCATGTAATTTCTACACAGATCCCTTAGCCTGAAATCTCATTAACACAACAGGTCTTCTAAAACTGAAAATTGTTAAATCTGACAGGTAAACCTTTTCGAAGTTATATCTTGTAATTGCTGTCTCTGTCTTAGAAATTGAAGTGTGGGGAAAGCCTTTTTTCCTTCAAATAGAAACAATTTATTCAGACAGTCCATTTTTATTCCTTTGAGTGTTTTTAGGAAAAACAAAAATTCTCCATAGGAGAGTGTCATGCTGAATCGTCACACTTGGGTCAGATGTTTACTTTTCAGACAAGGAAATGTCAAAGTGAATTGTAATAAAATCCCATTTAGTGACTATTTATTTAACTATCCTATAAGGAATTTGAAAGGTTCCCAGCAATTTTATTGACAAACCATCTGTCAATATATTTGTACTGTCACAGTTTTTCCTTCAGAATAATCCCTCCCTTTGCCTGTGGAAAGCACTGTAAGAAATCATAGAATGGTAGGGCTGGAAGGGACTTTTAGAGATCATCTAGTCCAACCCCCCTGCAGAAGCAGGTTCATCCAGATCAGGTCTCATAGGAACATGTCCAGACTGGTCTTGAAGACCTCCAAGGAAGGTGACTCCACACACTCCCTGGGCAGCCTGTTCCACTGCTGTCACCCTCACACTGAAATAGGTTTTTCTTATATTTAAATGGAACCTTTTGTGTTCCAGCTTCATCCCATTACCCCTTGTCCTGTTGCTAGCTACAATAGAAAGAAGGGATGCCCTAACCTCCTGACACCCACCCTTTGGATATTTGTATTTATTATTGAGATCCCCCTCAGTCTCCTCTTCTAGACTAAAAAGCCCCAGTTCCTGCAGCCTTTCCTCACATGAAAGATGTTCCAGTCCCCTGATCATCTTGGTGGCCCTGCGCTGGACTCTCCCCAGAAGTTCTCTGTCCTTCTTGAGCTGAGGAGCCCAGAACTGGACACGGGACTCCAGATGAGGCCTCACCAGGGCAGAGTAGAGAGGGAGAAGAACCTCCCTTGACCTGCTGGCCACACTCTTCTTGATGCATCCCAGGATGCCATTGCCCTTCTTGGCCACAAGGGCACATTGCTGGTTCATGCTCAGTTTATTGTCAACCAGGACTCCCAGGTGTCTCTCTGCAGAGCTGCTCTCCAGAATGGTGATAAAATGGTGAGATTCCAGACATTTGATATCTTGTTATTGCATTTCGGTAGCCGAGATGAGGTAACATGGACTTGCACCCAAATTGAGCTAAAAAATTGTGCTCAAAGTGTGGCAGTCAACTGTGTTCCAAGTCTAACTGATAGCCAGCTGTGACTGGTGTTCCCTGGGGTCAATTGTGGGACTGATACTGTATAATGTCTTCACCGGGAACTTCTGCCACAGAAGATTAGACATCTCAGTGAATTCTCCAAAAACTCAAAACTTGGAGGGAACAGACAGCAAGCTAAATGTCAGGGTCCAAGATTCAAAGGGATTCTGACAAACTGTAGAAATGTGCTGAAGGAAACCTCCTGAATTTCAGCCAAAGTTAATGTAAATTCATGCATTTGTGACAGAATAATAGCTTCAATAGAACAAGCTGGGATAAATAAGCTAGAAAGCATCTTTGCAGTAAAAGACAGGAATCTGGAGGTCTGGTGGACAACAATCTGAAAATTGTCCAGTGCACAACAACCAACAATGTGTTTTTGTAGTGATGATGGCTAACTGCACTCTGATTAAGGCAGCAGATAGATTGAAGGAATTGATTATTATTCTCTTCTCAACAATTTCTGAGACCATCTCTGGAATA
This sequence comes from Urocolius indicus, assembly GCA_013401255.1. Lineage (NCBI taxonomy): Eukaryota > Metazoa > Chordata > Aves > Coliiformes > Coliidae > Urocolius > Urocolius indicus. The sequence goes on along the minus strand of WBNH01005185.1, from coordinate 450,673 downwards.
CTGTATTCCATTTTGAGCTCATCAGAGCAAGAGAGAGTGACAGAGTCCACATGAGTGTACTAAGCTTGACCAGCTGACTGGAGCACGTGGGATATGAATTCAAGATGAAGAGGAGTGTGGCAGAAAACTTGGCGATAGGGGGGAAAAGAGATAAGAGGATTTGGCTTGCTCTTTCCAACAGCCTAAAGGAGAGTTATAGAACAGTGAAAGACTTTTGTGAAAGGTACATAGAAAAAAAGGTAACAGAATTTTCTGTAAGGGAAGTTGTGACTGAATTTAGTAGATGTAATTGTCAAAAAAAAGATGATTAAACGCTGGAACAGTAGCCTCTGAAGGCTGTATCCTTTTCCTTTCAACACTCATCTGAACAAGACCCAGAGAAACCTCACCTAACTTTGATGTTGAAGTTACTGTGAGCAGGAGGCTGACCTGTTCAGGTGGTCTCCAGAGGTGATGGAAGTTTTATACCCCAGACTACCTAAGGTTGAACAGTTTTGTTGTTTAGTAATTTTAAGATGCAAAGTTCCCTAGATGATAATCAGGAAGTGGTATACACTCTCCACTAACCAGCAAGAATCATCAATCTTTCCATTGTGTGAGGAATAGTGAGGAAGTTTAAACAGCAAGGAAATGGATGAATACAGAAGAGCTTCTCACTAGACCATGTCCTTATTCTGCTTTGTCCTTCACTCTATTGCCATTTGCACTAGAACAAAACAAGGTGTAAGTCTCATAAACTTTAATTGCAATATTTTACAGTTCCTTAGCAGAGTAAGTGGATATGTATTAAAGTCCAAGAAGTTATAATTCTCTGCTATGTCAGCTTTATGTTGGCACAATGCTGTTTATTTCAACAAATTTTCTTATTCATACCGTTTGATGTAAAGGAGTGAAGAATCAAATATTTCTTCACAGAGTCAGCCATTAGGCATATAGACATGTATATTCATCACCAGTTTCATGGAAAGAAGCTAATTTCAGAACTTTCCATAATAAAGTCATCCCACTAGAAAATAACAGATATACAAAGGAATAAAAAAAGAGGGATATGAGACAAAGTTATGCTTTCCAAAGTCAATGTGAATTCTCTCGTTTACTACAGTAAGAGAAAAAAAGCCTCTGAAGTAGTTTGAATAGTTCCTAGTATGAAAAGCAACTGGAAAAGTCATATTTTAAGGGATTTATTTCATTTTACTGATCAGTTGCTTACTCCCTACCGGCTTTTTGCAGTCTTCATAGGGAGCTTCACATCTTTGGGTCAGAAAGATAAATTACTTAGATGGGAAGTGTTCAAAAAAAAAATTAAAAAGTAGCTACTTGACCTAGTGGCAGCCTACAATGTTGCTGGTTTTCTTTTCCTCTTTAATTATGCTAGCCTGACATTCTGGTTGTGCAATTTGACAAATGTAATTTTTAAAGCAAAGTTAAGTCTGTTATTCAGTGTTTTTAAAACCTACATGGTTTGAAATAGTAATTTAACAAGTTACTAAGCTTATACCTCCTGACTTTTACCTAGAAAACCTAACTGGTTATAGTAGTACGAGCTACATGCATAATTTAGAACAAAAAGGACATCCACATTCAACAAGCTCAAGCCTCTTCCAGCATTGTATTAAACCAGTTTTAGGTTTGTACACTGAACCATACTTCTTGTTAGTGCCATGAATCACTACTGTGAATACTAATGTTCCTCAGTGAACTACTGTGCACCCTTTGCAAAGTAGCAGGACTCTTTATTGTGAGGGTGAGGGAGCCCTGGCACAGGTTGCCGAGGGAGGATGTGGAGGCTCCTTCTCTGGACGTTTTCAAAACTCACCTACACGTGTTCCCCTACTGTTCTATGTAGTGAAATTCAAATGGTATATTTGTCCTTGGTAATATCTTATACTGACTTACACAATAATAAATGATTACTGCAAAAAGCTTGGATCTGAGTTACATGAAAAAAACATGTGGTGTTTTTTTTTTTTTTTTTTTTTTTATGGCTGTGACAAGTGACAAGTGACCTTGATGAATATATGAAACATAATTGCACTACCTGAAAATTGTAAAAATACTCCACTGGAACTGGAACTATGAGTGAGGTTTAACATACAAGGCCACAGAGAATCAAACCCTTCCATCTAAAGTTTTGACTACACATCTTTGAGCACCATTAATGTTTCAGTAAGTCTTAAAAGCTTCATTTTCTGTTGGGAAAACCTATTATAGCATTAAAATATACTCAAATAGGCTTTTCACAGGAATAAATGAAGTCTTAATGCTTCAAAAATTGCCATGGGAACTTCCTGTTTTGAGAACATCCACCACTGTTGCATTAAACAAATTTTTTCTAAAGAACAAAAAATATGAAAAATAATAAATTACCTTTTTAGTTAACTTGAGAGAGGCATTAATTATGGAAATGTAAGGTAATATAAATAGACTATAAGCTTCTGCAGTTAAAATCTTTTTTTGGTAGTATTAAAACTACACTGGTCTCAGAGGGTGTAGGTACCAGTTGTACTGATATCCTGTCCTGCAGTGGAGAACAAACAGTATTTTTAGGGTGTGATTAATATGACTTATTTTAGACACCTGATTTAAGGTGAAAGAAATTGCATCTCAAAGGCTGGACAAGAAAATCTTTTGAAGACTCTTCCAGCTTGAGCTGTTTTGTGATTCTTCTGATTGATTTAAAACTTTCCAGTTCTCTGCATTGACTGTAAAAGTTTCAGGACGCGATCCCATTGTATACATCTACATTTTGTCAAATTAATCTTTCCATTCTAGATACTGATATAACAGCAGTCCAAGTTTAAATATTTTACTGCACAATCATTAAAAGATGCGGAAATCAAATATTTGGTTTTTTCTCTGAAAAGAATATGCCCTCTTCTCTCCATTCCTGAGTAATACAATGTTTCTAGAACCATAAACAAATTGAATTTTATTTCTTTGGTATTCATCAGCAAACAGCTCTCCATCCCAGCAACCTTTTCTCTGCTAAGAGGCATGCTAATACATCTTCTTTTTTTATAGCCTAAAAACTGTTACAGGGAAATATATACATTAAAGGATTTATGATGCATCAACATCTATAGGTAAATTTTATGCATTGCTGACTTTAAGTATCTAGACATCTATTAACATGAGAAGAAGTTGTAAACTGGTTAAAGTTAGAAGACTGACTACTCATCAGACTGAGAAAATAATCATATCTGTAATGGTAGATCCCAAGTAGCTAATAAGAAGTGAAACCTTGCTGAGTCTACACAAAATTTAAATAATCTGAAGTTTCTAGATACTATTTTTTTCCTTTTTTCATAAATTATTTTTTCTTCCTTAATTTGTTTCTTGATATACTGTTCTTTCTTTTTGTAAGAAGAAGTCTTGCCAAACAATCATTTCATCTTTGGAGAGCTGCAATGTTGTTATAGATGCACTCTGCCAGTAACTTAATTTTCACTTGATAGCATTTTATACTCTTTGTAGCAGTGTAAGTTACTGTGATACAGAAGACAGGAGAATCAAGTCTCTCAAAAAACATGTTAGAGATCTTTTTGTCTTGATAAATAAGTGACAGTATCAATGCTCACTAGTGGAAGGAGAGGAAATCTAACAAACACAAGCTGGATATGGGAGTAAAAAGAAAACAGAAAAAGATGTTCCACAAACTGAGCTAAACACTGAGATGGAGCCTGTCTTGGTAAAGGAACTGATGGAAAGTGATGATAGTTTTATGACACCTTTGTGTCTAGATTCTTGTCTGGTCTTTGATGCATGTCAGAAACAGATTGATTGGGAATGTACACAGAGCTTCAGTGACCTTTTCCTCCCTCTCTTTTGCCCTCAGGAGCAAATCAAGAGAGAGAAAGTAAAACAAGGGAGAAGACAAGCACAGGAAGAGTTTACTTTCACCTCTACTGATGAAAAATCCTGAGGTAAAGTTTTCATGCTAGGCGTGCATTCAAACCCCACTTTTTACCTCTCACATTTTACTAGCTTTTCCTACTGAGTGAGCTAACAATCCTGAATGGTCTTCAAATACTAAAAATTACAAAGAAACTAAAATTCACAAATCATTCTTCAACATCTATAGGGACACATTTGCCCCAGAATTACAGGAGATGCTCATGGAATGCATCCTAAGATGGAAATGTTACAGCAAATTGAAACTGTCTGCAAACAGTTGAATGAAGAATGAAGTTCTCATACCTAAATGTCTTTTATAGAAATGGGAAAATAATTTTCATCAATATTGAGAAAATCTCTAGGATTTTTGCAATGTAAAAATAATCTGAATGGAGTGTAACCTTAATTGTTTATAACTCAATGTAATTTCATAATATTGTATATTTATTATTTAAAGGGGGAATTAGGATCCTTGGTCTGTGATTTATAATGATGTCAATTATCCTTTCAGTAGTTTTGCTGGCTACTTCCTGTATCTTTTATATCCTCTTGCCTCTCTGGATGTTAAATACGTATCAATGCATACATACAATATCAATGTGTAGTGGACATGCTTAAATTCTGTATCTCTATCTGTAGGCACATATATACACAATAAATCTAAATATCTCAAACTACATAGGACAGAGAAGGAAATACTGTCACCACTGGAAATCTGTAACTTTATGAAAGTCTACTGGGCATTTTTATTTACCTGAGAAAACATGGAAAACTCATGGCTTGTTTTATTTTGGCTTTACTTTAATCTTCTGAGCTAAATCTGATCTGAGATACCTCATCTTGACTTTGTGATCAGACCAAAGAGGTCATTTGTCAGAGCAAAAATACTCTAATTCCTGTAGAAACCTGACACGTGAGAAGCTATAAGAACTTCTTATTTTGGAAAGGGAGTGTAGAATTTGTAGGGTGAAGATGAGTGTGGATTTTTGTGTTTTCTATGAAGTGTTTACATTTTTTGTTAAGGATACATCTTTGTTTTCCACTTGCTCAGACATAATGACTAAACATATATGACATAGACACCATGACTAAAATTTCTTAGCAAAGGCATCACCACATGAAGATTATTTCTTTCACCATATGAGGAAAATGACAGCCTGGTCCTATTAGCTGAGGTTATCTGACTTAAAATCTGATGGAGATGTTTCTTACCATTGCTCTACTTTGCTTGTTCTGAGGGAAAAGGAGAACCAAAAAAAGAAAAAAGAAAGAAAAAAAAAAAAAAGTGTGCCTTATTTTTTCCTGCAGAATTAGAAATAAATATGGTTTTATGTGAATATTTCATGTTCAAATCCTAGATTTTTCTTCACATTGTCAGGTCTTGCCTCCAAAATGCTGAGGCTCTTTTTACTACACTAAATCAATGTCTGGGTTTTCTAATGGGCACAATATCATACTTATTTTTTCATATTTCTTCCTAAAGCCTGACAGATTAAAGATCTCTGCTTTTAACTCTTAACTATTTTCCAGCATTTTCTTACAAGGAGTTCTTTGGGTAAATTGAAAGCAAGCTTTTGTTTGTCAAATCTTGCTAAATATCTAGTAGGAGGAGTGAAAACATCACTTGCTCTATTTTACCAATAGTAGAGAAGTACTTCCTTTAATTCTGATGGTTAAAATCAGCTTTGACTAGAGAAAGACTCAAGCATTGGTAGTTTGAACAGATGCAATTTAATTTACTTCAGGAATATTTTACCTCCCTGCAACAGTGCTAATTAAATGTTACTTAATTCCGGACAGAGAGTTCTCATCCAGCAGCTGATAAGAGTGGAATTAGGAAAATAATCCCCTTTCCCTTTAAAAATAGATTTTTGATTACTGATAAAAACTATAACATCCCATCTGACTGCCAACAAGGGGTGCATCCATTACACTTCTGGGTTCCCAGTATTCTGGAATCAATGAAGGAGAAAAGTACAGCTGCAAGGTTAACCATCTCATGTCTGAGTTGCACAGGAAACATCTCCCCACATGAAAGTTCATTCAACTGTTGAGTGGAGTAACTAGAAATTCAGAAGAACAAAGATACATGTTCACATCTGACTAGGTCTTCATAATCAATGCAGAACATTCTAGGGTACAATTCATCTCAGGCTGAAGTTATTATCTACTGTAGGCCTTAAACATTGATGATTTCCCTGATGAATACTCTGACTTCTAGTGGCAATTTCCATGGGTCATAGCTCAGGTGTTGCAGAAAACTTCAGCAAAGGAGTAGTAGCTGACATGCAGACAGGTCTTCATATGGACAGTATGTGGTAGGGTCAAGGTATTACGGTAAGGTTTAACTTAGTGTTCTTTTCCATGACAGATGTTATTTTATTTCATAATTACATAAGGGTGAAAAAATGTACTTTTAGTCTAAAATTATCCCTAATAAATGAAATGAAAGAAAATACGCTTAATCTAGATAAAGAATTAAGCAACCGAGCATTTTTATAAATCCCTATATAAAATATATTCAAGATGGGCAGTTATCTTCATGCTATTTGATAAAACCTCACTGGCTGATAAGTATAAACACAATACTTGACAAAAGACTAGAACAATTAATAAAGCAGATAATTTGTAAGCACCTGGAGGAAAATAACTTGTAAATAGCAGGCAACATGGTCTCATCAAAAACAAATCATGCTGAACTAACCTCATTTCTCTCACTGATAGGATAACAAGCTTAGTGGATAAAGGAAATGCTGTGGACATACTATGTCTTGTTTTTAATAAAGAATTTTATACAGTTCCAAATGATATTCTCATAAGGAACTAGAGAAATGCTGATTAAATATAATCACTGCTAAGTAAATACAATGCTGGACAGAAGAAAAAAAAATGAAAAAAAAATCAAAACCCAACCCACAGAGCAATCATTAATGGTTCAGTGTCAGGTTAGGAAGAATTATCAAGTGTGGCCTACAGAGGTCTGTTCTGGGTCATGAGTCCAATTCTGCTTAATATTTTCACTATGTGCTTGAAAAACAAAGTAAAAATCATGCTAATCAAAAAAGGGGAAAATAATAAGATCGAGTTATATTTCCTTGAATACCTATAAAAAGTGACACAAAGCTTTTTAAACAAAACAGAACAGACAGCACAAATTCTTGCAAAAGCTTTACCTGCTCTTTGAATTGTCAGCGATGTCATACAATGGAAAGCTAGTTTTCCCTAGACTGGGTCGGTCAAGTTGATTAATTCCTGCACACAAAAATCTTCCATAAAAAATTCAGAGGTCAGAAACTCGAAGTTCTTTTGTGAAGCCATGTGCTTCACATTGAAGTAGGTCCTGGGATGCAACTAGGTTGGAATCAACTCCCTTTTATAATCAATTCTATTCTTCTGAGTGTTTTCTGGGACAGAATGTCCAGTATAGATGAACTTGTTTTATTTTTTTGAACTTGTTTTTAACCTACTGAGTTTATAGTATAAAATTAATATTATTACAAATAGGGATGTGTTCCAAAAAATCTGAAATAGTCAACTTTAATGTAATTATGTCAAAGTTAAATCTGTAGACATAAGTAAGAATATAATAGAAAAAATGTAAAAGTTATGTATTTGTTCAACATTACCAGCAGAAATGAAGGCCTAACTCATGATTAACTACATGTAAATTAACTAATAAAATTATAAATGTATGAATACTGAGAAGTAGTACTGTATGTACAATAAGCAAGTAATTAGACAATTAACTGCTTGATACTGACAAAAAAGATAGACAAAAAATGATAAAGAAAACACAAAAACTAATGGGCTAAATCAACAGGGAAAGATTCAAATAAATGTTAAACAAAACATTTTTTGACCTGATCTAGATGGACCTGCTTCTGCTGGGCTAGATGATCTCTAAAGGTCCCTTTCAACCCAACCATTCTATAAACCTATGAAAACAATATATAAAGCTTTAACTATTTAAATTTATCAATTGTTTCAATTCTATAACTTTATCAATTACAAAAAAAAGCTAGTTTTAGAGCTATTGTGGATGTAAAGAAGGAGAGAGCAAAAAAAGGTGAACGGTATGTACTTGAGTGCAGGTGATTAAGTGACATTCTGAGGTAGAAAACAGAGAACAACAGAGAAGCAGGCCATTCAATGAAGAAAGAGGAAAAAAAGAGAAAAAATATAAAAAGGAGTAGAAAGCAGTAAGGAAACAATAAAGAGATAAAGGAAACAGTATGTTAGAAAAAAGGAAAAAAGGACTGGAAAAATAGCAAAACATTAAATCATGCAAAAAAAGCACAAATTTATTAATGTAGAAAATAATTACACGTGTACATATAGTTCTAGTGAGTTAGTTATAAATGCTGTTAAACTAGCTTTTTATTCACAGCTGTTTCTACTATTTTCTTTTCACTCTTGCTGTCTAGCATAGCTGGGATAGTCTTTATGTGGACCATAGAGCTGTTTTTGTCTCATGGGTAAGAAAAAGGCTATATATATAGACTGTCCTGGGGGCTTGCAGAAGATATGTATTAGCAACAATACACTCCAAAATCTATTTTTTTACTAAACATATAAGCTGCACTAGATTCTTTCTGATGTCTCTGTCCATCAAACTTTATGAAAGTGCTGGACATTAGAGGAAAAGAAGCACAACAGGCAAATACATTAGCAGGATCAGATACAAACCCTAAAATTATAAACGAGGTAAACTGTTAATACGGAAGAAATAGCATAGAGTTAATTCATACTGAAAAAAAAAAAAACCAACAAAAAAACTCTCAAAACCCAACCTTTTTCTTTTGGAGGAAAACAGAATTTGCCTGTTTTCAGATTGTCTTATCCTTAGCTATAAGGCTGCTAGCAGTGCACCTCCCAGTATAACTTTGCATGGTACATTATTTCATTGTTTAATGTGTACATTTCAGTAACTGTACATTTACAGTTTATTTTCCCAGCTTTATTCAATTTAGTCATTAATTTTATTTTAAGTTATTCAGCACTACAATAATATATTTCAACTCCATCTTTTACCAGCTATATAATAGAGTACAGGAAGATTCCTTTCAGTTTCCAATCGTACAGTTTTAGTAAGAGGAAGATGACAGTGCAATCTCCTAATAACTTATGTAGAAATAGTTTCACAGACTTAGAAGTGAGAAGTCTTTGTTGCAGTGTCAGTAAATGAGGAGATGTGCAGAAGTCACACGCGAGTGAAACAGTTCTGGGGTTTTTTGTCAGTTGTTTTGCAGGTTCCAATATAATCTCAGTAGTGTATGTGACTGTAGAATTAACAGAATTAATTGGAGTGAAAACCTTCCTCTCAATCCAGCTAATATAAGGATGGCTTCTTTTTATATGTGTATATGAGTTTATTTCATTAAAGACTCACCTCTCATTCATACTCAGTACTGGTTACAGGTACAAAATAAAATTCTAAAAACTAAAAAATAAATGAAAATACCCACTGAAGAAAAGTGCATTATGGAGATGCATGTTACTCCTATAAACACTCTGACATCCATAGAGTCAAAGGAAATAAATGTAAGTGTATATAGCTGCTGCCACATCCTCACTGCTATATGCACTCTCATTGGATGTTGTACTGCAAAAACACTTCTCCCAAAGAAAAATTGCTTTGAATGTGCTGTCTCCCAACACAGAAATTTTTCTTTAAATTTAAAACCAAAACCATTTCACACCATTTCCTTCTGTGTTACCCTAACTTCATCCAATGTCACATATAAGAACTAAATTCACATCTCTCTGAACCGAAATTTCCTGGGCCACAATAAGAAACCAGATTTACAGATATTTTCAAATCATATCTGAATATGTATTTTTATATCACTCTGTGTATTCAGCATATGTGAACCAAAACTCTCAAATTGTTTTTAACAGTGAAAACACAACAAGACGGAGTCGATTTCTCAGACAACAAGGCACAAAATCATTTAAGGATTTCTAGATCAGAATCAACACCTCTCATCTGAAACTTGAGGCATATAAAAAACTTGATGGACATGAAAATGCTATGAGAGATATTGTGATATTAGGTTATAAATTGGAGAGGACTGATATGGAAGATTGTACAGTCATTTGGGTCTTACTATACCTTAAGAAAGACAGAGAGAGCTCTCTTTGTGCAGCCTCCTAGGTCCCACGTTCACTGAAGAGTTTACATAGTCTTCATGTACAACTTCAACTACCAGATGTTTTTCTAAATGAAATGAATTATAGTATCTGGATTTAGATTAAATTCATAGTACAAATTCCAGTTATATCTTGATATGTTTACCCATACTATGTTGTATTACAACTCCACTGATGTACTGCAGCATAGCTATTACACTATCTCAGGGACATTACACTGAAAAATTATGCAGAAAAATAAAAATTTCATTTTCAAACCAGAACATAGGGATCAGAAGAAACCTTGGACAAGCTGTAAACTTTTCAAACATATGCATTTTTATCTGAAGAAGTCTGACTTTAGGCAGTGTAGTAACAATGCTCTGCATATCCTGACTTGAGGCTCAAAGCTGTTCAGAGGTTTAGGTACAGATAAAGTCAAACAAGGGAAATAAATTAACTGTATCAAAAAGAAACATTTATTCTGATTTGAATATTTCAGTTCTAAATTGAAGGAATATTGTAGGACTGTTGTGTTATTAGTTGCCAGTATAGGATAGGTATATTGACTGGGACATGCTAAGGGACATGAGAGAGATTACAATGGCAAAAAAAACTCAGTAATAATAAAAAACTCTATTATTCCCATGAAGATTGGTAAAAAGTAATTTTGGGACATGTTCTAAAAACTAATTTTAGATACTACAATGATTGCCTCTTGCAGCAGCTATTTTTTATAAAATTCTGAGCAGAGTATAAGAACTAACTGAAATTTTTACTACTGAAGAACTATTCTGATATCCTGACTATAGTACATTTAAATTATTCTTCCCTGTAAGAATGAAAAAAAAACCCTCTTTTATACACACACACTCTCTCATATACAAACAAGGAAATCTATATAAAAAGTATTGATACCATAAAAAAAACAAAACCAAAAAGAAAAATATTAAAAGATAAAACTATTGAATATCTAATGGAAATTAGTTGTAAAGTTCATGACTACAAACAAAATCATGGTATCACTGAACAACAGAATAAAGAAACTCCTTAAATTACAAGCTTGTTCCCAGAAAGTGGAATTTATAGCTGTATAAGGAAGATCTGAGTATCATGAGCTCTGAAAATCTTAATGTAGAATCAAGCTAAGACCAACAAAAGGTAAAAAGCATAGAAAATAATAAGACATTTTTCTACCCATTAGAAGCAGAAAGTCTGCTGAAGAATCTGCAGAGCTGATAGATGATGGAGGTGTAATAGGAGAACTCAAAGGAGATAAGACCACTGTAGAAAGATGAGTTCTTCACCACTGAAGAAGTTTAAGAAGGTTCCCACAGTGACTGCTTTCTTTGAAAAAAGATAAACTGAAAGAACTATCTTCAAGTGTCAATAGATGTGAATTTAGATCAAATAAGCAAATGAATAGTAAAAAATTGCCAAGACAAGATAGTATACACACAGAGATTCTTAAATAACTCAAGTATGACCTATTATTTTGTTCATAGATCTTATGCTATTGCTTAAGTCAACTTCTGTCTGAGAAGAACAGAGATTCTCAAATTTTATGCCTTTTTTTAAAGAAGATCCTTGGAGAACCTTGGATGGGGAGATGTGGAGAGGATATAGAAAATTAATAAGTTGCATATCTGATTCTTGGCAGGTAGATTAGTAGAATAGGAGTCATAAAAACATAGACAAAACAAATAAAATGGAGAGAAAAAATTTTGTAGAGAAAACTCTGTTTTTTTAAAGTTCTCAAAAAGAATAAATAAACATATGATCTAGAATAAATATAAATATATTCAGTTTGCACACTATGCCTGGATTTTTTTTTAAAAAATAAATTGACTAGGTCTTCTGTAAAAAGCCTTTAAATAAATGGAGGAGATTTTCAAAAAGGAAACTCCACCTGTGGATTTATAAATACCTGAAGGACAGGAGATTAATAAATATCTAAAGACAGGAAACAATATCAGGAGAAAATTATCAGTTTCAACAATGAAAGTCCCATTCTTTGTGAAAGGTTGCAAAAGCTCCTTGCACCATTAGCTGGGTGACAAAAAGGCAGAGGCAACACATACAAAGCTATGTGCACGGAAAAAAGACAAACAAAAATTATTACTGTCTATAAATGATGAAAGGATATAAAGTAGACATTGTTGACCAGGAAAAGACATTTGCAACTCCTCTGCATATAACCATGAAAATGTCAGTTCACTGTTCACTGACAAACAAAACTGAAACATACACACACATAGAACCCCAACAATTATTTGGGAACTAAATCAGGATAAGATACTCTTGCACATGACAAAATAATCATCAATCATTGGATGAAATTTTAAGGCAATAGGTTTTAGATTTTTTTTTATTATTATTTTAAGATATGACTAAACTCTGGAACTTATTATCACAGGATAGTTTGGATACCAGAAGTTCAAGTTCAAAATCTGATTAAACAAATAAATAGAAACTTAACAATGGTAGTTAAATGCTGAGATACAAGCCCTAATTTAGGAATTCCCTTAAGACACACAAAGCTGGGGAACTGAGGAGTAAGTTACTGTGAGCTTGCTCTTTTTTTTTAATCTGTTTTTAAGCATTTTATTATTACTTAAGTGGCAAAATCTTAGGGAAAAGGAGATAGGACTGGGTTTAGACCTCTGATCCAATCCAGAAAATATATTCTTCTTCCATCTTCTGTTCCTGTGATATCAGCATGTTAAAAAAATGTCATCCTTCCCATATGTGGAGACAGCTGTTCGAGCAGTGTAAATCAGTATCATACTAAAGAAGTCAGTGTGTTATCTTCGTTTAAGCTATGTACAGGCTCAACTAATATTCCTTCCTTGAGTCATATATTTTCTACAACACAGCTTTTGATTTCGACTTCAAACAATATGTAAACATATAAAAGTATAGGCATAAATATTGATATAAATCATAATGTAAATGTAAATTTAAAAAGTACAACATTAAGCATAAATATAAACACAGACTTATATAATCCGTTCTTGTATGTTTCACAGCATGACTTGAAAAAGTATGTGAAGAATCTAAGGAATTATTCAAAAATCGTTATTCAATCATACATAGCTCAGATAAATTGTTCTGCCCTGTAGGTATAGAAGAACAGTACATAAGAAGGCTCATTGTTGATGCCTAGAAATATTCCTTAGTAATAAGTCAATTGCTACAACTTCTGAGGTCAATTATATGGGAAAAAAAGTCAAATTTTAACTAAAATGAAGCAAAAATGGTTTTAGAAAACATTTGCTTTAGTTTTCTAGCCTGCTGAAACCTATTTTAAAGTTTTAGTTGCTGTAGGCCACATAAGCAGACTTAGAAGGTAAATGCATGCATAACACAATGAATATTAGGCAGAAATATATAAATCCAAATGGATAACATTTATTCTGCATTTGTATCAGATGAAGAATTCTTTCTTTATTTGTTTGTTTATTTATTTATTACTTTACGGAATTAAACATATTAAAGGAAAATCCAAACTCTTTGTGATACAACTCATTTCCAAGACATTCTTGTGTGATAAAAAGAATAGATTAAAAATCTCAGACTAACAGAAAAGGATCATTCCCCAGAATCATGGCACAAAGGTGGGCTATGGTGAATCAGATGATGGATGATAAGATGCTACTATTTATTTTTAAGCACATTTATTGTTTGCTTCTGAGAGAATTTCATGAATTGTGAAAGACTTCCAGTGAGTTCTTAGGCTATGACCCTTCATGCTGGTCTCCACAGACGAAATCAATCTCTGGAAAGTTGACAACCCTTAAAAAGAAACTGGGATGTTCTGACATGGGGCTCAGTTGGCTCAAAGTCGGTTTTCATGCGTTGAGAGAAATATTTTCATTCTTTCAGGAGACATACATAAGGGGAATGTTTCAACCCTTCAAGAGGCATATGTAAGAGAATTCCACAGATCTAACAGTACACAAACCTTGTTATGAATCATGTGTTTGAAACTCCTGAACATTGAAATGATGAATAGGTTCTGAGTTGCTCAGATTTTCTTGTTGCATTACCTGCAGCTTCTGTTAATGGGCATGTCAACTTTGCCTGAATGGGAAAATCCATGTCTTTTCATATAAGGGATTTGCTTTTATAACTTATGCATCAGTCATCTCCAATTGATTTAAACTTATTAGAGTGACACATTTTCATTTATACAGTGAAACTGACTGCTTTACATGGAATTTAAAAGACCACAGCACATAATATACCAGGAAGGATCTTCCAAAGGACTTCAAGGAGTATTGAAACATCTGTCAGATTAAAAGTCCTTGGATTTAAGGTACTCCTCAACAAAACTAAAAATTCTGCTGTGCAAAGTACACAACATATAGTGTTCTCACTAGTGGACTGGCATGAAGACAGGCCTCAGAGGGCTCATTAGATACAAAATATACCAACACATTGTCTTGGTAGGGCCAGAAAAAAGAAACAATTTCAGTCACAGGAATATCCCCTTAATTTACAGCAATATTTGGAGGTGCTAACATTATGGGTAATTTGAATCTTAGCTTAGACATTACTTCTGGTCATGAATACAGCTAAAAGTGCTCTAATCAGCAAGTTCATGCCTGGTAGCATATTTGTGCATGTAGGAAATAGTGTTAGAGCTTAGAGAATTAGTGTTGACTTGGGACTAAAATGCTGCTAATACTTGAGTTTGGTTATCTACTTGTACAAGAACCACTGATTTTAGCTTGAAGCACAGAGTAAGGCTATGTTCCTTGTCTTAACTTTTTTCTGGTATAAACAAACAAAATATGTTCATATTTCTGGGGCATCTGAGTTCTTCTTGGTAAAACTTCTTATTCAAAACATTTTATGAATAAGAATTTATACTATATGAGAAAAGAAATGACAAACTGAGATCCTTAGAACAGCTCTTTTATGAAGAAAATTATTTAAAACCTCATCTATTTTAAACCCTATCATACATTTAAAAGCACTTAAATTGCATATTCTGTAAAAATTCCACTCCCTCAACTATCCGAATACTTGGCCAGCACAACATTTGTTTCACATGAACACAGTTATTGACAATTCTTAAGCTCTTCAAAAAAGATAGTATAGTGTGGTTTTGACAAAACAGTGCATTAAACTAAGGATGTAGAAATCACTGTTTTAGTTACATAAATTAAGAATGAATTGCTTATGGCATCAGTTACTGGGCAGCAGATGTCGGAAAGCCATATAAAATTGCAAATGAAAATTGAGCTATTCAGAGCTTGAGGAGTGGGCTTCAGAAGGTTATAAAGATACGACTGAGCTTTAAATCCTAGATATCATCTTACAAGTGTCTCACAATTAAATTACATTTTTCAGAATTATCTATGCTGAGTGCCTAGCAATAAGTGATTTCACATGATGTATCAGACCACTAATACACCAAATAGATGCACAATACAACCCTTGGCTTGGAAATCTACTGAGATGAGGCATTTGGTATTGCACTAGAACATGCTGAATGAATATAGCTGTAACCAACAACCTGAACTGCATGTGTGATGAATTAATTACTATAATTTCACTTTTAGATAAGATGCAGGGCAGAGTGGGGAGGAGGTTAGAGACAGACAATCACAGAGCTCAGGAAAAGGTTGTGAGAAAAAAACCTTCCTGAGCATAAATAGAGCATCAGTAAAGAGGCACTAGAAGATGTTCCTTTTGGTAAGATTGCATGAAAATCAGGCTGGACTGAGAGCAGAGTATTTTTATTTACAACGCATATGTGTCATATCTCTCCCATTGGGATAAACCCATATCTTGAGTCTCTTTTAGTCTGTCTCTCCTGTTTATTTCTGTGCTCACGTCAGTGGTGATGCTTCACTGCTCATCTGATTGCCTCCATCTGCCTATGAACAAGAAATCTTTCTTAAAACATTTAAAGTTCATTTCTTATTCTTTCTGTGAGATATATCAAGTTCTCTGTAGATAGAAATACATAGCAGAGCTTAGAAATTAGAAGCACCGATGGCACTCAGGGATCTGCAACTTTTTTTTACCTCTTATGAGAATAAGACTTAGGTTTGACTTCACATGCAGCTTCAGCCAGCTAAGTAGTTTAGTTTTCTTATCATTTGTTTTGAACTACAAATATAAAGGAGTAGTAATACCTTAAATTAATCCTAAAAACCAAAACCATTTCAGGTTGGATAAAAATAAGTGACATATGGGATAGTTATATCTCCCATTCTGTGATGTTGACAGCTGAAGATTTTTTAGATTAGTGTCCTGCCAGTGCCAAATGCATTAAGGAAAACGTCATTGTACAGATTCATTCATTTATTATTTCACCTGTAGGGGAAAAAATACAGGCAAATTAAGACAAAATTGATCATCCTTGAGGCAGTTGATTTAGCGCCTAAAGAACATCAAGGAAAACCTGAACCATTAATAAACTAATGTCTACTGTATGCTTCACTTAATTTATTAAACTTATATGTTCTGCATGCATTATGCATTTGTGCATTTATTCACTTTGTGTTCAAATATGATTAAGTAAAAGTCTAAAATCTAGATATTCTTTTCTGTCTTAGAGGGTTATTTCTAGAGAAATGTAGCAGTGGCTAATTCATTATTTGCATAATTTACTCTTTCTTTATTAACAGACTGTATGTGGCATTAAATCTATTTTTATTTTTAAAATTTCCCAATGAAAGACATAGGTCATATAGTTAAGACCAGATGACCTCACGTTACATACTATAGATTGAGTTATTATTTTGTCTTCTGAGTTGGAATGTAGGACATGGAAGTAACTAGTCTCCTAATCTGTTCTCGTATGGTACATTGACTGAAGATACCGTAAATACATGCACACAAACACACATGTGCATGCCTATAATTACTGATCTCTCTTGTTACAATGCTTTCTTCCTGGTTAAGGATTAACAGATTTTGCAAACCTAATATTTTGGTAGCTCATTGCACCCCCATTTACAGATGCACACACACACACACACACACACGCACCCACACACACACACATATACACACACACCCAGTCTGCAGATTTCATTATTTCATATAGCCTTTAAGAAAACGAGGCCTGAAATTTTCAAGCTGACAATAAACCATTTAATTTTAATTAATGTTATGACATATCTGGTTTCTGCATTTGCAGCAACTATAAAGCATATGTTAACTTCCTAATAAAAACAGAGTAATGCTTTATCTGTCACCTTTTTTTTTTTTTCCCCCCTTTTTTTTTTCCAGTGGAAATCAGTGCATATGTTATTACCTAGGGAACAGTTGTTGCTGTCTCCTGTACAGATCCATATCATTCTTAAATTTGCATTCTGATGGAGAAGCAACAAATGTTACTTAAATTCCATGAAGTGTGTTAATTACATTGAGCTCCATGAAATTATGGGTGAGAGAGCTGAAAAGAATTCCACAATTGCATCTTAGGTCTCTTGAGCATATCTTGTCAGATTAATGTCTTTGTCACTCACATGATAACCTTAAAATTACTTTTCTCCCTAAGTGATATTCCCCAGACCTCAGTAACACAGAAAAATTCACACAGAGCTAAATAGCAGATGTAGCTTGTATTGTTTACGTAAATAATGCTGATGCTTTTTTGACAATAAATAAAAAATGAATTTCATTAACGAGTGCAGCTTGTTACTTTCCTTTGATTATTTTACAGTCTTTCTTCTCTGCTTCTACATATAAACTGCAGTGCAAGTCCCTAGGACAGTATGACTTCCTAGTATGTCTCCAGAACAAAGGCTAAAATCATGTAAGTGCTGAGGATATAATGCTTATTTTTTTAATCTTTTTTTTTAACTGCTACTTCTGTGCAAGCCTTAAATAACCATAGTTGCCTCATTATTTGAATCCAGAAATCACTGTTTTGTGTAACAGTAACTGAAACTGTCCTTAAAGATTTGACCACGTGGGTATCTCCCCACAGGTCAACTGAAGGTTTCTTAAAACAGGTAATATAGAAGATTTGCTGTGCCAGGGCTTGAGCTGCATGCTTCAGTTCCCCAGCAGGGGACATACTCCACCCTCAGAAAGCTGCAAGTCTTCTCACAAAGTCACAACTATGACTGGCGAAACTCAACCCATTGGAAATCTATATTAGATGTCAGACCCGTCTAAGAGACAAATCTAATCCTTTTGGCTGAAAAATAGCTCACAGCAGTCTGCAGCTCCTAGTTTACTGATATTTGGAAGAATGGTTTGGTTTGGCAATCAATGTCCTAGAGCCACCAAAGACTTTGATATTATCTTTTTTTCTTTAAGCCCATAAAGAGGATTATTGGGGGAGAAAAACAAAACCAGAACATCATCAGTATTACTTATCTTTTTTTTCATGAAAAATAAACTATGTTACTGAAGTTCACTGGTAATATTCTAATTATTTGTAATAATTAAAAAGTGTTACAAGCTCTACTTGCTAAATGTGTTATAAACTCTACTTGCTAAATGAGAGAGGCGAAGCACAGTGAAATGTGTTATATACGGTAAGAATTGTATTTCAAATCAAGCAAATTCTTTTTGTCTTATCAACATCTCAGAACTAATAAGTGATGAGCTTAAAACACAAGAACCTGGAAAAACGCATTAAAATCAATTTACTCTGATTAAGAATGCAGCCAAAACTTTAAGAATAGGACCTCATTTTCCACAACTTCATATACTATAAACTGGTTTTTACACAGCTGAATATCAAAATGTAAAACATGACCATTTACATTTTGTAATGTTGTGCTTTTTGTTTGATTACTATACACAGAATGAACACAAGATTCATGGCACTGATATAAGAGCCATGAACACAATACAGAATTATTTTCATTTTCCCCTACTGAGAATCTATCACTTTACATTTTAGTGTCCTTTCTGAAATATAAAATTTTATAATGTAGCCTGGAAAGAAGATGGTGGAAATGAAAGAGTTATTCTTATGGAAGTCCATCCATCCAGTCTCTGCAAGGCTACCAGATCTATAAATAATGGAGAAAGGCCCTCAAGCTAAGGATGCCAAATTTAGTAGCATCTAATGAAAAGATAGGAGTAAAGTCCTGAAATCTCTTTTCAATTAACTTCAGTAGAAATGGGGACCTAGATTGAAAAGTCTTCAAGAAATCATTGGTAGAGGTTTCTCTGATAATCTTTATATTCTTTGTACAAATAACTTCCTCAAGATCATTATTAAAATGTCTGTTCTTGCTATGTATTTTTAAACCTGATCTAGTTACTCAAATCAAGGGTTTTCAAGCTTTGCCTAAGGTCATCATAAGAAGGGAAGGGGAGAGACAAATCCTCATCATTACTTTACAAAAAAAAAAAAAAAAAAAGCAACAGAGAGTTGAATCAAGGAATGTCTGGAAGGACTTTTGTGGAAATCTGTCTACAAAGTAGATTGAAAAAGTGTTTTGTTCTAAATCCTAATCTCTTCTGTAGTCTCAAGAAGGCTAACACAAGAAGATTGCAACAGGGATGAGTGATATTTGTCACCAGACATCTGCTAAGACACAGCCACAGTACATTTACCCTGCTGGGTGGCACATAATGGAGGCTACCCAATCTAGTGTTTACCATGAAAATTCAAATCTAGTGTTAAGAGATTTTCTTACTGTTGCTCTTAATGAAAAGTGCATCCTGGATCAGTTATATCAGCAGACTGACAGGAAATGAGTGAGATATCAAAGCTTGAAAGCAATAGTTTTTAATCTGTGTGATTCTCAGCCTTACTGTACGGTAAATAAAGTACAGTGATACTAACAGCCCTTGACAGGAAGAACAACAGGGCAGTGAGGATATTTGTGCATAAGCCCATGACTGGTTATCCTGAAATCACACAAACACAAGTCCCTTCTCTTTGCACAGTCCCTCTTACTCTGTGCTTCAGGAGCTGTGTCACCATGAAAGTAAATGCAGACATGATATGCTCGCAAATTTTACTGTCTTTTGGGGAGACAAAACTCTGGAAAGCAGAAAAAAAGACATGAGAATAGGTGAGGGAATGCTAAGTGACTGCTCAGGGTTTGGGGAATGGGTGAATGATCTTGTTGCAAGCAGTTGACCAAAACTTTTGAGTTTTGTCCAACAATTCCTGTGTTCTCTGCCTCACTGAACAAAATAAACCATCCATTGCTGTATCATTATATGTGTCTGAGAGCACTTAGACTGGAACCTGTGAAGAAGGTGGGCAAGTTGTGTCCCATATATCTTCCTTACGAAGGAAACTCTCTGAAATCTCGTATTTTTCTTTCTGTGTCTTGTTCTCCAGTTTGACCCTAGCAAGGTTTAATTCCTCAGCAGCACCTCCTGTCAGGATCACTTCTGCTCGTACCCAGAATAAGAGCTTATGGGCGGTGTGGGAGAAGCTTAAATCACCCTGGCCATGAGTCCTTGGTACTGCTTCCTTGCTATATCAAACACAAAAACCAAATCCACTTTTGTGTTGTTAGCACAGGAGGTAAAAAGAGGCAGTTCTATCTGTGTGATTCTCAAGATGGGTATTTTTAATTTGCTTCTGTACCTTCTGTCTCCTTCAAAAAGCACAATACTATAAATAATTATTAAAAGCTATATAAAACAAGCTGCTATAGGCTTTTCCACTAAATACCCAGGTGGTAAATAATTGTTCTATTATAAAGAGCATCTGAGTTACACAGTACTACTCTGTGCACTCTGACAGCTTACCCTCTGTAGCCACACAGATTTCATCAAATAGCTAACACAGTGCGGACTGACAAATGTCCTAAAAACTTAATTTTGCAAGTAAAAGTAAAGAAATATTTAAATCACTGAAAGAAAGCCACAACACTTCACAAAATAGCAGTGCAAGGAATTCAACTGATCTTCCTTAATGTTACAAGTGTTAAGCACCAATAAAATACAGAAGCAACCAGGTTCCCTGTATACACACATATTCTTTCAAATGGATTTTAAGATAAATGTTTTATTTTTGCACATAATAAATATAAATTTAATTGCAAATGTTCTCTGTTTTACCTTTGTCTCTATAACAAGTCTCATCTTATCTGAAAAAATAGAGTGGAATGATGGAAAGATTTGAGAGGTGTTTACACTTTAGATACCTTCTGCTCTAAAATCATGGCTCTTTCAAATGAGCTAATGAAGTACTGTAACTCCACTAGCTCAGTCTGACAGCCATTACTCTCGGCTCTGCAAACACTGCACTAAATCTCTGTGTATCCTTGGTGACTGTTATTAGTAGGCCTGGGTGTATTTCGCTAGATGTTTAGAATTCAGCTAAGAAAATCCTCAATCAGAAACAAGCCATAATAGAGCTAAAGATATTACAATCACTCTCTTTCTCAGAAGAAAGCAGGGGGGTGGGAATTATTGTTTCTGCCTTGAATTGTTTGATTTTTATAACTAGAAAATTGCTAAAAGAGCAATTTCTGTACCACCACCATCATCACCACCACACCTCCCCCACCCCCTCCAGTAAGCAGTTTTGCTGCATATTTGGGCACCTGCTGATGCATGAGAACCACAGTTCACGTAGAATTTTAAAATATATCCAGTACTCAGATTCTTTAAAGCACCCAGATACCTCTTCCAACACTTAAATCTAACACAGAGGCACTGCTCATATCTATAAGGCCAACCAACACTCAGCTCTTATTCTGATCAACATAAATTAATGTCTATTAAGAAATCAGATAATTTCCTGTATCTTAGTGTTATTTACACTCCCATGAGGAAGTACTTTCTAGGATTGTCCATCCTTTGATTACAAGGAAGTATAGGGATATTGACCTCAATTGAACAATTGGAATTAAACACAAGAATTAGTAACATATCTTGAAGTTTTAGATTGTATTGCCTCCATATCTAACTTGAACTTATTAATGTCTTTCAAATAGTACAGTGCTGGATAGAAGTAGTTAAAAGGAATCTAGTTGCTTTATTTTGCAAGACATATTAACATATATTTACTAGGGTTTCATATAAAATACTACATTTCTGACAAATAGTCTTACTTCACATTATGCCAATATCACTCTTTTTCTTTTCCTTTTTTTTTTTTTTTCCCCCAGTAATAAACAAGAGATATTTGTTTTTTACTTAATTATTCAATGGTCTCCTAGTAACTGACATTGTGGTAATAATTACTGTTTCTTGGATTTGTTTTTCTGCAGTTTTTGACCCCACTTGTATGAGGTAATTCACAAACTTAGCATTTATTGAAGTCTCTCTGCTGGCTCACAGCATTGTTGACATTTGAATGTTCAAAGTAAGATTCACAAGGATACATATATGTCTTTGTTCAACCAGTAGTGGATTCTGGTTGAAAATCTTACATCTCTAACAATGATGTGATATACTAAACTCTGCATCAGGCAGGATTGCTGCTACATGTCTAGATTGGGAATCAGGTGTTGCTGGTCCACTTCACTGCACAACACACAGTGCTGAGCCACAGCTGTTATGTCAGACCAGTGAAACTAGTGTGATCACCCTATTTTTTTTCTTGAAGCAGTCTTGTCTCCTTGGGTTCTAGGAAATTAAATAGGTGAGCAAGACATTTTTTAATCTTCTCATCTATATTTTATATCCCAAATCTCCAGCTTGAGCTGAGTTCAGTCTGTTTTCCCTTATCTTCCTATATACATATATATATATATAACTGAATATGGTACTAATAAAACAGAAATCTGTTATGAAGTTTACCTCTGAACAAACTACTAATGACTTCTTATCCAGATAATATAATAGACTTGCTACCCCTTTCTTGGTCTACTGATAAATCCAAATAAAACCATTCTGAAGAACACTGCTTTTTCTAGGAATCTTCAAGTGCAGTTGAAATGAAGTCACAACATTTTTTTTTCAGTTGCTTGAGCCTTCAGTTGAAATCAGAGACAAAAAACATCTCCAAACCTCTGCACAATCTAGTCTGTCTTTATTTCCATTTCTAAATACGTCCAAGAAATTAATTCTGGCTCAAAAAAGGAGTTTCTGCCTTACCAGTCGCAAGACATTGACACAAAATTTTTGCACCATTTCACTATAAAAAGTCTTGGCTTTTTGCCTTCTCTGAGCATTTTTATTTCCTACCACTTAAAAAAAATATTACGCTAGACAGTGACAGTATAACCCCATATATCCCAATTATTTTCTTCTGTTCCCTTGTGGTTTATTCAGGCACGAGTCCTTCCTCCATGAAACCATCCTCAAAACTCAATTTGACTTNTACACTCCCATGAGGAAGTACTTTCTAGGATTGTCCATCCTTTGATTACAAGGAAGTATAGGGATATTGACCTCAATTGAACAATTGGAATTAAACACAAGAATTAGTAACATATCTTGAAGTTTTAGATTGTATTGCCTCCATATCTAACTTGAACTTATTAATGTCTTTCAAATAGTACAGTGCTGGATAGAAGTAGTTAAAAGGAATCTAGTTGCTTTATTTTGCAAGACATATTAACATATATTTACTAGGGTTTCATATAAAATACTACATTTCTGACAAATAGTCTTACTTCACATTATGCCAATATCACTCTTTTTCTTTTCCTTTTTTTTTTTTTTTCCCCCAGTAATAAACAAGAGATATTTGTTTTTTACTTAATTATTCAATGGTCTCCTAGTAACTGACATTGTGGTAATAATTACTGTTTCTTGGATTTGTTTTTCTGCAGTTTTTGACCCCACTTGTATGAGGTAATTCACAAACTTAGCATTTATTGAAGTCTCTCTGCTGGCTCACAGCATTGTTGACATTTGAATGTTCAAAGTAAGATTCACAAGGATACATATATGTCTTTGTTCAACCAGTAGTGGATTCTGGTTGAAAATCTTACATCTCTAACAATGATGTGATATACTAAACTCTGCATCAGGCAGGATTGCTGCTACATGTCTAGATTGGGAATCAGGTGTTGCTGGTCCACTTCACTGGACAACACACAGTGCTGAGCCACAGCTGTTATGTCAGACCAGTGAAACTAGTGTGATCACCCTATTTTTTTTCTTGAAGCAGTCTTGTCTCCTTGGGTTCTAGGAAATTAAATAGGTGAGCAAGACATTTTTTAATCTTCTCATCTATATTTTATATCCCAAATCTCCAGCTTGAGCTGAGTTCAGTCTGTTTTCCCTTATCTTCCTATATACATATATATATATATAACTGAATATGGTACTAATAAAACAGAAATCTGTTATGAAGTTTACCTCTGAACAAACTACTAATGACTTCTTATCCAGATAATGTAATAGACTTGCTACCCCTTTCTTGGTCTACTGATAAATCCAAATAAAACCATTCTGAAGAACACTGCTTTTTCTAGGAATCTTCAAGTGCAGTTGAAATGAAGTCACAACATTTTTTTTTCAGTTGCTTGAGCCTTCAGTTGAAATCAGAGACAAAAAACATCTCCAAACCTCTGCACAATCTAGTCTGTCTTTATTTCCATTTCTAAATACGTCCAAGAAATTAATTCTGGCTCAAAAAAGGAGTTTCTGCCTTACCAGTCGCAAGACATTGACACAAAATTTTTGCACCATTTCACTATAAAAAGTCTTGGCTTTTTGCCTTCTCTGAGCATTTTTATTTCCTACCACTTAAAAAAAATATTAGGCTAGACAGTGACAGTATAACCCCATATATCCCAATTATTTTCTTCTATTCCCTTGTGGTTTATTCAGGCATGAGTCCTTCCTCCATGAAACCATCCTCAAAACTCAATTTGACTTCTCAGAAATGGGAATAAATGCTTAAATGGCTATTAATTCCAGTGCTGCAAATGCAACATTATGTCCAGTACATCAGGAGTATCTTGTAACAACTACTTCTGAACATTCATTCAAAAAAATAAATGAATAAATCCTTGTTGGTAAAATTTGTGTGATTATTAAATAGTTCCTGTGTCAATAATGATAAATGGATAGGTTTGGAATTTGAACTGTGTACTTCAATTTTTCCCTTTTTAGAAAGGGTACCAAGGAAAGAATATGTGTTTCTTTATGAGTGCAGAATACTATACCTTCTCCATTGGCTTCTACTTGTAAACAGATGTTTTCCTTTCACCCACAGTAGCTGAAGATATCTAGCTGATTTGGGGTTGGATTCTTTTTATCCGCTTCTTTTTTTTCTGCTTTTTTCTGTTTGTGATGGATAGAATTAGATGACTAGCATCCTGCAACTGGCACATCTTTAGATGAAATTCTCTAGAGAAAAATGAAAGGCAGATGCGAAGAAATGTTACATTTGACTCTGACCAAAGCTCTGTGTAAAGAGCTGTGGCTGATCAATACTAGCCCTATTAATTCTTATCCTGGATGTGCGATCATTGCTTCTGTTCCCTCCCCAGAGCTAAATTACTTTGAAACAGCACAAAAACTGCTCACAGGAGTTAGTCCAAAGACATACAAAAATATTTTCTTCCACACTGTCAAGCATAACTCACAGTTTCACAAACAGAATGGAAGAGAATTTGGTTTTATATTGCACCCTTCATCGGTTCCAAGTACCCCCAAAGCAGTTTGCAGCTTTGAATTATTGGAGGCACTGACTGTGCAGTGAGTGTGTAAGCAATATCTCAGCAATGGTTACACAGAAACCTACATATTAGAATGTGTTTTGCTGAGGGATGTAAAAGCTGGGCAGCCTTCCTTGTGGGATTCTGTACTTCCTCCTGCATTGCTAACTAGCAATGGGCTGCAGGTGGTTCATTTAAACATTTCATTGAATGGCACAACACATCCTTTACACAGCAATGCCCACATTAGGCATGAGTATGCATGCCAGTGAGCATGACAAAGGAACCATATTAAAGTAAATCTTTAGGTAAATATGAAGAACTAGAGCTTCAGCTGGTGAAAATTGGCATTGCTCCATTGAACCCAATACAACACTGTTGATTTCCATCAGCTGAAGATTTGGCTGTAAATATTTTGACACTGAGCCAGGCTTCTTGCACAATTGTGTTAAGTCATTAAGCTTAATACTTAAGTGTGCAGTACTATAAATTTTATTTAAATAGCTAATCTATCAATTCTTTGGGAGTTCAGTTCTGTGAAGAAGCAAACACATTTGGATATGATATTCCTCTTAGCTCAGCTCTCAGGCAAATAGATAAATACAGTGAGGAAGAGAAACCACATTCAACTACAAATTCTTTCTTACTTTTATTTTTTTTTAACTCAGAAATCAAAATAGAGAAAACCAGCATTGAACATGCATTCAGAAGAAAAACATTATATCAGATTCTACTGGCTACTTTAATATAATTTTTATTATCATTCCTTATAAATATTAATCAGTGTTCTCAATGTACATTTGAAGGATTGTTTACAACCACAGAATCCAATCATGCCTGTAAGATACTGTCATGGCACTGCAGTTAGTAGAAAGCTATTAACGTTTCTCTGAAAAGAAAAAAAAATACAAAAAAAAACCAGGCCCATCTCTGTCCTAAATACTTTGATGATTTGGGCTTATGCCTTTCTGGTTACGTCTATGCTCCTTTTAAACAGCAGTTCATGGTGAACCTACCTCCCCTCTAAACATCTGGAAATCTCCAACAGCAAAGACAACTTTGTCTCAACAGCAAATAGATTCCAAGTGATGCTCAGCAAACACAGATATCCATTCATCTCTCCATACTCCATCTTTCAACTGGAAACATTTCATTACTTTGGGAGAAATAGGAAAATATTTCCTCTCTGTGCATTTTTCTCCACAGGCTGCAGCTTCCTTTAGGGCATGTCCACCTTTTCTAGTGTGGGATCCTTCATAGGCTGCAGAGTGCTTCTCTGTGGTCCTCCAAGGAATTCAGGGGGACAACTTGCTCTACCATGGTCTTCTCCACAGGCTGCAAGAGAATATCTGTTCTGATGCACAGAGCACATCCTCCTTCTCTCATTTTGTTTTCTGCAGGGCTGTTTCTCACAAGCTTTTTCCTCACTACTCACAGTGTTTTGCAACATTTTGCTCTTTTTAAAAAGATTTTCCCTGAGGTGCACCATCTTGTCTGGGAGGCTCAGCTGTGACATATGGTGGGTATATTGAAGCTATCTGGAACAAGTTGTGTCTGATATGGGGCAACTCTCAGACTCTCTTCACACAGAGCAGCCCTGCCACTTCCCATACACACACACCTGTAGTAGTAAAGCCAGGGCAGATAAACCTGATAGAGGGAAAAGTTACATTTCACACAGAGTGGTTCAAAACCACATCAGACACCAATAAGGAAAAGAGAAACAACTGTCCTTCTTTCTTAGGTAAAACATAATTACCAAAGACCCTTGTATCCACTCGAGAAAGGAAAACCTGTTCCCAAAATCAATTGTTTGAACAATTTTTATAGCCTTTCAAATAATTCATGAAAAAAGCTTCCATATGCTAGATACAGAAAAAAGAATATAGATATTGAAAATGGTGGAATTTAGCCCATTGAACTTTAGACATCTACAAACCAGTTATTCATAGCTGAGCTAATCACTCCAGATACTTCTTAAAATTCAAGGATGAAGAACTGAGGTTCCTTCAGGGTGAAATTCTTCTGACCAAATATGGACAGCCACCTAAAGTTAAGACTTTTCCACTAAAAGTGTTTATTTCTCTCTGGCAATAAAGATAGCTTAGCTGCCTACATTTGACCACATAAATTCCACCTCAGATGTTTTATGATCAAATTTCTAGATATTTGAATGCTTAGTAAAGACCATAAGCTTGATGTGTGAAGACATGCTGAACAAGCAGAACGGCCTCTTCAGCATGGGATGCTGAATTTAGTTATAGACTGGTAGCAATTAGTAAGCTAGAGTGAGAGAGAAGGAAATTTCAATCCTTGTTCCATAAATATTGAAAAAAAATGTATATAAGCAGAACATTTTTAAACAGCTGAACTTGAGAAGACCCGGTTTGAATACCAAATAGCCTATTGTTTAACAGATGGTTCTAGTGATATAGGTTCAGCTCCCTACAGCAGTGTGGAAACTCAGGCAGAGTCTTTCAGGGGCATAGGTGCATGCTCTAATCAGTAAATTCCTATGTAAAAATTGGAGAGGGCAAAAATGAGTACAGCTTCTACCAGTGGTTTCTAGAAGGTTCAACCCAGTAGATATAATTTGAGAAGTCAAATGAATCAATCTCAAAAGGACAATTTAGAGAAGAAATTTGTTTCTACATAGGCAGAACTGAGATATAAACCAGAGCCTTATGTATTCAGTGCTCCCTAGATCTCTGCAGTTATAAGTAGATATTTAAGATTCTTTAGCAAATTTAAAATGTAAATGTACAGATTTCTAGTGTTAGACAACAGGTTTTGAATGGATGGTCTGTAGTTCTTCAACTGGCATTTAAGAATTCTAGCATACATCTTGATGTGAAGACACAGCTTTTCTGTCTTACAGTTTTTTTTAAATCTTATAACTCAAAAACTTTCAATTAAATAAGGTGAAGAAAATTTTAGAACTTGTGTTTTTTAGCAAACAAAATTTGAGAGTCATTACCAGAGGAATGTATACTTGTCTGTATGACAAGTATACGACAAGGAGATACAAATATATAATATTACTATACCTTTTCTTGTAATTACTTTAGTTTCTTAAGGAGTGTTGTATAGGTCTGTGTCATTTAACTGTGATGTGTATTAACAAAATGAAGACCTGAGTACTGTTCTGTGCAACCAATGCACTCAGATTTGCTAGGTTATTGCTTCCTTACTTCTTCATGTAGCAAGTAGCTAAGCAGAGCTGTAGACAGAGGCTTAGATGTTTAGCAAGCCATGATAATATGCCATCCTCAGCATGCCAAATGTGGTGCATATCTCAGAGTTCCCCTCATATGTATCACTTCTGCTGCGGTTATCATTTATAATTTTTACAGTGCCCAAAAGAGTATTCCAAGACAGGAGTAATTCAGCATCCCGGCAGTTTCATTAGTGCAGAGTCAGGTTCCCGTGTTCAACACACTTTACCTTGCATTTGCAACATTCTGCAGTTCTCTGCACAGGCTGAATGCTTATACATACAAAAGGAAATGTGTTTCCTTTTTTAAACATTTTCTGGCCCTTATTTCCATAACTCTTCACTGTGAACAGTTTTAACTCTTATCAAAAGGTAACAAATGTCCTAAAGTCTAAGACAAGACAACTTTAACCTCCCATATCAGTAACATCTGTAAACTGTCTGCCAAGTTGTTGCTAACGACTCAAGTACAGAAGCAGGACTCTCTCCTTACAGATTACTATAATGACCATTCCTTTGCTATGTGCATAAAAATGCATGTGAGGCATTTTGTGTATTTTGGTTGCAGAAATCTCATAATTCCCTTTTGCACATCTTCCCTTGAAAGATGCACTCAGCTGTTTAGCAGAGCTGAACATCTATGCAACTGTAGAGACTTCAACTTACAGTTCTGGATTTGCATTGGTTTGTTTGAAGATTTTGTTTTGTGCTTATTTTAAAAGTTATTTTTCTCACATATTTTTGTAACTTTTATTGGTAGTACCTTCAAAAAACTATCCTCTCACAACCTGCCCTTTCCAGTGTTCTAAATATAATTGTAGAAACAAAGAAATGCATATTAATAAGTAAAGAAGCACAGGTGTGCCTTGCAGACAGTAAGTTTTTTAAAGTCCTTCCTGAGTTTTTGAATCATTATCCCTGCATAATTTATATTGTGTTACTGTGTGCAAACACTGAACCTGGCCCACAGAAAGAGATGTGAGCTGGTTCAAAAGATAGACCTTGGATTTTCACAGTAGAGGGCATAAGCTATTTATTTATGTATCAAATAATTATGAAAATTTCTTGACATATTTTCTAGTCAAAGGAATGTGAAGGAAAAGCAGAGGATATGTAGTTCATTATTACCTTTCTTACTCACAGCCAGGGATGCTGATATTGTACTGATTGTGCACTGACTGACTCCTCTTCATTGTCATTATCCTTTCATGTTTTTTAAAAAAAAAAAAAAGGAAGGATACTTGTTAAAGTGGGTGCTGGAGTCATGCACTGAAGGAAAATAAGGTAAAATTAGTTCTTTGTGCTAATTGCATTGACTGAAAGCAGAGTATATATATATATATAGATATATATATAGACTAGTCCTGAGTATTAAGTACATATTCTGAACACATAGTTTACAGGACAGCTTCTAAGAAGTCAACAAAAAAAGTCCAGAATCCTTTAGATGAAAAGTGGCTCCACTCTGCTTCCCGTTTTGGGAATGCAATCCCCAGCATCTGAACTAGGAGTATCCAGATTGATTAAATGCATAGACATACTAGATTTTTAGTACATTTTTCCCTTCCCTGAGTAATATTTCAATTTTTTTTCTTCCTTAAAGAGCAAAAAATCCTTTAAATAGACCACAGTGTGATGAGGTATCCTGAGCTACCAGCTAAATGCACACTCATCTGCTCATTTACTCTCAAATCTCAATGAGACATGGGAAGAAAATCAGAATAGAAAGGTTCTGAGTCAAAAGAAAGACAGTGAGATTGCATACCAATTAGTGTCCTCAGCTAAACAGACTTGTCTTGGAGAAAAACAAAATATTGCTAAGTAAAATAGACTTGGGGATGACAAACAAAAATAACCATTAAAAAATACCTTTCCTCCTTGTTTTTCAGGCTCAACTTCCCTCCTTTCTTGCAGATTCTTCTGCCTGACTCCACTCACCTGGAGTAGTACATCAGGGTTGGGGACTAGGAGTTGAGTCAGTCCACAACATCTCCTCTTCTACTTCTTCCTCACACTGTTTCTCTGCTCCTGCATGGGTTTTCCAGGAACTGCAGAAGAATCTCCACTTCCTCCTCCTGAGTTCCTTCTGCTGTTTCACAGCCTCTCCTCATACCTCTTCCTTTGTTTGTCCAGTATTTTTCCTTTATTAAATATACAGTCAATAAGTTCTCCCAGCTTGACTGAGGGGCTCAGGCATGCCCTGTGGTGGATCTTTTTGAGAGCCATATGGAAATGGCTGTGTCCAGCATGGAGTAGCCTCACCTTGTTCTCACCCTTATAGCACTACTCCAACTCCCTTCAAATCTTGCCATATATACCAAATATACAGAGCAAGTATTGGATTTATTTTTTTAAATTATGAAAACTATGAGAAGAAAAGGTCATTAAAATACTTGACTGAAGTTCAAAAAGAGAAATTCTTTTTCTTTTGTTTTTAGACATTTACCTACTTTCCTCTTTATCTAGTGCAATATATTTTTGTTGAAATAATGATATTTTGAAAAAAAGTTAAAAAATATGAGCCTGAAAAGTTGAAAATGCTGATATTTTCAACACTATTGATTTAAGACAGTCCATTTTGGAAATGTCAGAATTAAATCTGCATCTTTTCTTTTTATTTCTGTCTTACTATTTTTATTCTAGACTATGTTGGAGTGTAAGAGCAATTTTGTAAAGATTTTTTCCCCTCTGCTACTACATGGAAATGACTCATTCTGTGTTTTTCAGAATAGTAAAAGATTTAAGCATCTGTCTAAAGTCAAAATTGTGAAATTGCCTTGCAGCTATAGAGAATTGTTTTCACCTGAAAGCTGGGAAGAATATCTGTGAGGAAACCAGAGAGGTTTCCACTGAATATAAGAGCTGCTTAAGATTTTGGTTTGGATGAATCAACATTTTCTACTAAAGATTTTTTTTCCTCTAAAAATGTTCAGCTAATTATGTTGTTAGGTGTTATTAAGTCATTCCTAAAACTCCATTCAGCTTAATATAGATTTACCTTTTATGTGATGGAATCACTTGTCGTTTGATAGTCACGTGTATAAAGTATTCATCAATGCAATGAAGTCAGGTCTAAGTTTGTTTGCTTTTTCAAGAAGTTATCTTCTTTAGCTGGGGGAATGTGTAGGATGACAGCATCGAAAAACAGTTTACATAGCCTTCACAGTTTGAAATCACTTGTTGACCATCATAGCTCAGATGTCCATGAATAGAAGGGTATGAAGACTAGCTTCTGAGTGAGATGTGGTAGCAGTGGGATCAGATATGCAGCTTTGCTATGGATTTGAACAAAATGGAAGTATACTGCCGGTTCTTAATTTTGAGTCTACCAATTTGACTTTTTTTCAATGACCAAAGAATGGGGTTTTTTTTTCCTTTCTGGCAGGGAAAGAAAAAAACAAGAAAAAAATAGATTTTATGGTACATGCATAATCATTTAGCATACTTTTATTTCTGAAATATCTGTCAAAATCTTGCTCAAGTTGCTAGATTAAATCCTTTTTTTGGCACAAAAACTTGATCTTGATCTAAACTTGTGATTTTAGATACACGCCTCTCTTGGTGATCTCACTTTTAAGTTTTATCTTTTCCTCTGAAATCCGTCTGGATATATTTTGTAAGCCATCCAGCTTTCCTTTATCCACCTCTCTTTTACAGTGTTTATGTCTCCAACATGTCAGAATTAAGGGAGAGAGAGCAGAATGACATGTGAGTAAAGAAGTGTTCAACTATTTTGTTTAAGCTTCTGAATGTATAGTTACCAATTTGATTATTTTCAAGCAGTTTTCATCATAGTAGCCTGAACTGTGACACATTAATAATTATTGGCTGTTTTTCAAGAACTGTATATTCTGAGACAGAATAGCAATGAGTTTTTCCTAGTGGTCTCAGGGAAGCCTGCTCACAGTCTGAATAAGTCATCAACAGTCCACTGCAGGTACAGCCAGAGTACATTGTCAGGTGGGTAGTTTCCTAGATGCAAACCAAATTATTTCATGCTTGGTTAGTTACACAGTATCTTTCTACATTTACTTGTATTGTTATGCTGCATTTAGCTGACTAATGACTCAAAAATTTTATCTAACTTCATCCAAAGCAGTTGTTCAAGAATTGCAAGAATATAAATAATTTCTATAGAATTAGCAAAAAACAAAACCAATTTCAGCTAGAGAAAGTTCAATACTGCTTACAACCCACACCATGATTTTTTAATAAAAATCATTGTAAAGATCTGTCCAGAAGAGTAGTCATTAGGGAGAGCAGGACATATTGATGTACAACTCTCAGTGACACTTCAGGAGAGATTTGCTGAGGTGAAGGTAAGATTCTGGGGCTGTAGCCAACCCATCAACATGTCCTTGGGCAGCAAGATGTGACACGGCAGTAACCTTACAGCTGAGCAATGTGCTGACCATATTGAAGCTGGATCTGATCCTGATGTTATCAATGAATAGATGCTGTGGGATTGGTTGCCCTAGTCTTCATGTGATGAAATTTAAACACATATCTTAGTTAAAGATTATGACACACTGACAATGCAGAACAATAACTGTCTTCCAATAACACATGTTAAAAGATTTTTTAGTATAAATTAATATTTATAAATCTTACAAATGTGTGTCAAATTAAAAAACCTCAATCTTCTCATTTTTCAGTCTTGATCAGGTTTCTTCTGTGTGATAATCTGTTCTTAACATGTAAACAAATAATTTTACATGGTGATAATTAACAGCGGAAAATATGTCAGTACCAGGACAGTAGCTAGTAGTAGCTAGTGAAGAAGTAGAACAAAGGATGTAAATGCTCTGCATGTTTGTTTACCCAGTGAGTTTAATACTGCCATGATACTCCCTTTTTGCAGAGTGACAGCCATGTTAGGGAAGTGAACCTTAATGAAGGTTGACTCAACTGGTGAGCAGTTGACATATATCAATATAAAATAAATTGTCAAATTTAATGAAAGCCTTTAAAAGTGACATTCATTCTCTCTCATTCTACAGCCTAGACTTAACCAATAATAACAGAGAGTGTCACATAAAATAAAATAAAAAAATATTTATGGTATACCTTCTTTTTTAGTTACTTCTGAATGCAGAAAATACTCAGAGTTCAGTCAAATGACACAGAAAATTAGATTTCTCATTTGAATTTAAAAAACATGCACTTGACAATTTTCAATGTCTAGTTTCACAATGGCCAGAGATTTAAAAGTCAGCCCAGGTTTATACAAGAATTAACTGTTCTGTTTTAAAGGAAAAATAAAAATAAAACAAGGGATCTTGTAATTTGTCTGATTTTTTTCCCTTAATATTGTCTCCATTCAGTGCCACTGTAGTCCTGTAAAAAGGCTAGATGCTTCTGCATGCATAAGTCATCGATAAAGAAAGTACGCCATAAATAACATGATGTGAACTTTTGTTTGGTGGAATAGTCTCAATGAACAAATCAGAAAGTTTTGTTGGTTTTTTGCTTTTGTTTTTGTTTTTTAAATCAGGAGTATAAACTCAGTCTTTCATTTATTATCCCAAGACTGTGATATTTTGTTCTGTTTCCGTAAAAGAAAGTGACTCTTGAGTCCAAAGCTTTCCTACTATTTACGGTACTAACAAAATCTACTTTTTATTTTGATAGAAGGTATCACTTTATCTGCACTTCAGGGAACCCATAACTGAAGGGCTATGTGTACTATTATCAATCTAAGTCAAACAGATACCAGTTGGGGATATTTGCATGGAGATGATCATGAGACCCAGTTTAAATGATTTAAAAGCATTCTAACCGATCTGCTCCTCAGGGTTCCACTCTGCTTCTTTACATTTTCATTGCTGAGAATTAATCCCCCTTTTGCTTTCGTGTTCCTTTAAATAGATGACAGACTAGATAAAATATCACAAAATAGCTAGCTTTCACAAAACTCATCTTTAAAGGAGTAATCTTTTCTCAAAAGAAGGATAGTAGAATTTTGATGAATAAACACTGAATAGAAGGTTTAACAAAAATATATTAGTTCAGCATTGGACTACAAGGAGCAGAGTTAGACCACATCTGTATACTTATAAATGTATGCTGCATGAGTCATTATTGATATTATACATCTGATATGTAAAAACTAATGAATATAAGTTTAAGAAAGATGCATTTTCATCTACAATGTTGTTTTCAATTTAGATCTATGTTCCAAAAATCTAAAAGAAAACTTTATTTTTTTTAGTTAGTGTAAGCAACTAGACAAGGGGTTTCCTTCATTTTAGTTTTTAACATTTCTAACTTAACGTTATTTTTTTGCCTATCTTAATGCATGTATTTAAATCCATTTGACAGTAGGCCTCTTTTCACTAGAAATAGTGCAGCATTCTAAAAAAATATAACTGATAGGGCAGGATGCAGCTGTTTTGGTTCTTCAGCTTGCGTCAGTTCTAAGGTTTTCTCACTGATGTATGAGAAATTCTGAAATATCTTGGATTCTTTGACCTTTTGCATTCGAGAATTCTAGCTGAAATCATCAAAGAAAGTTTTTAGGACACTTGCTTTAGGAAGCTCTTTTTCACCATGTTGCTGTCTGAATAAAACTCCTTAGCGTCATAGAACGGTAGGGTTTAGAGATCACCTAGTCCAATCCCCCTGCTGAAGCAAGTCATCCTAGATCAGGTCTCATAGGGATATGTCCTCTCTGTAGTATATTAAAAATGCATTTTACTTACAGTTTTATTTCATTTCTTAGGCTTGAAATTATATATCAAATATGTTTTGTGGTTATGTTTTATAATTTAATTCTCTGCTAAGAACTAAAGTTATTGTCTGCCAGTTCTCTGGCTACTAAAAAGCTAAAAGTTGAAATGTTAAGTCTACTTAATTTCAGGGAGATGTTAATTGAAACTAAATTTTAAGACTAAATGTCAGGTTTGAATGTCATTGTATTTTAAAGTATTTAAAATTACTCTAAAATTTTAAATACTATGACCTAAATTTGTATCTACCCACTTTTTGTCTGAATGATAATATTTTCTCCTTTGAATATAAATTTTGGAATCATATAAATACAGTAAGAACTACTAGTCCATGGTGTTTTGCATTGATTTATAGCATGTACTGTATTGTACACATTATCCTATACTAAGATCACATCGGCTAAAGCTAGAGCATATAGATTGTCTCTAATTTGATTCCAAAGCAGCCTATGATAGCTAAGCATACCATAAAAATCAGCATACTTTATGGCCCACTTCTTAGAAAAAAGACTTATATATATAAACATTTTCAAAGTAATCTGTCTTTTTCTCTCATTTAAGTTCTATAAGTAGAATTATGCTCACAGGAATTCCCTTTGAATTTCAAACTAAAAATAAATAATAATATGCCATAGTCATCACTTAATAGTTGCATTATCTCTCTACTTTAAATTCTGTTATAAGTAAAAACTGTAATTGCACAAAAAGTGTACAATTTATGAAAGGTTAAAGGAAACAAAAAGTAT
Source organism: Urocolius indicus (assembly GCA_013401255.1). Lineage (NCBI taxonomy): Eukaryota > Metazoa > Chordata > Aves > Coliiformes > Coliidae > Urocolius > Urocolius indicus. The sequence continues at coordinate 414,447 of WBNH01005185.1, read as the reverse complement.
AAATCTCTTTTCATTTAGGGAAATTTAAAGAAAAAAAGAAAGTAGGAGGATTAACAATATTCGTCCACTCTGACTGTAAGTTTAAGCACAAATTGAACATCCAGATATCATGTCTGAAACTCCAGTTCTCTTTCTCCTACTATAAAGAGCTGAAGAAAGAGTAAATATCATCAGTGACTGTCTACTGTCTCAAAGAAAACTGCTTTTAGACATGACCAAGCAACGACTTTGCAGAGAACTCTAGAGATTGAAGAAGTTAGGTATCTTGATTCTCATTGGATTGGTATACAGGAGACAGGCATCCATTCCCATTTATAAGCGTCTATGAGCATTGCTCAAATGGCTGCCTAAAGGAGAAGGACACACCTAATAAATGTTTGCACGTATATGCCCAGATATTCAGAGTATTTAAGTAGGTTGTATGATACTTCATCTTCAGGACAGATATTTTGCATGTGGTTAAGGTCTAGGTAAGGTTAGATAAATCAAGGTTTTAACAGGAATGTGTCTAGCTCTTAGAAACAAAGAAAATGGATACAATCATTACATGGAAATATAAAATGTTTTCAGAACGTGCTCACCAAGGGAAAATTTCTCTGTCAACCTAAGCAAAGAGCCCATGACATTCATCAAAACTGGCTCTTTTTCACATACTATATTATATTTCTTGAATTAATAATGTAGGAAAAGTGGGCGACAAAGTAAAACATTTGCAGTGAAAGAAAATGTCATGTAACAGCAGATTATTTGCTATAGTCTGAGGTCAGCACGCATCTTGCTGAAACAGCTCAGACTGTTTTACAACTGCTCTGTTACCTGGCATATTTCCATTATACAATTATACCAATGTGCTGTATTGATATGATAATGATTCTTGAACAGCTTTTGTACTTCTAAGCATCATATACCTGTCAAAGGTTTCCACTTACAGGGAATCTTAATTATTCTATGGAATTATCAAAGATCTAAGCTATCTTATCCAATAAAAGTTCAATAGCACTTGCAAAGAAGATCCTGGCAGCATCAATTTACAAAATTCAAGTAGTGCAAAATCAGCTTCCATCTGTTAGGATAGATAAAGCAACATTTAACACATTTAAAAGATTAAATGAGTATATTGGCTAGTATTCAGTAATTACAGGTACTTGAAAAAAAAAGAAAAAAAAAAAAGAAACCACTACAAATTAAACATGGCCTCCTTAGCTAAAGAATACTTTTCTGAGGAAGGGAATGTTAAAGGGAAGATTTAAACTAAAGACTCATCTATAAGCCTGCTAGCAAGTGTTTTGCCAGAAGATATTTTTTCATCATACAGATATAAAATAGGAGATCATTTTAGTTTTAAAGAAACACTAAAGAGAAAACAAACAGCTTAGAACTATTGAATGGTCGTGCTGATTGCAAGCTATCATTCCAATTTACATCTATTTGTACAGGTGATATGAATGGGTTTCTAACTCTTTCTAATACAGAGCTCTTGGAAGGTGAATTTTAGCCCTATGAAAACCATACATCACCATAACAAGGTAAAAGAAGTCAGATCTGCATAGGGCAGCACTAGCCAATTGTCTAGTAGCTTTCTTAGGTAGGAGAAGGTGTAAAAGAGTCTATAACATTAGATATAATACATACTAAAAGGGAGAGGAAAAAATATAGGCAGACATCTCATAAACAGAGGAGTGTCTTTCATTTTGTGCAGGCTGCTATAGCTGTATGGTAACAAGGCCTTTTATGCAACCTTCTTTCCTTAGTAATATTTATCAGACCCGCCAAGGAAAAAGGATTCTCTCTTTGAACATTTGTGTTGCTCAGGGATATTGTCCTCCTCTGTCATTGGCAGGAGCTGTAAACACCCAGAGCTATTATTAGTGTTGTGATGTGACAATAGTACGTGTATTTCTATGGAAGCATTAAAATATTTTTCTACTTTGTACCTTCAAGTATTTGAAGAAAAGATTTTGAGAATCTAACAGAGAGACAGAAATGCATCAAGGAAGTTTGAGATGAGGTAACTGGTCAGTTATTTGAGCCACAGAAAACTTTATCCTTGTATAGAAAGGAACATAAACAACAACTTGATGACATTTCAGGTCAAAAATGTTATACGGATCTCTTTAGATCAACACAATGTAAGTCATGTGTTTTGTGACATATTAATTAAAAAGTAGTGTTAAATCTAGATACATTGGAGAGACTCTCACTTGCAAGATTTATTCATTCTGACTTGAAGCTGTTTTGCTAGCATTCTTTGTCCACAAATTGGGACCCTTTTAGAGGAGTTATTGCTTCTAGGTACTGTTCAATCAGAATAGATGGATTGTTTCCCTGGAAGCTTAAAACCAAATACTAAGGAGTCATTAAAGTACAAAATATTAATATTTGTGTAAAATACAGGAAAAACATGCTGATGTTATCCATCAGACTCAAACACTGCTCAGAGTTGTTTGACTATTGTGAACTTTGCCAATGGTAACATGATAAAGAACTAGAAGAAAGAACTGCAAGAATGAAGTTTTGTAAGTATTTAAGAAAAAAATCCAAGTATGGAGAGAAATATCAAAGCATCTATTTGAATATGAATGTAAAATGACAATAACATGTAGAAATCCTTGAAAATGAAGTCTAGAATTTGAAATATTTTATGTACAATATGATAGATAAGGCAAAGACTATGAATTAGCTTAGTTTAGATAACAGAACAGGACAAAAAAATGATCTCTGAAATACCCTTCTGGGTATAAGCAGAGAAAGATTGTAATTGTCAAGGCTAAAGCAAAGGATTTTGTGATAACTCACCCATACTGTGAATATGAACAACAAACTCACCCTTCTACATATATGGAAAAAGACATAAGGAAGACCTCAAAGTAAAAAGATCTTCAAAATGTAGCTCCAGTTTTGACTTCAAGATCTCAATAGATGTCTAATAGAGGAAGGTAAATTATTTTCTTCCAATAGCCAACTTATTTTATTAAAGCATCAATAGTTGATACTCCTTTTCTCTTGTAAGTTAAGGACCCTCCTAGATCATATAACCTTCCAGTTGCGAGAGCTCTTTTTTAATTAACTTCCCAGACCTTGCCTTATCACTTGGGCATATTATGTTCATAGCACAGCAGCACAGATCCTTTCTGTCAATTTCAGTCTGGCAGCTGAGAAATGCAAAATTATGGCAGGAATTGTACTAGGAAGATATGTTTTTCTTGGCCACAGAAAAAGGAATGGCAAACAGACTGAAAGAAAAGCTAGTGACTTTTTTTTTTTCCTCCTTTATTCTTCCTCATAAATCCATCATAGGAGGGTTCTGTTTTCTGTCCATTGTAACAAAAAAAAAAAAAAAAAAAACAAAACCAAAACCAAAAGAGAAATAAGCTTTTAAACCTCAACCATTAGTTGTTACTATTTTAAAATATCATGAAAAGTAATATGTTGAGTATTATTGTTAGCATAAAAAGAGTTAAAGAACAAAAAATCTAGAATTTTAAATTGAGTCTGTAAGTCTGAAGTGAAATCAAAGGAAATCTTTAAAGAAGAATGCTTTCAAAGATGAAAATGTTTAATCTGGAAAGCGCTGAAGCATAACATTTATTGTAGAGAGATTTTTTTTCTTCATGGAAGAAAGGTTCATTAAAATATATAATAATGATTTGGTGTTATTTTAACTGCTTTTCTGTGTGAAGAGAGTTTACTACAAATAAGAAGAATATGGTCAAGCATTGCTAAGGTTAGAGAGGCGATTATCACAATGTGCTGCTGCACTACAAGACAACATCTAAGGAAGTTCTCTGAGGGAGAGGAAGCATGAACATTACAGAGACAAATGGATGAGTCACAAGGAAGGAGACAGTGCAGAGAGTTATGAGAACACATATTCAGAGAGAAAATTAGAACCAAGAGAGAAAGGTCTGAAGAAGCAGAAAAGTAGCCAAGGCTGCAGATCTGAGATTCAATTAAACTCAAGAACAAAACTGTGTCAGTAGGAAAATGAGAGGATGGATTTGTGCTGGAAGATGTCACTTATGTCACTGGATTTGCTTCACAGAAAATGTATTCTTGCTACATTTGCAAAATATCTTTTACTCTGGGTCAAAATATTTTGCTGGTAGCAGATTGTTTTTGTAGGAATATAGTAACATTTTGAACAACAGTGTTTGAATTGTTGACTCCTTTGGACATTTTTATTTCACCATCAAGCCTCCCTGTGATCTATCCTCCAGAGAGATAAGTCTTTTGGACACATTACCAATCTACCTTAACAATTATGGGCGGACAGCAACAATTTTAAATCCAATGAACTAAAGATTCAATATTCAGTTTAAATAATTAAAAACTTAAACAAAAATCTACATAAAGACTGATTACCCAAAATGTCAAACAAAAGATTAATAGAAATATTACCACTACAGCAGACAGAAATGTCCCGAATGATGAAAGTTTCCCTAAAAAATGTCTTCCAATATTTTTTTTTAATAAAATATTGCTGTAACACATTTCGATGAAAGCATTTGAAAATGTGACTTTCCTGCAAATTAAAATTTTATTTTCACAATTAAAAAAAGTTTATTGTGATTATCTCATACCATTTCCTATTGTTGAAAAAAAAAAATTAATTAATAAAAATAAAAATAAATAATGAGTGGTATTTACTTTGGGGACTGGGAGCTCATCCTTTTCTTTTTATCTTGGTTTCTTATCAAGAGCAGTTACATCCGCATTTTATCCTGTTGGTGAGTTTCAACTGCATGTCACAAATCTTGAACGACTCTACAATTTTACAAAACTAGCTTGCCATGAAAATGCAAGACTATGACTGAAGCACTCACAACTTAGCCTCTCAGAAATTTTTCAGATTCTCTAGTAGTTTTTGCAGCATCTTCCAACATTTTCATAGGAGTTACAGAGGAATTGGAAGGGAGCTGTACTGTGTAGTCTTGTCCTTCCTACATACAGCATTTTCATGTGTACTAAAGCCATTATAAACTGTCTGCATTTTTCCTCACTAAAGAATAATACTTCTCATACCTCCTCAACTACGTTCCCACACTGTCTTATTGTTCATCTTTTAAGAAAGCAAAGCAGACGTACCTGCAGGTTCTTGATCCACTCCATATGCTGTAATTAGAGATTACGTGCAGTTCCTGTCTCCTGAAGACCCTAAAGGTCTTTTATCTCTTGTACACTAACATTCCTGTATTTTTTTGATATTTTGTTCTTCATATTATACCTATGATGAGATGCTCATCTCCTGACCATCTGCCTCTGGTCTTTGAGGTTCACTAATTACTAATTACTAATTGCTAATTACTAATTACTAATACTGAAGACTATTTTAGGTACAGATATAAACCAGTGAAGACTCCAAGTCCACTTACCAACATATAGAAGGATGACATTTCACACAGATGAAGATCTGTAGTACTGATTCCGTTTACTGACCACATCACACTCCTGACATGACGTGAGGGGGTCATCTGTGCCATACCTCTCATAGGAGAAGATGGAATGTCTGGAGGAGGAGGAGCATGGTTTGAAGGGCTTCGTGTTCAAAAGGAATGCAGTAAAGCAAAAGATTGAACATTTCACCATGTCTTTGTTTCTTCTGCAGCATGAGACCTTCCCATAGGATGTGTTGCATATTGCCGTTCCTGGTATGTAGCATGATGCAACTCTCCATTCCAATAATCCTAAAACACAAAAGCAAGAAAGGGTGAAGCAGAAAACTGGCTCATATGACGCAAGAGCTGATGTATCACTACCTATGGTTTCTACTGCAGTCATAAAACACCTTGAGTTCACTAAAGAAAAAAATGACCAAGCATTCCACTCCTACAAGGGATCATAATTTTTTAGTTCTATATCTCATGGAATTCTAGCTCAATTTCATCCTTATTCTTTTCATATGTGTATTTTTTAAACAGTAAATTTAAGACTTACAGGATTCTTAAAAATAAATAAATCAGGTTGATTTTGCTGTATTGTAACACAACTTGAGAAAATTCAGAAGAAAGCCTTAGAAAAAAAATTTTTTTTAAAAAAAGGCAGAAGGAGGGCACAAAGTCCTCATGAATACAGTACAATGGGATACTTGTAAAATTATATAAGTTTGCAGAATTGCTACTTTGTTTATTAGCTATCAACAATATATTCACATTGTCAAAAAAATCCAAACCCACATAAATTATTTCTTTTGAATTTCAGTACTTTGCTTAAGTGTTGGAAACACTGAATATTGGAGTTTCTTTTAAGTATATGAAAACAAGAAAGCAAGAATGATTAAAATCTAAATGATTGAGTAATAATTATTCTTCGTGCTAAGATAAATGTAAAATGCTAAGGCAACAAAACTAAAGTGAACAATATGTGTAAAAGTCAATCCTTTTATTTGAATTAAATAATAATAAAAATGTGTGTATGTTTTAATAAGTTTTCATATGTACTTCTTTAAGACTGAAATATATTTTTATCTTGATATCATCTCACAGCTTTCAAACACCATTCAATCATAAATGATATGCATCCAAAGTGAGACAGAAAAAATATGTGATAATTTATTTTCAATTACTTGAATCCTTCTGTCCTTTATTTGCATCAGCATCCCCATTCTTATCCACTGAAATATCAATACGACTGAGACAATACATTTTACAAGTGATCTGTGTACTAATTGCTCCTTCACTTTATTGTCTCTTGTGGTAGATTTAGGACAAACTGAGGTTTGCAGAGGATGCTCTGAGGTGTACCAAGCTGCTGAAAACCTGATGGAAATCTATAGTTCCAAGTGAGTGTCATGTTAAAAGGGGACAGAGTGGTTTGGCAGAAAGTAAACCCCCTTGCGTTCTAACTCTCCTCACCGAGATGGGAGGTTAGGTGTGGCTAAGTTTAAATTCCAAGTGATGTCCAGTTTGCCACAGTCAGTTCAGCCACATTTACCTCCTCTGATATCATGATTCTGGATACACCAATAGTGGACTATACTTTCAGTCTAGTCATGCTCATGAACTAGCATGGCCACGGTCTAGAGTTTGGTCACATTCAGTGAGAAACTGTGATGACTGGCTACTTAAACAGTGCAGTTTTAGTCATGCAACAGTTACAGATCCTTATGAATTGCCAGTGATAGTGACTGTTTACAGAAAAAAAGCATATGCAAAAATATGTATGTAAGTGATAGCGTACGCAAAATTACAAAAAATACAGGCTGGCTACAAAAAGTTAAGGAGTAACTTTCTAGAGAGGTTTCTAAGTTTCCCATAGAAGCACTTAATTTGAGTCTCACCCAAGGTGTCCCAAGGGGGAAGAGGAAAGGTTCTGTCCATCAGCTGATCCCAGGAGTCAGTTTACCTTGACTTGTTCACGATGGTGTCTTCCCCCCAACATCTACCTTTTCTTTAACCATTTTTATACATTTTACCTTCAAGGTGGAGTTTGAGTGACTTTAGTCATAAATACTTTCATCATGATTGGTGTAAAATCCTCTTGCCTCGCATTTAAATGCAGAGTCAAGGAGGAATGTTCACACCTCAGAAGTGGGAAGCCTTTGGAGTGGAGGTGCGTTTTGGTATCATAGCGACATTATAATGAGCAGAGATTGCACAAATGACGTCACTTTGTCAAGATTTGGCAGACTATTGACTCAGAGTACAAAAAGTGTTGTTTATCAGTTCTAAAAGACCATATTGTCAAAGAGTCTGACTACAGAGCCTCCACTCTTCTCCACATTCCATGGTATTTTGCAGGGAATTGCTGTTTTGTGGATTCCTCACATACCAGCAGCAGCTGTATCTACCCTGCAAGCCTTCTTGATTTTATACCTTTCATTAATTGGTGAACAATGCTGATTTTTAATGTAAGTTTTAGCGTAAGTTTTAATTTCCAAGCCACTTCAGTACCTATGGCACAGCGAGTCTTGGAAAGTTAAAAGAACATGAGAGTCAGATCCATAACAGCTGTATGGCACATACAGCTAGCACCATAAAAGTGTCTACAAATGAATAGATCTCAAGAGTTTAAACATCCTTATAATAAAATAAACTGTTTAATTCAAAGAACATGAAGTTCCTGACACCTATTGGCACCTGCCATTTGCATCTTCTCATAATCTTAAATCACTTTCATGAGTTGCCTAGACACCTCAGAAGTTTCTAGTCTACTAGAGCAGGAAAAACAAAATAAATAATGTTACATTCTCCTCTATTCTTGCTGACTTTTCATTAAGAAAAGGTCTTCTGTCTTGTTCAGCATGGTAGCTCACACTTTCTCTGTTCTTTCATTGCCTGTTCTGCTTAGGAAAAGCTGGCCTTCCTGACCCTTGGAGAAAGCACTTATATACTCAGCTGCTGTGAAAACAAACCTATTCACTGTCTGCTCTTCAAGCTGAAGAGTCAGTGAGTTTGAGGGAACATAAGCTAGTATAATTGATTCTTTTCTCAAGATTCTTAACTTTCTAAGTTTGTCTTTCCTTTAATGTCTTAGATGAGGAGGATTTTGTTTCTGTAAAATAACTTTAAACTAAACTGCTACATTGGTTAGAGGACTGTTTATAAAAGAGCTGGCCATCATTCACTTCAGAGAAGAATGAAAGAGGACTTGGTTGTTTGTTTCATTAGAACTCTAGTTCTTTGTAAAATGTGAACGTAACACCATTTCTACTGTCTTGATGGTGTGGATTTGTATATTTATTCAATCATTTTACAGAAAAGAAATGACAATGCAGTTCATAGCAGTGAAAAGAAATTGTCTTTTACAATGTCAACACGTGATTTTACACAATAATTGTCAACCATAAAACACAGAATGTTTTTCTCTGCCTCACTCTGTGTGAAGAACTTTGATACAAATCACAGAAAATTTGTTTTTTGATTGGTTCTTGTCTTCATTATCTTTCTAACTTAAGCTGGGCTAAGCAACTGTGTTTCGTGTTAAAACAGGATAAAGCAAATTGTATCTTAAAATCATGAAGGAGATACTCCCCGATATTTCCCAAGCTCATTACAAAATTCTAGTTCTTAGTGAAGCTACTCCTAAAAAAATAGAGTATATAATATCCTTTCACTTTTCAAAAGTATTACATAGAATTGCTTTTCCAATTTCTAAATTCCTAGCACCAAACTAGGGTCCAGAAATTATTTAATACATAGGCATGTATTGGTACTGGAATCTCTCAGAACTGTTTTCTATGGAAAAACAGAAGCAAACCTTTTACTGCAGGTAAAAAGAGGTGTTGTAACAATACTAAGAGGTGTTACGAAGAGGCAGGAGGAAACTCTGACTGTGTTCTGTAGTAAAAAATATTTTTGTGCAGTGGTAGCTCATGAGCAAGATAAGAATCACTTCAGCAATAGTGGCAAAGAGCCATTATACTCATACATGATTCTGGCACTTCCCTCACCTCACAGAAGTCGTACAATCTTTCAAAAATGAAATAATAGGAAGAGGCTACCTGCCAGGCTGCAGTTTCTTGTCCAAACTGAAGGTGGGTGAACTCTGCTGTCCTATCATGCATGCAAAACTGATTTGTACAGTTCCTTTGATTTAAAATTTCTGATTTATGACAGGAAAAGACGGTGTTTGTATCACGCATTAATATGGATGAAAAGTTTTATCTATCATGGTAATCTTTCATCTGCAAGGAATGCTAAATAACCTATCAACACAGCACTGTTAATGCACTGCTAAAAGGCATTCATGAAAGAATCCATGGATATAGAAAGAAACTTTGTAATATGGATCAGAAACAAAAGTTAGTGATGTTTATTTTTTCAATACCCACTCCTGACCAGCACTAGACAGTAACCACATACTACATGCAAATGCAAGTAGCATAAAAGATTACACGGCTCTACTGAAAATTAACTAAATATGGCCCATGAAGTAAACCAAAGGAGTTCTTTGAAAGCTTACAGGTTCAATATTTGACTTCATTTCTGTTATTTTGTATACAGTCTTTAAAAATGTCCTCTTTGTTTTATACAAACATGCATACATTTAACACTTGCAATATTTCAGCAGTGTTTTCTTTACAATTACTGCAGCTGAACTTAGAGAAACACTCTTATCAAAGATACCCGATTAATCTATGTTAGAGGAAAACAATCTTATGCCAAGAATTTTTTTATTATCTCAGTGTTTTCCAGGTGTTAAAAACAGCAACAAGGGTGGAAAAAAAAAAAGCCTGAAAATAAGAAATATATTGACAGAGTCTTTCCAAGTAATAAGTCACAGCAGGATGTGGGGCTACACTACTGCCTAATAGTTCTTAATCTGAATAAATAATATGTTTTTAATCATCAAGTGGCATTTAATTAACCTGCAATAACTGGCTTATTAATTCTCAATTAAAACATTATTTGAAACACTTAATTTAAACATGAATGAATATATTTTCTGCTACCTCCTATAAGGTATCTCACTATTTGTGATGAATCATAGGTTAAAGTTTGCCATTTGCTCTCCCTCTTCTTCAATGAACATCAAGGACAGTTTTGAAAAGCTTCATGCTGTTTGTTAATTAAAGTAAACCAGAAGAGTAACAGACAGAGGATTCAGAAAACAAAATAACCCAATTATCATATACTGCAATGGTGCAATATGATTTATTTACTCTTAATCCCATACTTAACAAATACTTGAGGCCAGATCCTCAGTTAAATTAAATTGATGATATTTACTTCAATTAATTTATTTATGAAGTGATTACTTGTTTTTGTTTGTATATTCTTTCTTTATGGATTTTTTTTCATGTTGGCCAAATATGGACAAAGTGTTGGGTTTTAGCTATAAATCAGACACAAAATGCAGTCCATGTTCCAGGCAGTTTGCAGTCTGGCATCGAGGAAAGTGGGGATAATATTTTGTTCCTGTGGTGTGGTGTGGTGCTTACTCTAGTATAAAAACTACATTTTTTACTAGTAATTTGAATAGCAATGATCTGTAACTGGGAGTAGTAGGTAGGGGAAAATATGTCACTAAGGGGAAAGAAATGGAAATATAGAGCTCTAAACACTAAAACACACTGCATGCACATCATGCTCAGTACATAGAGGGGGGCTGCCGAGGCGTGGGAACTGGGGCTGTTCCATTGGGACTGAGTGTCAGGTTTTGGGCGGTGAGCAGTTGCAATGGGTACTGTTGGCTTCTGTGTTGTAAGATTAGTCTTTGCAAATATCTCTTTTTAACTTTCCACAAATAGCCAAAGGACTACATAAGATAAATGTTAGAGTGGTCCAAAGTGTCATTAAATTGCATTCCAAGACAAGGCACAGCTTTCTTCCAGAAACTGCTTAAAGCCCAGGCAACATAAATAAATAAAAGTTTTTAGAAAATGAGCAAAAGCTAAGTCCTGATTATGTTATGGAAATATGTTAACAATATTTTGCAACTTGTACTACAAATTTCACTGAAACAAAAGTACTAAGGAGCTGTTATAATGCATCTGCATACAGGAATCAATTTCGTGCACTCACAGGACATGAATCCATCACAAGAATTTATCTTCTATTTAAGGCAAAGTTAACATTTGCACCCAAACTGGAAAGTTTTATATTTATATTGTATCCTTGTATTATCAAGCCTTTGTTTTCACATTTCTTTTACTTTTCCAAATTTGTTGATTTTTTCTTAATTTTTTCTGGCCTGTTAAATAATCTTTCCACCAAGGATCATAGAATCATAGAATGGTAGGGGTTGGAAGGGACCACGATAATCTGCATATCTAGTCCAAGTAGGTTTGAAGACCTCCAGAGAAGGAGGTTGGCTCCTTGGGCAGACTGTACCAGTGCTCCATCACTCTTACAGTTAAATAGTTTTCCTTACGTTTAAATGTAACTTTTTGTGTTCTAGCTTCTTTCCATTATCTTTGTCCTGTCATTTGAGGCAACAGAAAAAAAAGCGATGCCCTAACTTCCTGATATCCATAATCTAGATATTTGTAAATATTAATGAAATTCCTCCTCAGTCTCCTCCTCTCTAGACTAAACAGCCCCACTTCCCACAGTCTTTCCTCATAAGGAAGACGCTTCAGTCCCCTGATCTTCTTAGTGGCCCTGTGCTGGACTCTCTCCAGAAGTTCCCTGTCCCTCTTGAGCTGAGGAGCCTAGAACTGAACACAGGATTCCAGATGAGGCCTCACTGGAGCAGAGTAGAGGGAGAGCAGAACCTCCCTCAACCTGCTGGCCACACTCTTCTTGATGCATCCCAGGATACTATTGGCCTTCTTGGCCACAAAGGCACATTGCTGGCTCATTTTCAGTTTATTATCAACCAGCACTCCCAGGTGTCTCTCTGCAGAGCTATTCTCTAGCAGGTCAATCCTCAGCCTGTACTGGTGCATGGGGTTGTTCCTTCCAAGATGCAGGACTCTGCAGTTTTCCTTGTTGAAACTCAGAAAGTTTCTCTTTGCCTGCCTCTCAAGATGCTGAATGGCAGCACAGCCTCCTGGGGAATCAGCCAGTCCCCCCAGGTTGGTGTTAACAGTGAACTTGCTGAGGATACACTCTGTCCCCTCATCCAGGTCATTGATGAAGATATTGAACAAGACTGGCCCCAGAACAGATCCTTAAGGAATACCACTGACCACAGGCTTCCAAGTCAATTCTGTGCTATTGATCACCACCCTCTAGGCTCTATCATTCAGCCAGTTCTCAATCCACCTCACTGTTCACTCATCCAAGCCATACTGTCTGATCTTTCTGATGAGGATGTTATGGGAAACAGTGTCAAAAGCCTTGCTGAAGTCAAGGTAGATGACATTCGCTGCTCTCCCCTCATCTAGCCAGCCAGTTATGCACTCATAGAAGACTATTAGGTCGGTCAATTAGGATTTCCCCTTGGTGAATACATGTTGACTCCCCTGATAACCATCTTTTCCTTCATATGTTTAGTGATGTCATTCAGGATCAGTTGTTCCATCACCTATCCTCGAATGGAGGTGAGGCTGACTGGTCTGTAGTTTCTCAGGTTGTCTTTCTTGCCCTTTTTGAAGACTGGAGTGACATTGGCCTTTCTCCAGTTATCAGGCACCTTGTCTGTCCTTCACAATCGACCAAAACCAACGGAGAGTGGGTTAGCAATCACATCAGCCACGTCCCTCAATGCTCTTGGATGTATCCCATCAGATTCCATTGGCTTATGAGTGTTAAACTTTCTCAACAAGTCTTTAACTTCTTCCACCCAGGGCAAGTCCTCTGCTGTCCAGGCCATCCTACTATCCTTGCTAGAATGAGCTTCCTGAGAGCCGGTCTTGGCTGTAAAGACTGAAACAAGAAGGAATTCAATACTTCAGCCTTTTCCGCATCCTCAGTCACCAGGTCACCCTCTGTTTTCACCAGTAGGCCCACCTTTTCCCTATTCTTCCCTTTGCTGATGATGTACCTGAAAAACCGTTTCTTATTTTCGCTTACTTTTCTTAGCCAGGTTTAATTCTAGAAGGGTTCTAGCCTTCCTGATTGCACCTCTGCATCGTCTGGCAGTGTCCCTATACTCTTACCAAGAAACTAGGCCCTGTTTACACCTCTCATAGATAGTTGCTTTCTTTCTGAGTTGTACTAGTAGTTAATCCATGATGGTCTGCCCCCTCATTTTCCCACTTTCCTACATGTGGGGACACTCTGATCCTGGGCTTAGAGGAAGAGGTGCTTGAAAATCAACCAGCTCTCTTGAGCACTTCTGCCATCTAAGATCTTATCCCATGAGGTTATACCAAGAAATCCAAGGTCACAATCCTCCTTGGTGTCCTGCTTCTTCCACATGGGATCTTGAACTCTATCATCTCATGATCACATCAGCCAAGGTTACCTCCAACCTTCACATCCTCAACCAGACTTTCCTTATTTGTTAGCACGAGGTCCAGCAGCACACCCCTCCAGGAAGCTGTCATCAACAACCATCAACAACCTCCTGGACTGTGTGCGCTTGACTGAGTGGCTTTACCAACAAATATCAGGGAGGTTGAAGCCCCCTAAGAGGACCAGGGATTGTGATTGTGAGGCAGTTCTCAGTCATTTGTAGAAGGCCTCATCCATTTCCTGCTCCTGATCAACAGGCCTGTAGTAAACTCCCACACCAGCATCCTCCACATTACCCTGCCTTCTAATTCTCATGCATAAATACTCAGTCCTCCTCTCATTCCTGCCCAGGCAGAGCTCAATTCATTCTAATTGCTCTCTCACAGAGCTAGCAACTCCACCTCCTTGCGTCATTGGCCTGTCTTTCCTAAGCAATACATAGCCCTTTGTGGTTGTGCTCCAGTCATGGGAGCTGCCCACCATGTCTCAGTAACCACAATGAGGTTGCAGCCCTGCATCCGCACTCACATCCTACTTATTCCTCCTACTTATATCTCAGGCTGCATACATTGCCATACAGGCAACACAGGGGCTTACGTGAACACACAGATTTCCCTGGGCAGATGAAAGAGAATCCTTCCTGATTTAAGACTCTCTCTCAGGGTGGTCAGCCTTCTGCATCTCACGTTGGTATGCAGTGGAGGAGCACTCATCATTGCATTCCCTGCCCTGCCTTGTACCCTGTTAGGCAGGATTGTTTGCTCTTTGCCATTTCTCTGCACACCCCCCAAGACTCTCAGTTCACCTAAATTATTATTAGGATGTTCCCCTAAATTACTTTGCTGGCAGCATAACATATTTGCTCCTGTAAGAGCCTGTTGCTTACCAGAAAATCTCCAAGTTATAAATTGAAAGCACTACTTGCTCTTTATACAGAGAGGGCAAAATACATTAGTAGCTTAGAAAAGATTTTGATGACGATGGATTAAACAAAAAAGATTTAATAGTGTGCTTCATGGTTATTTATTGATATAGGGGTGAAATTAGACATTGATTTAAAAAAAAACTGGTGAAAACTATGAGCTTCTCCTTCCTTCCCCAATTTCTTTCCTTTCCTTCCAGATTGTCTCCCTCCTAGAAGGTGATACAGTACTACACTTGAAGACCTCACCTTTCCTTTACAATAGGAGAGGTATAAAAGATAACAGAGGTGTTCCTGACTGTCAGAAGGTGGCCTTTAGGCCTTCTGTTTTCACCTGTATTCTTTCAATTTTTATTTCTGCAGTGTTACTGTTGCAACAAATAACTTTACTGGGTTTTTTTTTTCTCGTTTCTTTACATTGGAAGCTTTTCCAAAGTCTTTTGCTTTCAGGCATCAGTTGCAACTGCTGAATACTAAACTCTAAGAACTATTCAGTTCTCTGAGGTGACAGGGTTAGAGGTGATACAGAACTTCACCAGAAGAAGCCTGTTTTTTAATTTCCATCAAGGGATACTTTGAAACAAGTTCAGGTATTTTACTACCAGCATATCTCTGCACTAATGTAGCATTTCACACAGTTTCCGCAATAACTATCGTTGGGTCTTCTCATAAGAGCCCTATAATAGTCATAAATATTCCTCAGGAGAGCCAGATAGACTCTGAAAGGCACATAATAGCTACCATAAATGAATAATAAAATGTAGAAAGGACAAGCCACCATGAAAATGGTAAATGAATATGATAACGTGTGTGTTGTACATGAGTTAATTGTCTGAGTTTTATATTTACAGAAAATCCCAACTGTTTTCTGCTGTGTCATCAATATTTATGGATGAGTTAGTACCCTCTGGCAGGTGAAGTCTCTCTACAGAAAGAGAGAAGTAATTACAGACTGTAAACCTTGCACCAATGTTCTATGTGTACTCCTTATATATCTTAAACTGTTTTCTGCAATGACAAATTCTGGAAGTTACAGTCCAAGCATCATCTTCATCCTGCCAAATGGTGCAGATAAATTGTACTTCATCATAGAAACTGAATCAAGGATTTCAAAGGTAAAGTGAAACATGTGGAGAACATAATATTGCACTTTAAAGCCTTCCTTTGAGCCTTTTAAAGTCTTACTCCCTTTGCCAAGGCTTTGACTGAATAGCGGCCTTATTGGGTGCCAGATTCTCTCAATTAGAGTAAAAACATGATTACTTTGATTTAGAAGTAGCCCTATTCTTCCTGCATAACTTCATCAGTTTCAGAACTACAATTTGTGGTATATAACATACCACTCAACCTCGGAAGTAGTACTACTCTTTAAGTAGTCTCATTAAAATCAAACCCATTGCATTTGTGATTAAGTCTTTAGTTTTAATTATACTGTTGTAATCAGGCTTTAAAATTCTTCTTAAGAGGATATTATGGCTTCATAATCTTGAAAAGGTAGAAAAAATATAATGAATATATGGCTATATACAGAAAATATATACAGAAAAGAAGAAAAAGAAGAAAATTCTTATGATATCACTGAACAAATTGGAGCAGAAGTCTTGAAATCTTAGACCTTTAAAAAGGTAATCTCTCTCTCTATGTAATAACTGACATAAGAACTTCTGTTTTAATTCAGACATTTATAACAGCATAAAAACACTGACAATAAAGCACAATGCAAAGGGGAGTTACATCATGACTACATGACTAGAAGTTAAGTGAAAATTACATTAATGGTGACTAAATATTCTCCAAAATATTTATTATTCTCAATACAGTCCTTTTCTATTTTTCCACAAAACAAAACTTTCTTAAGGAAAGTCAATCACATCATAAATTACAGTGATACTTTTTTTTTCTTGGCATTTCCAGAATCCTCTTAACATATATTAATATATTTGAGAAAAAAACTATAACCGCTTGAAGTATGGGAAGGCTATAGAGAGCAAGCACTATGATTTACTGAAAGCTCTTCGTGATATGTTTCACTTATAGTAGTTTATGAACATGAGTCTCTTTTAAATAGGGAGCGGCACAAGAAGAAAAAATTATATTGATCTAGTTCAAAATTTCCAAGATGGTTGTTTCTGAAAGGGCAGGATTTGAAATCAGAAGAGCTGCTCTTTGGATTGTAAGGTGTTTTTTTTTTTTTACCCTATTTTCCCTTTTTCTGAACATTACTTTCTCTTGAGTACTGTATGTCTTAAAAATAAGGGTAATTGAAGTCAAATCTGTGTTTAATTATCTGTGTAATTTACTAATATTTAGATATATTTAACCTCATGCTGAGTCTCTGGCTTGCTTTATGAAATCAAATACACAGTTATACAGAAGTGATTTGTGTTGAACGTGGATTATATTTTAATGATACATTAAGCCATGGGCCTATACTGATTGCAGGTTACATGAACCTATTTTAAATGCTGAACATTACGGTGGATAGCCATTTTGTTTTCTGATCCATAGATTTTCTTTTTCCTCTTCAAAATTCAATTTTGCTTTGTTTGACTGACACAGAAGCTGGCAAAGAAAAAGAATGTCAGGTAGAGATGCCTTACAAAAACCTGCAAGCTGATGAATGCCCTCAGTTCTTATTGAAGAGAATAACTTAATTGTTTACAGGATTTTACTTTTAAGATGAATGAGAATGAGTCTCCATGGCAATATGTAACATAGAACTACCACAAAAGTGAGTCTGAATTTACAATTACTTCCTTTTCATATAGTAAAGTTACTGCTCAGCTCCTGATGTCACTGTCTCCTCTCTAACATTAACAAAACAGCACTTCATGGGCTGCACATTTCTTCTCCTACTTTTAATTAAATGTGCTGGAGAAAAAAGCCACTAAGACTCTGAACTGTAAATAGAAAAGTCTTAAGCTAGATGTCTGTAAGGATGTCTAATTTTTAAGAATAACAGGAGCTTACCTATATCAGAATTCTAAGGAGGAAAAAAGATAACAGGATAAATCTGAAAGGCTTCTATATAAGGAATTTCCCGTCAGATGTTCTGAACACCTTTTTTTATAACCACACAGCAGGGAGAATATTATGCTATCTTCTTGCTTTGCATTTTTGTATACTGTTGAAATCAAAGGCATCATAACTAGACCATTTTATCACAGGTTTTAAATCTGTAACTTACACATTCAGTCTCCAAATTATGTATCTGATTCAATGGGACAAAATCTATAGAGGATAAAGACATTTATTATCATCCTTGAAAATCATTAAACAATGAGATTTGAAACTTTCGATTGACACCTTATGACATCACATCAGAAAGTTTTACTGAAGCATCTAGGGTCAACATTTCTTGAGATCAAAAACCTAAGCTTAGGCATCTAAATTCAAATTTAGCTTTAAGGCTTACTGTGCATCAATGAACACCCATTGAGATAATTAAGAATCTAAGCAAGATGATTGTAAAATCAAAATACATTTATTACCTTTCTCTGGAATTATAACTATTGTTACCCACCTGCAGGCAAGCTCTTCTATTTTGGGCATTATGTTTAAATAATATAAAACTGCGTTATTACTTACGTTCAGAAATATCAGCAAATGAAATCTGTTCTTTTTATGAACTTTCCAGAAATGCCCATGTAATCTACAGAGGACAGTTTCTGAAGAAACAGACGTCTGGAGATCACAGAGGCACCGTCCATATGTCTGGACTAGGTTTTGATATAGAACAAAAACATTTTCTTCCTCTACAACAAAATAATAAGAAGGAAATTGTGTTCGCATGCATTTTGTTCCCTTCTTTTCTGTCTTGGGAAATCTCTACATTTGTGAAGCAGATAAAATTGTGATGTCAGTATCTAAAAAAATTCCAGAGAGATATTATTTCAAGAGATATACCCTGGTGGAATAGGATTAAAGGAAAGTGACTTAATTTGCAAGCCATATGTTATGCTGCTTACTCTATGCACTAAATGACCACACAACTTTTTTGTTTCTTCTATTTCACTTCAGTACCTACATGTTTGGTTTAGGAAAGCTGTAACATATCCAAATATATCAGTGAGTAAAAAGGACTTAACTTCCTCACATTTTGGCATATCACCCTATGTAGTGTTCAGTTAATACTTGCCTTTTAATTCACTATTGTCAAAGGGTTTAAAATCCATGATAAAACATACTCCCACACTTCAAGTGCAAAGAATCAGTCTTTGGTAGGGAAGTAAGCTGGAATCTGAATTGCCTTGTTCAAAAAAATTCAGAGTTTAATGATCTTAGATCTGTTAGTGGGAAGAAATAATGTAAATTCCAAAATGACTGTAGGATGCTCTGTGTAAAAGGAAAAAAACAGTTTGTTCTGAAGAATAATCTGGGAACCCTGCACCTATTAGTCACAGATGCAAAAGATGATGAGTCTTGCTCTTACTGGAAAAAGAAAATGCTTGTCCATTTTGTTAAAGAGATAGAGTCTCTGACAACCATGTTTTATAGAGAAAAAATTTGTACAGGTTGTGACTATGGCATATTAGATGATGTGTTTTAATTTACAATGATTTACATGACTGACAGGAAAAAATGAAGCAACACTACTATATGCAAATCTAGGAGCTCACAAACACATTTCTTCCAGCTTTAAGTAGTAAGGGATCATTGATGACCAACATTTTCTTCTGATACAATTTTCCTTGGCTCTTATTCATCCTGTTGATTTCCCTTTTTAGAGAGTTTCACAGTTATGCCTTAGTCTGAAGAGTAGCTGTGCTTCTCACTTATTCCAAAACAGACATATTTTGTGTGCAATAGCAGTCAACAAATTCTGGGGCTTTTTTTTTCCCAAGTGGTATTTTGCAAGAGGCTCTACAAGTGTATGCATTATTCACATCTCAGATATGTAGATATTTGTCAGACCAGGGAATGGAAATGCATTTCCAAAGGCTAATTTTTGTCTATAAAGGCTAATTTCCCTAGAGTCCCTTGTAGTCAGTGGAAGAAGACAGTATGATAGTACCCTCCAGAGAACAGCTCAGAGTAGTAGACTAATTAATCTCAGAGGGGAAGATTAACCACACTAGATTCTATAGTTAAGCTTGGTGAAAGGCTCTCACTCTGGTCATTCACTCATATTATGCCAGTTGCACTGAAATAACCTCTCCTTTTCCTCATTTATTTTGTCAATAAGACCTGTCATCTGCAAACTTACTAGTAAATATTTTTACATCTTTATCATGGACACAGGGATGGACTGAGATGTGGTCCTAAGGGGATTCTCCCTACTAATCCACCAATACCTATGCACTGTCTGCACATATTAGTTGCTTATTATATTTATCCCATGATATTACATTTAATCTCCAGATTGTGTTTTGTAGGGTGGTTCACATCCATATTCTTCAAGGTTATTATAGGTTAAAATAGCTGCATCCACACTAAGAAGACACTGATTGTGCTTTTAGTCCCACATTGTGATCCTTTGAACAAAAGATATAAATACTGTTTTTTCTGATTTGAGTAGTTTTGTTTTGTTTTTTTCTGTTGAAAATGTAACTAATGAAATGAAGGCTTTATTGCAACCTGTCAGAGCTGTATTCTTATAGCTTGAAAGGTGTTGCATGCCCTGGTTTCATGGTATGCTCGGGCACTTATGTATCAAGAACATGTTCAGAAAGTGTAGAGAATAGTGTAGAACACAAAGTAACAAACCTACTGTTGTCTTAACCATTCAGGCTTTTGGAAGCTATCTGACAAAGAAGATATTTCCAGAATGATTTTCAGGTTCTGTTTCAGAAGGAGCTATTTTCTTCTCTTCATAACAGAATTTAAATAATAACTGTGCAGTACAATGAGAAGACTAGATATGGCAATGATGAGGGGAACAAATTATTTGACAGTGCAAATGTATCCATTAAGAATTACATTTAAGATTAAGTGGAAAGACAGTTCTCAAATTATACCCCATGGACCTCTTAATTCCAAGTAATGGTAAATCTTCAATCAAAATTTTGTGTGGTACTATGAAAAATCCTTTAAAAATTAGGATTTGTAACATAAATAGCTGAGGATTACTGAAGAGCTGGCTAGTGCATGATTCTGATTATTGTCTGATCTCAACTGTTTTAAATTAGAAAAAATATATTAAAAATATCGTCTCATGCAAAATTTATTTAGCATCAAAACATTTATCAGGGCTCTGTTTTATCAAAGAAATTAGGAAAAAAAGTGGGTGTTACAATCCTGAATAGAAAGGAACTGTCCATGTAGCAGAGTCCCTTTAATGACGAGCCATACTAAGAAAAAGTTTGACCCTCATTGCTTTAAAAGAAGGTCTTGTTTACTTCACGAGTGTAAGCAACTTAAATTTATACACATACCACTTCTCATTTACCCTACATCCCTCTGGCAAACACAACCATCACTTATGTGGAAAAAATATCTTGAAACAGCTTAACAAACATTGAAGCAAGACACATGTGCTCTGCATGAGACAGTTCTTCTGTGATAGAGATATAGGTATTGAATCTTTTCTCTTTGTAATATCCAAAGTTGAAAGAAAATTATGATATTAGTATTTAAAGCAGGTCTACATGTTTAATTTTGTTAGCACAATGAACAACCATATATATACTGGTTGGGCTCCCCAGTTCAAGACAGATAGACAACTTCTGGAAAGAATCCAGTGGAAGGCTGCTGAGATGATCAAGGCACTGTCACCTAGTGACAGGACAAGAGATAAAGGGCACAAGCTGTAACACAGAAAGTTCTACTGGAACATGAGAAAATTCTCAGGTGAGGGTAAGGGAATACTGAAACAGGCTGCCCAGAGAGGCTGTGGAACCTCCTTCCCTGGAGTTTTTCAAAGCCCATCTGAACACATTCCTATGTATTCTGATCAAGGTGAATTTTCTTTAGCAAGGAGGTTGGACTAGATGATCTCTAGTTGTCCCTTCCAACTCTTACCATTCTGTGATTCTGTGATATCAAAAAGCAGAGACCCTTTTTAGTCTCATTCTAGGCACAGATCTGCATGTGGAAAAGATCTAAAGCATATAATCTTGAAGAAAAATCATAGAATCATAGAATCACTTAGATTGGAAAGGATCTTCAATTAACCTGGCACTGCCACATCTAATGCAAAATCAGATCCTTAAACACCACATCTAAACATCTTTTAAATACTTGCAGGGATGCTAATTCCACTGTTTCCCTGGGCAGACAGTTCCAATGCTTAATAATCCTTTTGGTGAACTAATTTTTCAGTGAAAATATTTGATGTATATTGTTTGAACTGCATCAGGATCATGTTGAAAGGGGAAAAAAAAAGTAGTTTAGGGGAAATTTTTTATCTGTATCTTAAACTTTGTAACAGTTAAATCAATTTGCCTCTGTAGGGATCTAATGTGACAAAGTTATTGCTTCAGATGCTTCTGGCTAGTGGCAGAAATGTTATACACAACTTACAACATGTCATATAATCTCATCTGTGATACACACATGAAAGTGTGTCACTACAATAATTCTTTAACAAAAAGGAATGCTACTGAAATGTGTGCACTTTGAAATTTTGTAGTCACCAGCAACTGCCTTTTACATATTTCAGTGACATTGGGAGCACAAAGGTACCAAGGATTTTATTACCAAGGTACAAAAGTATGTACAAGAGCCCAATATCTCTTACTACCACTACTACCAACTGTGAGATTTTTATCTGCAAACAAGCACAGGCAAATAAGGGTAAGGGAAATAATAAACATCTGTAGGAAATAATTTCTGTAAGTTTCATGGAGCCAAGTATTTTGAAGTTTATTATTGAAAAAACTTAAAGAAATTCACAGGCTGAAAAATGCAATGTCCTGCCACAGTAATTGCTTATTAAGTTCAAGATATCTTACAACCTGCAAGAAATGGTCTACGAGTCTTTTTGTGCTCTCTTCCACTACTGCTTTCTTGGAATGGGTAAAAGAACAGAACTTACATAACATTTTTAAAATACACACACACACAAGAGAAATTTTAAATCTACCCTTCCACGCAAGTTTGGAGTATTAACAATGTGTACAAGATACTTCCTGACAGAACCTTTCATCTAGGAGATTATGGCATCATTTGCATGGAACTTGGAGATCGTTACATGTCAGACTTTCATAGCCCTCTTTTAAATAAAGACACATCCTTAAAAGTATATTTTTTATTTTACATAAAACCTTTATGAAATAGCAACCGAGTGTCTTGTAACTACTGGAGTGAAGTTTTAGGTCTGTGATTCATACTAACACAAAGGGAGAAAAATGTTTTATATTCTATTTCCATGTGTTTTTTTCATAATGTATCTTTATTTTTGCTTAAAACATCAGTCTAGCCTTCTTAATTAACAGCCTGATTACAAAAGCATTTTTTACTGAAGTGATGAGAAACTCCTCTACTATTTCCCAGAACATATCTGGTCTCTACATATAGTTCATCTCAGGGTTGTCTTGTATCTTTTGTAATGTATATAGAGAGATTCACTTTGCTCTTGGAAGTCCAAAGACTTGAGTGTTTCCTGTGCCTTAACAATGACTTGATCAGTGATCTTAATCAAATCCCTGAGAACTCAAGACAGCAAAACACAAAAACAGATTCTTTATTTGAATAGGACTTAACATTTAGCAACCACTTGAGTATTTTGCATTCTGTTGGTCTGTGCCTCCCATCTGTGTAAAGGAAAAGAGAATGTTTATACCTTCCTTTCTTCCCTAACAGATGTTGCAAGATTTAATCAGTCTGAAGAAAGATGGGGGTTTAATTGCATTGCAGAGAATTGAATGGCCATGATACATGAAAAAAGATGCAGTCTGACCAACAGTAAGACTTACTGAGTAAAGAGGGTGTTGAGAAACTTGAAGTACAACTCTCAAAGATTAGTGAATATAAAAGAAAAGTCTATTGTTGCTTCTAGTCTCCCATTTAAAGTATTTTTTTTATTTGGTGAAAAGTTTCCTTATGTTGTTGAGTATTTGTTTAGAAATATATTTAAGGAAAAGGAAGTAGTTAAATACCAGAATTCCCTAAACAAATCCCTCTGTTGTTTTGGGGTGGTTATTTCCTCTCGGCCCCCCCCCCGCCCCCCCCTCNCCCCCCCCCCCCCCCCCCAATAAGCTCCAGAATAAAGGAATGACATCAGTATTAGCACTCACAAACAAGGGGGATGTAAAGATGAGATGTGAATAAAACATATAATTTCTTTCATCAGAGAAGGTTCACAGGACTACTCGTATTCAGATACACAATCTGTCTTTTATTTGGGAGGAATTAAAAAAAGTTTGGGAGGAATTAAAAAAAGTTAAAGTATTAATAACTAAAGGCAGCACCACATCTCCCCCTAACTCCAAACCATAAAATCCAACAAACTAATAACAAACAAAGGAAAGAAGCTGTAAGAGTCATTGGGGATTGATTTGGAACTGCTTCCTGATATTTTTAAATGCTAAACCTTCTGTGCATATGTGTACGTAATACTGATGCCTTAGGGAATTCAGTTGTTGGGGTAAGTTTTTAATAATCTATTTTGGGTACTCAGGGAAACATTCTTCAGTCTTCCTGCTTCCATCTTGCAAGACCTTGCACTCCAAGAGGGGTCATGGGTGTACTTGCAGATGTGACATTCCAGATTTTAACTTTCAGAAGAACAATACAATTAAATATTTGGAGCAGATGACAGGAAATATTAAGTTTTCTCTCTACGATGCAGTTAAAATCCCATATATCTCCAAAATAATAATATCACTGTTTATGATATTTATGATATGTTGATCTTGTCCACCATTCATGAAATAAACCTGATATCCTGGGGCAAAGTAGCTGTGAGATTTTAATAAAATTATTAATGAAACAAACTTTAAAAAATAAAGATGCATTAAAATGGGTTACTATAAGTGAAGGTTTCATAGATTATGTATTCCACAGATAAAAACTGCTAGAAAAATCACAAGCTGCAACATAAAAAACTCCACAGTGATTTTAATAGTTGGTTCTTAAGGAAACTATGGAAGCTTTTTAATGTTATAAAAGTTTAGGTCAGAAAATCATATTGTGTTTCTGGTAGCAAGTTTTTGTGCTAAGGAGCAGGAACAGTGAAATCTCCTTCATAGGGTCTTACTGTGTGAGTACAGATGTGTTAAATTCTAGCTTGCTTCCTAAGCTAAGCAGAGAGTGTACCAAAAATGAGAAAACATTCTTGGATTATGAGTGTTTAGGTCAGCATGTTAAAGGATTTCACAAAGATAAATCTTGTTTCATGGTTGTTGGGATTATCATGACACTATGGCTCTGTGTAGATAGTTCATATAAAATGTTGAGGTCTGTTCTTAAAAGTAAAGAAATAATTATATTTTAAATTGACAATGTATATTCAAGACACCATTCTTTTTCAACAATAAAAAGAATTTGATTTCATGGGCACACGAAATCTCTCAAAGTTTGCACGCCCTCTCTTTCTCTCAAGGGTCACACAGAATGGAGAAGCAATTATGTATTCAAATGTTTTTCTTAAATTAAAAATATCAGTAAAAGTAACTAAATCACACTCTTAATCTCCTTTCTGGAAAGATCCTGACCTTGTTCAAAAAACCCAATGAAATAGGTCTTATTCATTTAATATTACTCTTCAGAAATTAAGGCATGCAGGAGACCTATATTTAACATTTTGCTGTAACTTCAGGGGAATTATCTTTTCTGATTCACAGAAGTGATGCTACAAGTGTGTAGGTCTGTCAATGTCTTAAATAATTGCCCAGTGGGTAGGAAACAGATGTTGAGTATTGGATGTGGACACCTTTAAGTGTGGAGATCTAGAAAGTGCATCTCAGCAATTCACATCTTAAATGACTCTAGAACTGTAACTTTCTATTTTACAGTTGTAAATTGTAACCATGATTGTAGAAACTCTGGTGTTTAGAAAGGGGAGAGATAAAAAAAAGATATTTTATTCCACACTGTAGAAACACCATTCAATAATGAAATATTGATTCAGATAATGAATTAGGGGTGTGTTTGGAAGTACAAGTAATAGTAAGTACCATAGATTATTGGTTATGATGATCAGGGAGATTTCCATTTCTGATTTATGACTTGCATCTGAACTTGTGTAAATTGAGTAAAATAATAAGCATAGTTATATGGATTCAGAACCCATATCCTTTCCATTACATTCAGGATTTTATATATCTTTATTACACCTCCCTTCCCTATCTTATTTTGCAAACTAAAGAGCTTCAGGATATTTTTTTTTTTAAATGTTAAAAAGCATTCCATATCTTGATGATCTTCATACCTTTCTGAACTTTTCACAGTCTTCCGTAACTCTCCTGGGATGGAAAACAAGAACTACAAAATACTGAAGATGTTGACGACAAACTGAAACAACACAATAATTATGATCTCAGTTGAATTCACTATACTAGTTTTAATGTTTATTGGGTAATATTGGTTGGGGATTTTTGTTTGTTTGTTTGTCTTTTTTTAACAATATTGAGTAATGAGCTCTTATTTTCTTGGAATGGATGATAATTCCAGTATCCTGAGTGACATCAATCAACTTGTGCTAAGTATTTTTATAATACCTAGGCACCCTGCCATTCAAAATGCTTGTTTTGAGGACACCACAGAAATGGGTGCATCAAATAGCTTATGAAGGGAGTTGAAATATAAAAACTGAAGGACACTGATTGACAATAAATTTGTAGAGGGAGAAAGTTATCATTTTCTTATAACTTCTAAATTAAATATAGAATAAATTTAATCTATTCAGATTTTTTTTCTGCAAAATAAAGCTGTATCAGAAAACATCTCTCCATTGTGCCTATAATATTTATCTTTTAAAATCTTGAATCCAGTTTTTTTCTGCAAAATTAAAGACTTTATCGGGACTCTATGAGGAAAAATTGACAGAATTATTATCTTCTGATAGTGTTTGAAAATCCAAGGCTCCAAAGAGTATAGTACTTTAGATAGTATGTGTTTTTCCTCTTTGTATGAAATCTCACTAACCACGGTGCCAGTTCAGTTTCTTGTGGTAAGGTTTCCAGACTCTTTGATCCCAATTACTAAGCTCCACATCTAAATAGAGGTCAACTTTTGTCTCTGCAGGAAAAGCCTAGCAGCCTTGAGAGCTTTATATCAAGTCTGGGCTCTTCAATTTTCCAGGTTTCTTGGCATGTAAATGTTGAAATGGACAGTTGTGACAAGTTCACATGGTTAACAGCAGCAGTCAACCTGACAAGAATATTAATTCCAGTGTAGCAGCTGCTGGAGATCAATGGAGTATGACCATAGGAAACCCCACTGGGCAGATTGTCTTTTGGCCAAAGATTTTAAAATGTCCTGACTCCTGAGTCAACTCATTCCCCAGTCTCTTGATCCCCTCAAGAATGTGATTTTCACTTAGCACCTGCAGGTCTCTGTGCATTTTTTACTTCATGGGTACAGAGGGTGATAGGGGAAAATGTCTTTTTTCCTTCAGAAGTTCTGTTCATGGGAAATTTAACAAACTTGGTTTCTGCATGATTTGGTTAAAAATCAAGTATAGAAATATCATTATGTAGGTTTTATTACACAAAACAGAGTATCTGAATTTTAGCCAGTTGCTGTGCCAACTATTCCCATCTGCCCTGAAATAAGCATGTAGTAGAAGCAGCCTCTAAGGACAAAAGTAAGAGAGTGGATGGTGTTCAGGATGAGTTGACTGATATGAAATGTGGTTTCTTTAAAAAAAAATAAACAAAAAAACCCCAAAAAACCTAAATCTAAAAACTTTTAAAACAGACTTTGACACAGATTTTTTTAAAAATATTTTTAATTAAAAATTAAGATAAAATATCCTTGATTGAAAAGCCATCTCCAAAACAATGTTAAGAAAGCTATATAGTTGTTTCACACACCCATCTGGTCTTCCTTGTGCTCCAGCAGTTAGACCATGTTAACACTGATCGAGGTTTAATTTTTTTATTTAACTTTCTGATGTTGGTGAAAAGTGCTTACACATGCAGTATCAAGCCATTTTGTATAAATCTGTACTAATACTCTTAAAACCACACAGCACTCAGAATCCAGGATTAAGGCTTTAAACCAGATGAAATATATATTGGGATTCTCAACAAGTTTTCTTTCTTTTTGTAATGCAAATGTGTTAATACTCTGACCTCAAAAATGAAAGACCAAAGCCCAGATAGCTATGAAGAATCTGGCAAACCACTGTTCATCTAGCAGAGGCACTTAGAAAAATAGGACTCTCCTATCCTAAATAACAACAAAGAGAGATAGCAAAGACTTATATCTCAATAACATTTTGTTTCTATTCAAATTAAAATATGAGATAAGAGTATTGTAATACTTTCAGCTTTCCATCTGTTAGAAAAGCTCTGTAATTCCACGTAGTACACTATTTTTTAAATCTGTAGATTCTTGAAAGAAAATATGTTAATAATTTAATACAAAGCAGTGAAAAATGCTGAGGTATAATCTGGCCTGCTACCTTTTTATAACAAATAAATAATAAATTGTAACAACAACGAATAGTTAAATATCATTTTCTATTTTTATGATTTCTAAGCAAGTTTCTTGTATCTTTCACAAGTATATAACTTCTAATATTTCTTTCATTAAGGTAATAATCCAACTCTTTAAAAAAAATCATGTGATGTGCTCAAAACCAGCACTACAGTGTTACTCACAGGTCTGTGTTCAGCCCAGTAAAACACAACTTGTTGTACATTAGAAATTTCAGATTCTTAGAAGCAATTGGTCTTCATATAAGGATCAATGTTAGTTTTGTTAATATTTCTTTCACGTGTTTTGTTGTTTTAAACACCTCAAAAAACCAAACCAAACCAAACCCTCAAAACACAGAACAGATGCTATACACCCCCCTAAGTGAAACAAATAGCTTATATTTGTGTATGTACAGCAAAGAATAAATATAATAAAGATAATACAAAAGTTATGAAAGGTGTCTTAATTGCTGACTCTGCTTCTTAAGCTACAAGTAACATGCAAGTGATTTATCAGCAGTGGGTTTATCCTTCAGTCTGTCCTGTTTACCTTTATCAGTGGTCTGCAGGAGATGAAAGAGTGTGCTCTTACAGAGTTTGCAGATGTCATCAAGTTGGGGAGAACCAATGAATATGCTCAAGGGTAGGGCTGCTGTACAGAGGGACTGGGCATAGGTTGGAGGAATGGGTCAAACTTAAGAAAATCAGCAAGGACAAGAACTGGAAGAACTCACTGCAGGCCAGGGACTATCTGGCAGCTCTGCTGAAAAGGACATGGAGTCCCCAGTGAGGTGCCAACTTAGCATGAGTCAGCAGTGTGCTCTGGCAGGAAATGGTCAACACGAACATAAGCTCTCTTAAGACGAGTATGGTCAAGAGAAGTAATTGGTCCCCTCAATTTGCTACTCATAGACTAAATGTAGAGCACTGTGGCCGGTTTGTCCCTGCCATCTCATCGCATCCCTTTCCAGGAAAAAGAAAACATCAATCAAATGGAGTGAATTCTGCTTTTTCATCAAGATGGTGAAGCCAGGTTCTTCATAATGCAGGATGGAAGGAAAAGAAGCAATGGACATAAACTGATTAAGAGACAGAAGTTAAATATGACATAATGGTTACAAGAAGAAATCCTTTTGCTATGAGGACAGCCAAGAGATGGGACAATTTCCAAGTGATACGGCAGTTTCAATCCCTGGAGGTTTTCCAGCTTTAACAGGGTAAAGACTTGAGCTACCTGGTCTGATGTCATAGCTGAAGTTGGTTTGATGATGTACAAGAGATTGTTTGCAGTGTTCCATGCTTCTATGATTCCATTAATTTTATACACATTCTTAAAAAACTCCATACCAGTCAAACTAACTGTTCACTTTGTTCAGTATTCTGTTTCTGAAGGGGATCAATGGTGACTGCCTATACAGAAGTGTAAGAATATTACAAGTGTAGTAGTATGGCAGTACCAAGCAAGCATTCATGATCAGACTTTCTGCTGAAATTCTCTTGGTTAACAACACATCAATCTGATTCACTCTAGAACCTTAAAACTTTTCCTCATTGTTCTGCAGTATTGAATAGTTAAAGAAGACCTCAAGTAAAAGACAGGAAAGAATATGAGGGCGTAACGAAACTGCATTTGCTTAGTTTCTTGTTTTTGCCCTATGTATCCACCACAAATCATTTATCACAAAGAGGTACTGGTCTAAACGGACACTTAGTCAGAGCTTCTATGGACATTCACAGAGAAAGCATCTGGCTTTGCAGGTAGCTATTAGCTTTCATATTTGTACAAATTTTAGATTCTAAGTGCCACGAAAGCAGTCAAAAGTTGATCGAGACAATGTCTGAAAATCATGACCGCATGCATTTATGCCTTAGGTGGGAATAAAAGATTATTTTCTTAAGACAACAAATGGATTCAAAGTTTTATCTCAGCTAAGTGCAAAAGCCAGGAAATAATAAATTAATAGTGTTAAAATTGATAGCCAGGCTTTGCCATTCAGCCAGATGCACATCTATAAAGATTGAGCCAATTTTTTCTTGTAAGCTTGCCAAGGAAGGAAAAAAAAATACATTACCAGAATTTAACATGCTGTATGATTTTGAGAATAACCCTTCAAGCTGTCAGTCTTGTTGCCAAAACTACTGTGCAACAGTATTAAGCAACAGGAGCATGGACTCATTTCAAGTCCAGGTGCTGAGCGATTTGAAATGCATGAGCTTCTTGTTGTGAAACAATCATTCCCTCTGAGGTTCTTTGTGTCCTCATCACCCCATGAACTGTGCTCATGGTGAATGTGCATTTACTTGCCTGGTAGCTAGCGTTCACATGCAAATTTCCGAGAAGAGCGAGCTATCTCCTCTTTTCTTTACAGGATGTCTTCCTTATAAGAAATAAAGCACCATAAAACAGCTTAACTGGAGGGTTCAGGATTTAGCTCAAGAATAACAAAGTTAAAGAACAGATAACCTCTGATCCATGCACTGCATCAGGTAATAGAAGGAAAAAAAAACCTTCACACTCAAAAAGAAAGAATGTTGACAGTCAAATACGGCTTAAGAAATAATAATAACTTCTGCCTCATGTAAATCGGAGTTTACAACACCCCAACATTTTAACTATTGTGGGATTTTTAATAGATCTTACAAATCACTTTTTAAAAGAATTAGGAAGAGGAAGTGGTATACAAACTGTTTCTCTAGCAAACCTCAGATTAATTTTCAATGTTTAAAGTTATGTTCATGCAGCATATTATACATGTCATTTAGCCTCAGTTGGCTAAAAGTCATCTGTCACAGTCTAAGGTGCATCCCTTTATACAGTGAGGAAAAATAGACACCTCAAGATGAGATCAATCACCTTTCAGCGATGCCCATTTCTTTCCTTTGACTATAAAGCAGAACTAAACCTGTGAGTTGAAATTCAGACTCTTCATCTGTGATATCAGAAGTATGTAGCTGGCAATTTGTTGACTTAGGCAGTTTCTCAGTCCAGTTGGTTTAATGTTCCTGTAAACCAAGGGGGTAAAAGTGCAATACAGATCAATCAGAAAAAAAGAAAACAAACAAACAAACAAAAAAAAGGATTTGCAGGGGAAGAATTACATTTAGAAAATATTGATAGCAAATAAGGAATCTTATTCTAACTTTTAGATGTACACATTAGGTGGGATAAATCCCTTCACCTAATTCACCCAAATGAAGCTGAAAAATGTTACACTAACTTCAGACTTGCCAATTCATTATTTATGCAAATGAACTGTTTTCTATCGTCATGTGAAAACTATCCAATAGTGAATAGTGAGAATGCTTTAAAAAGCTTAGATAGCAGATCCAAGCCAGAGTCAGATATTGATCAGTGAGTTATGTTCATAACAGGCAGAACAAGTTAGTGCTAGAGCTAGTCCATTCTGGTAGAGAAGTCCAAAAAGAGGGTTTCTGTATTCTGTATATTGTAGAGAAAAAGGGCCAAAATATAAAGCAGAATGAGTTAGTATGTCATGTATACCATGACAGTAGTCTGAAAATAGAAACCAGGAATATTTATAAGAAGAAGTAATATTTTTATTGTACTGACTGATACAACTGCTAGAAAAACAGCAAGCTTTTGGGTGTGTAAGCAGTCTGCATGAGTTCTCTGTTTTTGCAACTCTACTCTCTATATTACATATGCAATACAAATTCATTATTCTTATATTTGCTAACACACCTTCAGAATAAGAAGTGAATATTAGTGTTCTAAAAAACTTAAATTTCCCTATCAGTCATGGGAAATAATATCTTATGTCTTAAAAACATACAGCTTTTATAAACAGCAACACAACTTTTGCTCAAGGAAACAAAATTGTGACATAAAGTAACATCCCACCACAAATTAAACATTGGGGAATGGCAAAACACAGATGAGTGAAAACCTCAGCCTACTACATGTTGCTAATTCATGAAAGGAACAAAAAAAAAACCCAACAAGTTTGAGTTCATTATATTGCTCATAGCAAATTATCTAAGCAGCATATCTGTATAACTGTGCTGTAAAGAAATGCAACTTTGGTGGTGGGTGGAATAGGGAGTTGGGAGCTGGGTAAGGGTGGCCTTTGTGAGGAAAGGCCAGTCCTAGTTATCTCCAGTAGACCCCACAGAGGACACAGTTGAGTCCCTCAGTCAAGATAGGGGTACCTCTGGAAAATGTAATTGGTAATAAATTATTTTTCCCTGAGTTGAGTCTGTTCTGCCCATCACACTAATTGGTGAGTGTCCTCTCTTTCTGTCTTGACTTAGCACAAGCTTTGTCATTCCTACTATCTCCCAGTGTCTTGTTGAGGAAGGGGAGTGTGTGAGAGGCTGGGTGGGGTTTGTGGTCATGGCTAGCCCACCAGAACAACTTACGACAGATTTAAAAGATTTAAAAGCCTAATCCATGTGTCCAGATACTGACATATTGTCACAATTTAACTCCAGACAGGAGGCTGCCCAGGTGGGCTGTTAAGTCTCCTTCTCTGGGGACATTCAAAACCCACCTGGATGAGTTCCTGCGTGATCTGCTCTAGGTGGTCCTGCTCTGGCAGAGGGATGGGACTAGATGATCTTTCAAGGTCCCTTTCAACCCTTAACATTCTGTGATTTTATGATCCTAAGCTACAGTACTTGAGTCATCTGTCCTGGGCATATTCCTTCCCAGCTCCTTGTGTACTCTACTTTCTGGCAGGACAAGGTGAGAAGAAGAAAAGGCCTTGATGCTTACAGACACTACTCAGCAATAACAAAAACATTCCTATGTTATCAACATTCTTTTCAACATAAACCAAAAGCACAGCCCTATATCAGCTACTAGGAAGAATATTAACTCTATCCTAGCAGAAACCATGACATGTATATTATTAGTCTTAGCACAGAGCAACAGAGAAGACTAATTTACCATCACTAAGACAATTTTAACACAGTTTCTCCTGAAATTAACTGTATAAAAAATTTAGAAATTGCCATGATAACAGAACTATTCATCTGTCTATAGACACAACAGAGAGGTGCCAGTAGGTTTAGGCTTTTAAGAGGATATTTTGGATAGAATTTCCTTGTGCTCTGCTTTCTCTATTCCAGTGCTCTTTACAGTTGTGATGATAAACTTTCAGAGTTCTTGCTCCTCAGAAGAGCAAGTTTGGTTTTTTGTTTTTTTTTTTTTTCACATTATTTATGAGAAAATCTGAAATCTTACATAGCAAAAGCTCTGCATGTGTTCTTTAGTAACTTTAGAAAAGGACCATATTAGAGAGTTTAACTTGTGCCTACCACTGTGATAACTCAAATCCATTTCCTGGTTCTCAGTAATCCTCAATCAGCCTCTTTCTGAGGCCCTCTGTATAGCTCTTCAGAAATCTCTTCAAAAGACTTCTCTCTTTCCTTTAACTAGGCAAAAGAATTTAAGGTGAGTTTAGTCACTAAATGCATTAAAAAGCGTGTTCACAGCTATATTCTTAGAAATAGAGATATCAGCATGCAGGGTAAAAGGAATTTTGTGCTACACTGAGACTTCTATTTGAAGGTCCAGAGGGGAAGTCATTCATCCCATTAAGGATGTTCTCAAAGTGTGTTGTGCTTCAGAGGCACCATAAAACTACAGTCACTGATATCTTTCTATATGGTATTTGGTGCAACTACTGACTTTCTAAGCTATCATTCTAATCCTCATTCCAGTACCTCAGTTGCTCAGGACTCTTGTTTTACATTAAGAAGTCTTAGCTCTGAAAGATCAAGTATTGCTAAAATAATCTGTTTTGAGTGTCAAGGAGTGATTGGTGGGCCAATTAGATTAGTTCAGTTGTAATACACATATGATAGATCAAGTGCTGAAAAAAGCCCGTGGAAAGGAGAAAACTTTTTTTTTTTCCCCTGAGTAATTTCAAAGGTCTGAGGTCTGAAAGTATTTACAGTCATTGAGTCCAGCAAACTGTGCTGTATGTAGGCAGAGACTCCCTTCTGTGTCTCTGAAAGAAGCAAAATGTTTACTATAAAATATGTTGAGAAACTACACATACATGCAATCTTCACTGCATACTCATAAGAAAAAATGATCAAACATAAATATTCATATAGCATAAGAAGACATAGAAGCAAATTGTGAAAGGTATTGCTTTGATTGTAGCTTGAAGCATTCCAAATACGAATGTAAACTATTAATCATAATAGAAGGGAAAACATAAAAAGCAGGTTGTTAGTGAGAGACTGACAAAAGACTAAATAAAGACTTTCAGACTGAATGTTCCTTCGAGGCATTATAGTGGAAACTATAAGATACAAAACATAACATGACAAAAAGCATCTTTCAATACAAAAGCCAAGATCTAATCTTGGAAACATAGAAGTGGATGAAGGATAGATTAAATATTTTAAAATAAAAATAAAATCCTCCCTTTCAATCTTCATTGAAAAAAAATGTCTTCTTAGTGCTTCCAGATACCACTCTGTGTTTCATTATTAACTTTACTTAGAGCTGTAAGCGTTCATCAACTCTGAAATCAAAGCACAAGTGTTTCAGCTTTGGTACATCAAGATGAAGGCACATAAAGTTACTGTGCATCACTTTTTCCATATGTAAAATACAAGCCACAACCTTTTTTCAACTCACAAAAGGTTTGTAGCAGTTAAATAATTATTGGATTTAATAATATCTATAATATCTGGATTTGTTTCCTTCTATTCTGAAGTTACTGGTTAAACATTATCTTATACTTGAGTCATCCTTTCACTGAAAATGCGGTTTTGCTATTTCATCAATCTGTGGTTTTCCTATTTACACTTTTATTATCAGTAAGATTTTCTTTTTTATAATAAAGGATTGTATTCTTTGTTATCTGTTGATTTGACTGGATGTTTACAGAGGCAATAAAAATGAATAACAAATTATTAATAACTATAATAACATGAAAGTTAGTGGCAATGAGAGCTATATGCAAACGTTGAAGTAAGTATTTGGGCTAGAATTAGAGTTTACAGCATGTATATTGTTTTTAAGAAATAGTAATCATTACATAATATGTTTTTGGTATAAATAAACGTGGTCCCTGTGGTTTTGACCCTCTTATATCTTCAAAACTTCTATACAGAGCTTTGTGTCATCACTTTTTATACTCGGTATCCTGATAGATGCAAAAGCCACGGACAATTCTAATCTTATCAATCAATCTGCCTAGCTCAGTTTAGCCTATTAAGCCTTATAAATTTAGCAGTGCAGGAGTCAAACTTAGTTACACATGGATGATATAGATTTCATATATATCAATCTGACTGTAAACTATAAATAGTTCACACATTGTCTTTGCAGTGCCTGCTGATGTTTTACTATAAATAAAGTTGCGTAGATTTGGTGTTATAAAACCTAATAGAATAGACTGTTGATGACCTCTTTGTATGACCTTGGACTTCAAAGATTCCAACTTTGATTAATGCCATTTTTGCTTTCAGAGACAATCATTAAAAATATCAATCAGTTTAGTTGTGATGTTATGTGAAAAAAAAGAGTGAGCAAGAAGAAGAAAGAAAGGAACATCTACATTTCTGTATAACTATAATATCTCTAGCATTGCATAATTTATTTTTAAGCATCTAAAAAGAAGATTTATAGTATTATGTAAGTCCTCATGCAGTAGAAAAAAAGTGTTTCTGTATGTGTGTTTGTCCATGTTCATTCATGCATGTAGCTAAAGATGCATTCTTGGTACTTTGGAACCTATTGCTTTGAAATGAGATTTAGATTTGTATAAGAAAGTAGTTTGATGTAAATGTAAATAAAATAGGACTAACAGGCCGCTTTTTCTCAGAATTTAAGACTTCCAGACCATTCTAACAGAGATTTTTAGACATTACAAAACACTTCTGTGCTGAGAAGTTCCAGTGAATATTGTTTGTTAGTTTCTCCCTGGAAGAAGGAAAAGAAATTAAAATCAGATCATAAGTTAATAATAGCAGCATGTATAGTAGCCTATTGACAAATTTCTCTCTTAGAGGCTGGTGAGGTGCTCAAACTAGTTCACCTTTGTCAATTTTTTTTCAGAGTTCACTTTGATCATAACAAGAAAAAGTAAAGTTTGCCATCAGAAAAAAATCTATTCCTTGATATCATATTTCCTTATGTATTAAGTCCTGACAAAGAAAAGGAAACTTTTACCAGAGGTGACCGTATTTCCCAATCTCTATTACCTACCTTTGGAGGGATCTCAGAGAACTGTGTATTATAACCAATGGTTCTCCTAATGACAACTCACACACAGGGTGCAGGATATTGTGATCTCATAATGTTATTTTTTTTTAATATTTTTTGAAAAGTTAAAGGTTTCCAAGTTTAAATTTAAATCAGTGCTGGAACAAAATTAAGGCTTTTAAACAATGTATCAAAGAGATCTATCTTCTGAGGTAGAGAGATCAATATATCTCAGACAGACTTGCCACTAGCTCTGTGTTTAGATGCTGAAGTGAGAAGCAGAAGAAACAAATTAAACCACATAGGGTTGTATGTCTTGAGTGTGTCTTTCATGTATCATGAAAATGGTCAAACCTCAGAATTGTAAAAGTCTACATTTTCAACACTTGCTTCTCCAGTTCATTAGGATATATTCTCAGGGTATAAGACATTCATAACCACTGTATATTTGACTTCATTTTGAAAGAAAGATCAGGAGCTACCTTTCCAATTACTTTTCAATTCTAAATAATTATTGCTCAGGGCAGAAATTCTCTTGAGTTTCATTTTTTTTTTCATGTGAAAAACTCGTCAAATGAAATCTTACCTAGACTAATGAATATTGCAGGGATTTTTCTCAGCAAAATGGAAAGTGCTGTCAAGTAAATCACAATGGCCTCTCCCAATGAGTATTGTGTGCAAATTTGAGGCAGATCAGAGCAGACTGGGCATTACCTACTTCATCAGCCTTCTTGAAGTCTTTCAGGGTCTCTGTTTACCTTCTCATTATATTTAGATTACAGAGTTTCAGCACATTCACAGTAAAATCAGAGCAGGGTAAAAGCAAACTAAATGATTCATTGACAAAATACTTGCTAACGTAAGAAACCCCTTGCCTGAAACTGTGTTGTTATACGTGTATTTTTGATGTGTTCACCTTTAGTTCTTTGCTTACAGAGGTGTTACTGCTACTTTTGACAACCTTGTATTTTCAGATAGTAGATAAGGTCCATAATAATTCTTATCATTTCAAGACTCCAAGATACTGCAGCTGCTCCTCTTCAGGCTACACATAAAAGATGAAAAGTTCAACTTGAACAGCTATGGATTTCCTCAGTGTAAAGAATAGATGTGTTCAAATAGCATTGGTATGTAAATTTCTATATTGTCTCTATGTCACCTACTATGTGCATTACTTTTGAATGTCTTTAAAGCCTCAAGCAAGTTTGAAACATAACAGACTTATGCAACAAGATTGGAAAGTGACTGAAAACATTTTCAGGTAGAACAAGAAAAAAAGTAGAAAGTTCTTTGGATTATTTATATTTCTGTTAGCACTCTACACTGCCAATATATCCAAACTATCTCTTAAATAGCTGCGGAGATGTGATAGGCAAATGTATCATTACTGAGCACAACCTCAGGGAATTCATTTCATTTCTCAGTTATAGAAGTGTCCATATGATGCCTTTGGATTTCACTCTCCAAATCTTGGCCAATTAACTCTGATCAACCTCTGCTTCACTTCAGTGTGCTGTAGACAACATTTATGTGGTTAGGCTTTTGGTTAATATTTTTGTTTGGTGTTTTGGTTGAATTTACTGAAGATTATTTTATGGGGAGAGATTACTATACTGGGTAAACAGAGAGACTTAACACTTGGGCAGTTATTATTGATTTTCATTATATTCTTGTTATCACTTAGAAGTAGTGACTAGAAGTAGTCTTTTATGCACCCTCCCATAACAAAACCACCATTTATGTCATGAGCATAAACTTCTAAATAAATGTCATCTTATTGTGAAGTAAATGAAATATAATAGATATAATAGAAATTAGATTAAAATATCAGATTTTAACACAGTCATATTATTACATGCAATAATATGTTATTTTAAGTCATTTATCACATATAACAATACCATTTAATATATCTACTACATAATAATCTTACATCATTTAAAACCATTTTCATTTTCATTAATTTGACAGCAAAAGTCATCCCTAAAAGTGCATTTCTATTTTAATTTTTTACTAGAATATCTAGAACTTTTTCACAGACTCTGAACTGGTCTGGGTCTTCCTTATGCTGTGAATTTATACACTGATTTCTGTATATTTCAGTGGATCTAAAATAATACATTGCATGTGAAGATAATCCATATATCTAACCTTGCACAGTTGTCAGAATATTGATTCAAGTACACAACTATCACTACTCCCTGTTAGTACAGTTATTGAGCGAAAAGGCTTGTTCAGAACACTATCTTTACAGATCAAATAGTCAAGGAAATAATATTTTCAAAAAATTTGTCTACATTATAGATTTTTTTCTACAGGTATGTTTGCACCAATGTTCAGTATATTTGCTTGGTTTAATACATGTTCTGCAGGCTCATGGAAGGAAGGAACTGTGATCTGTGGGGGACTCAAACTGGAGATGTCCAGTCTGCACCCTTGCTGGAGCAATTTTTTAAGAGCTTCAGTCTGTGGGAAGGACCCCTTTTACAGGAAAAAAAAAAAAAAAAGGGAAGGGAAGGGGACAAGACAAATTCATTTGACTGACCAATGAAAAGCTGACCAAAATTTGAAGCATGTTACTAAGGGTGTAGTCAAAACACCTCTTAAATACAGTCTTGAGGCATCAACCATCTCTCTAGGAAGCCTATTCCAGTGCTTGACCACCCTCTTGGTAAAGAGATGCTTCCTAAAATCCATCTACAGCCTCCTTGGCACATCTTTGAACCATTCCCACCTGTACTATCAGTGGATGCCGTGGAGATCAGCACTTCTCTCTCCACTTCCCCTCCTTGGGAATCTGTAGAGAGCATTGAGTTAGCCTCTCAACCTCCTCTCTCAAAACTGGACAAACCTAAAGCTGTTCCTTACGGGACGTTCCTTTCAGCCTTTTCACCAGTTTTGTTGACCTCCACTAGACACATTCAAGGACCTTCATATCCTTCTTAAATTGTGCAGCCCAGAGCAGCACACAATACTGCAGGTGAGACTGCACCAATGCTGTGTATAGCAGGATAATCACTCCTATTTTCCAGCTGTTACACCTTGTTTGCTACACCCTAGGATATGGTTTTCTGTCCTGGCTGTCTGGGCACTTTGTTGACACATATTGAGCTCACTGTCAACCAGAACCCGCAGACTCCTTTCCATAGGGCTGCTCTCCAGCCACTCTTCTCCCAGTATTGCTTGTGCTCAGCCATACTCCATTGTAGTTACAGAATCTGACATTTTGACCGAAATGTGATCCCATCAATCATATCTCAATGATCCAATATGTCTAGATCTCTTTGCAAGGCTTCTTGTTCTTCAAAAGAATCAACAGAATCTCCCAGTTTGGTATCATCAAAAAATTTGTTAATTGTGCATTTAACTGCTGTATCCAAATAATTTATAAATCTAATGAACAGGACTGGGCCCAGAATAGAACCCTGAGGAACACCACTGGTCACCATTTTCCAGACAGATGTAGCCCTATTCACTACAGAGCTCTGCCCTTCAAACAGTCCTTCACACAGTTGACCTTGTAATCCTTTATTCCACAGATAAATAATTTGTCCAGAAGCCTTCTGTGAGAGACAGTTTCAAAAGCCTTACTAAAATTCAGAATAACTACATCTACTGCCTTCTCTTAACCTGCTCTGTGGGTGACTGTATTAAAGAAGAAAAAGAAGTTCAAAAATTCTGTACGCTGAAGGAGAGACCTCAAACTGGAGTAGAGGAAGAACATGAAGAGGAAGGAGAGACAAAGACAAAGCATTATAGACTAACTGCAAATCGCATTCTTCATCCACTCCTGTTTTTCAGAAGGAAGAGGTACAGGAGGCGGGAGTAAAGTTGAGCCTGGGAAAGAAGAGAGAAACGGAGGAGAGATGCTGTTAGATTTATTCTTATATCTTTTTATCCTATTCTGTTTAATTGTCAATGAATTAAATTAGTTTCCCCAAGCAGAGTCTGTTTGCCTATGTCAATAAATGCTGAGTGATCTCCCTGCCCTGATCTCAACCCACAAGATTTTTATCATATTTTACTCCTCTATCCAATTCATGCAGAGTGAGTTCACGAGGCATCTGGTGACAAGACAAGGTCGACCCACCACAGTATTCTATGATACTGATGAGAAAAGGGTTTTCTGACAATTGAGTTATCTGATTGTATTGACCAGTGTCATGACAACGAGTAACAAGCACAAACTGGAACAGAGGAAATTCCACTTGGAAACTAGGGAAAATATCTTCACTGTGAGGTTGAGAGAGCCTTGGCACAGGCTGTCTGGAGAGGATGTGAGTCTCCTTCTCTGGAAGTTTTCAAAACCCATCTCTACGTGTTTCCATGTCATGATTGAGGTGAACATGCTTTAGCAGAAGGGTTGAACTAGATGATCTCTTGAGGGCACCTCCAATCCCTGCTGTTCTGTGATTCTGTGATCTACATCTTCCTGTTGAATCTCTTGGTACCTATGTCATAAAGTGGTGGTTATGCAGGATTGTATCATGTTAAGTATGAAAGATAGTTTCTCTTCATTTAGATTAGTTGAAACTCTGAAAATAGTGTCTGTATTTCTACAGGAGTAAGATTTATTTCCTGTGTCATATATTTGTTAGGAAGCTAGGCTAATTTCTTCAATGAGTCATTTGTCCCACTCATTCTAGGTATCTAGTTTATGAATGTTTTTCTAAATTATTCTCTGGAGGTACTTCCGTCTGTCCATTTTGTAGAGAAAAGATTTAGACAAGACTTTCAGATTATAGGTGTTGCTTTCAGATAGGAAGATGAGGCAGCTATAACCTTTTCTTACTAAATGACAGAGAAAGATGAGATCATTAATGAGAGAGAGTTAAGTTTTTCCTTTGTGTTTTTGCACTTTGACATTAGGAAAAATGAAAAGCAATGCAAAATAATTTCTTAAAGCCCGTGAAAGTGTAGTTAAATCTTTAAAGGAAAATTTGAATACCACATCTATCCCTTGTGTATGCTAATCATCTTGACACTTATAAATAAAATGAATAGTACAGTGTAGAATTGCTTATTTCGAAAAACTTCATAAAAATTTTTATTATGTATAGTTACCCTATGTGGTTGGATGAGCACTTTAAAGCCTCCCTCAGTAGGCATTGATACAGCAGACCATAGCAGCACTAAAAAAAACATTATAGTCTATTATGTCAATGAGCTGTGCATGAAGGATTTCCACAGTAGTATTTATTGGCACACTATATCATGACAACCAAAGAATGTGTAATTATGTTTTTGATCAAGGCATTATAATATTTACAGTAAGATCTCATGGTAGCTAAGTAGCAGTGTTCCATACATCTCGACCAAAATCATAATAGCTCTAACAGGTCTCCTATGACCACCATGGATGAAATGGAGAATAACTGTACTATAATCTAACCAGGTCTTTTAGTATGAGGTCTTCTTTATTCTCTTCTACAATTTATTTTTCTATTAATGATTAAAATTATGGAAAGATATTTGTTATAATGCGCAACAAGTTTTAATTTAAAACTCCAATAGTCGTGAGACTCAGACCAGCTTTCCTCTCTATATTTAACTCATTTCATTGCACCTTGAAGTATTATAGGGGTCTAAAAAGACTGTGTGATCTTATTGACCATGTGTGCCATAATCCTCCCTAAATACAAAAGCCGTGTAAAAATAATCCAACAAAAGCCAGGAACTACAGAGTTAAGACTTCTTATTCCATCCCTAATACAATCCACGTGTCTGGGGATTGCATTTGATGTTCTTTCGTTATGAGCAGACTGGCCAGTAAAACACTGAGCTGATTCAGGTTGTTGTACCTCTCCTTTTCCCCCTCTTTTTAGGAAGGTAGACAGTTTTTTAGGAAGGTTCACAGTTTTCACCAAGATACTGCTAATTAGCAAAGTGTAAACTCATCAGACATTGCTGACACAAATTCATTCAATATTATCTGGTTTTAAAAGAACAGAAGAAGTCTCAATGTTCAGCCTCTCCACTAATGCTTTGAGAGGAATTCCTAAACAAAAAACCCATGAGTTCCCAAATTTCTAATCACCTCTGAAGTTTTCTGAAATCTGTATTGCTGTAGACAAAAAACAAAACTCATAAAATAGCTGTAGGGTTCTTCCTTATAGCCAGAACAAGACCCATTGCAGATCTCACTCTTTTTAACAATTCTTAAAGAAGACTGCTGTGAAAGTCAA
Source organism: Urocolius indicus (assembly GCA_013401255.1). Taxonomy (NCBI): domain Eukaryota; kingdom Metazoa; phylum Chordata; class Aves; order Coliiformes; family Coliidae; genus Urocolius; species Urocolius indicus. The sequence goes on along the minus strand of WBNH01005185.1, from coordinate 371,845 downwards.
ATTCCTCAGGTAATTTTCCACAGGTAGAATTATTCTTCATCTTTATTCTTGTTTTGCTTTTTGAGTTTTTTATTTGTTTGGAAGGACTGGTTTAGGTTGAGGGTTTGTCTTGTATGGATATCTAATAATTTTTTCTTCTTCTTTTTTATTTCTCAAAAGAAAGAACTATTTACAGTGAGATCAAGCTTTCCTTTGGTCATTTACATATTTGCAAAGTGGGTGAAAAATTATTTCATAGTGTGGTTATAATTTCTGAGAAATCTGTACATAAATAATCGAAATCTAAGACAGTGGATGATCTGGGTGAAAGTATATTTTAGAAAATAACAATTCAGTAAATAAGTGTGATAAATTATGTATCAGAAAATGGGAAAAGGCCATGAAGCATAGAAAAGTGTACAAAATACTTCGCAAAATTCACTTGTCCACTCATGTAACTAATCTACAACACAAATTGATGCAGCAAGTAATATTTTCCTTTGATAAAACAAAAGGTCTTCATATAGAAAGCATTGCTGAAAGCCTTGGTTTATTATAGAAGACAGTGCCTTGTTAATACAGTGATATACGTAATCAGTGATATATACAATGCAGTTTTCCAGGTAGAAGTTCAGAGCTCCCCATAATCAGATTTATAGAAGTTCATTCTCCTTAACAGTGAAGTGTAGAAGAGGTGAAGGAACAGGAGCTTTTAGTAGCATGATCCTTTTATAAAACACTTTTCCAGAAGTTGTCCAAAATTAGTTGAAGCTACCTCTGTCATTCGATAAAAATCTGTTTTGATGACAAAACTTCTAAACAAAAATAAGTCCAAACTTTTTAATTAATTCCTTCTGAGCAAAACCAAGTTACACTTAATTCATAATGCTAGTGAAAACAGTGTCTGAAAATATTAAATACAATCCAAAAACTAAAATAGGAATAAAGTAATTCTTTCAATAGTGGCCTCTTCTCCATCTTCTTAATTACAGGGTCTATGAGGACGGACAATAATCCTATATAATCTCTTTTGTAGAATGTTAAATAGCATCAAAATATTATGTTAAACAATGAAAAATATAAAAGTAGTAATTACAGTTTAATCTCCCCAGTTATGGAACTTTTACTTGCTTATTTCCACATAATGCACATATTGTCCACCACATCATTATTTCCTAAACCATAACAGTTAAAATAAATACAAAATATATGCAGTTGGCATATAGACATGATTTTGAAAGACTTACCGCTTTCATGTTGTTCACAAAAGATGTAGAAGAGAAAACAGTTCTGCATTGTTTGTGACTTCTTTAAAAGTCCTTGAAGAAAATTTAATGCAAGTATTATTCTATTTTTACATCACATACTGTGCTCATAATAAGTGAAAAATTATTGACTTTCAACCGAGAGATCATTTAAAACATTTGATGTTTTCTGGATCATTCATTAACTGTAAGCATGGAGAGCACATGTATTTAAAAAAATATAACTTGTTATTTCACTAGAGTAACTGCTGAGTTTGCTGGACAATAGTACTGTCATTTGACATCACTGCCCTAGTCTTTATACTTAAAACAACTGAAATATATATAAGAATTCTAAGTAAAATCTTACAATAATGTAGTATAAAATTATCATATTTTCAGGTCATTAAGCAAATGTTGTCTCACATTAAGTTGTTCTGCCTTGTTGAGAGCAATCCTGGATCATCATTTCAACTATTGTTGTAATTTTCTTGTCTTGGTCTACTGTGACAGAGACATTCGTATGGAAAGTGAAATGTTAGCCTCTCATGTTAGCCAAAAAAAAGATGGTTTATGAGTAAAGCAGGATTAGCTATCTCAATTATTGTGCTTCAGCTGTGGTACTCACTGCTGCAAGAATTAAAATCATATTAGCTTCAGAAATGCCAACAATTCATTCAGCAAAAGAAAAAAACCCAAAACATTAATGATTTCATGATGATCTGCAGCTCATAGGAAGGGCTTAACATCAAAGAGGTTCATTAAGGACTATCTACTGTGGGAGAGACCCTGTGTTGGAGCAGGAGAAGAATGAAAAGAGTCCTCCTCCTGAGGTGGAAGGAGTGTTAAGAGACTGTGGGGGACTGACCACAACCTCCATCCCTGCTCCCTGTGCAAGAGGAGAAGGTAGAGAAATTGTGAGTAGATAGGTAAGCCTGGAAAAAGAGGAGGAGTAGGGGGAAAGGTTTCTTGTAAGATCTTGGGTGACCATAATTGATGAGTGATCCCTCTCTGTCCTTGCATAGACATTCATGAACTTCTCCAGTGTGGGTCCTTCCCATGGGCTACAGTTCCTCACGAACTACTCCAGCATAGGGTCTCCCATACAGGCATCTCTTCACACACTGCCCCAGTGTGGGTCATCCACTGGGAAAGCAGTTCTTCAGGTACCAGTTGCTCCAGCCTGAGTCCCTCAAAGGATTACAAGTCCTGACAGCAAACCTGCTCTGCTGTGGGCTTCTCTCTTCACAAACTCACAAGTTCCTGCCAGGAATTTGCTTCAGGGTGAGCTTCCCACAGAGTCATAGCCTCCTTTGTGCATCCACTCACTCCAACGTGGGGTCCTCCAAGGACTGTGAGTAGATCACTGCTACTCACGTGGATCACGTGGAGAGACATGGATCTCCATGGAGTTGCCTCACCACGGTCTTCGCCACAGTTCACAGGGGAATCTTTCTTCCAGTGTGTGAGCACCTCCTTCCCTTCCATCTGCACTGACCTTGGTGTCTGCAGAGATATTTTCACATTCTCACTCCCTGTTGCCATTGTCAGCAACTTCTTCTCTTTCTCAAATATGTTATTCACAAAGATGTTACCTCAATCATTTTTGAGAAAGACAAATGGCTGTAGTTTTAGCAATGTGTATGCTCCCTTCCTGGAAATGTTCAAGGTCAGTCTGAATGTGGCTTTGAGCAATCTGGTCTAGCGGAAGATGTCCCTGTCCATCACAGGAGGGTTAGAACTAGCAATCTTCAAGGTCCCTTCCAAGCCAAATCATTCTATGATTCTATGATTTTATGGATTAATTGTCCCTGTTAAAATGAATGAAATAAAAGTAGGTCTAAGCTTGTGAATATTATCCAATACATCTTTCCATTAATGTTGTTAACCAAAGATGTAGTCTGCACAAGCACTAGTACCCCTTTTTCAGTACAACACAAAGGCAGTCACGTACATAATATGCATGGGACATGTAGACATAGCTGAAAGAAAGCTAGAGATATACCATGTCATTCCACCATTCTTATTTTTCATAATACTTCTTGAGAGATTAAAAGATGATACAGGGTTGTTTAACTCTTAACTTCAAGAAAAAAAAAATCAGTTAGCTATTGTGACATATGTCACTTAAGAATGTACAAGATATACTCTCTGGCCTCCACGTATTTCTCCAGAAAGTGCTATGTCTCCAGTATATCCTCTCAGATGGTACTTGTTATGTAGACTGGGATACTAAATCAAGAGTTTGAATGTGCCATTGATTTCAAGATTAAGACATTTTCTCAATACAATTAATGAAGTCAAGAGAATGATTCATATAAGGTCACAAAGGTGAGATTCAAAAAGTATGGAAGCATAAGTATGGAAGGATGTCTCTTCCTTGGCCATATGTCATCTCCACTAGCCCATTCAGAAGGTTTCAGGAAACCCCACTGCATCCAAACAGAATTAAGTGTCCATGTTTGGGTAACCAAGTCCGATTTTAGCTCTTTTTTTACCACGATGATAGCTTAGACACCTAGTTCTACATATACACTGAAGTGTAGCTGTCTTAGACTAGCCTGAATTCCATACACAAACTTTCTACAGAAAATGTTCTAGTTCGTTTAGGAAGAGGAAGAAGGAGACAAATGTGTGAGGAGATCTGTTAACACTAGACTAAGCACTAGACTAATATGTATTTATATCAGAACCTGTATTCAGTTAAAAAAAAAATAAAACAAAACAAAAACAAAAAACCAAAATGTTTCTCCCTTGAACATGAGAAACCCTATAGTTCTTAAGTTTTGGGCTCTGAATATAATAATTTTTTCTTCTTCCCACACCATCTACCTCAAAAAACAGTAAAAAAGTTTCTGTTTGTCAAGTGAAATGAATGTATTTTATGCTATATAATTTCAAGAATGATGCAAAAAAAAAAAAAGAAAGCAGAGTGTATTTACATCTTTAAAAACCTAAAAGTCTTTACATTTAGCCATCTGTAGATAACTGATTGGACACAAAACCTTGTGAAGAATATTGAATTGAGACAGTCCAAGTAGGTAATGAATCTGACTGGAAACATCCCAGTACTGAAGAGAGAATGTAGGAAAACCATTTCGTCCACATCTCTCTCTCTCCATAGCTAACCCTTGAGAACCTGTCATGTGAACTAAATATATCTTCCCAGTCTCATGAAGCAGTCTAGAGAATTGCTGTGATGTTGTCCCACCTGGAAAATGCAAGAAATGATCCCCACACTTAAAGATAAGAAATACTGATCCTTCCTGTCTGTCCCATCTGTCGTGCCTCAGAAAATTTTCCTGATACTCTGAAGACATTTGAGACAAGGAGCATGCAGTAAACTCCCTGAATATCAGTTTGCATGAAAGGGCAGCAAAAGTAGTTGTTGGTCAAAACACAGAGGCTCTGAAATCCCTGAACACAGGGGATGAGGAAACTTACAGATGCCTTCCCTACAGCATTTCCTCTGTCTTACTGCCTAGTCTTCCAGTCAACTTCAGACTCACACCTTAATTTCTTCTAGTTCCATACTCTCAGCTCTGCCTCATCTTCATTTCTGACTCTAAATTATCTTGATAAAGAAAATTCTCAATACTTTTTCATCTACTCTATGCATATAAAATCTGTCTGATGTGATTGCTAAGCCTCTCTCCATCGTTTCTGAACAATCATGGAGAACCGGCACGGTGCCTGAGGACTGGAGAAAGGCCAATGTCACTCCAGTCTTCAAAAAGGGCAGGAAGGACCGTCCAGGAAACTACAGGCTGCTCAATCTCACCTCCATCCCTGGAAAGATGATGGAACAACTCATCCTGAATGTTATCACTGAACATATGAAGGAAAAGATGGTTATCAGGGGGAGTCAACATGGATTCACCAAGGGAAAATCCTGATTGACCAATCTGATGGCCTTTTAAGAGTGCATAACCAGCTGGCTAGATGAGGGGAGAGCAGCTGATGTTGTCTACCTTGACTTCAGTAAGGCTTTTGATACTGTCTCCCATAATATCCTCATCAGAAAGCTCAAGCAGTGTGGCTTGCATGAGTGGACAGTAAGGTGGATTGAGAACTGGCTGAATGGCAAAGCCCAGAGGGTGGTGATCAATGGCACAGAATTGACTTGGAAGCCTGTGGTCAGTGGTATTCCTCAAGGATCAGTTCTGGGGCCAGTCTTGTTTAACACTTTCATTAACAACCTGTATGAGGGGACAGAGTGTACCCTCAGCAAGTTGGCTGATGACACCAAACTGGGAGGACTGGCTGATTCCCCAGGAGGCTATGCTGCCATTCAGAGGGATCTTGACCGGCTTGAAAGTTGGGCAGAGAGGAACCTCATGAGGTTCAACAAGGACAAGTGCAGAGTCTTGTATCTGGGAAGGAACAACCCCACACACCAGTACAGGCTGGAGGTCGAACTGCTGAAGAGCAACTCTGCAGAGAGAGACCTGGGAGTACTCATTGATAAATTAAACGTGAGCCAGCAATGTACCCTCATAGCCAAGAAGGTCAATGGAATCCTGGGATGCATCAAGAAGAGTGTGGCCAGCAGGTCAAGGGAGGTTCTGCTTCCCCTCTACTCTGCCCTGGTGAGGCCTCATCTAGAGTCCCATGTTCAGCTCTGGACTCGCCAGCTCAAGAGGAACAGGGAACATCTGGAGAGAGTCCAGCACAGGGCCACCAAGATGATCGGGGGACTGGAACATCTTTCATGTGAGGAAAGGCTGTGGGAACTGGGACTGTTTAGTTTGGACTAAACAGTGAGACTGAGGGGAGATCTTATTAATATTTATAAATATTTAAAGAGTGGGTGTCAGGAGGTTGGGACATCCTTTTTTTTTTCTGTTGTAGCTAACAACAGGACAAGGGATAATGAGGTGAACCTATAAAACAAAACGATCCACTTAAATGTAAGAAAAAAAACTATTTCACTGTGAGGGTGATGGAGAAGTGGCACAGGCTGCCCAGAGGTGTTATGGAGTCTCCTTCCTTGGAAGTCTTCAAGACCCACCTGGACATATTCCTGTGTGACCTTATCTAGGTGAACCTGCTTCTGCAGGGGAGTTGGACTAGATGAGGTCCCTTCCAACCCTACCATTCTATGATTGTAGATTTCTAATGTGCACCTAAAAGTTACAGGGAATTGTCTTGCAATTGTTACAAGGAAGTCTCTTGCTACTTCTAGTTAATGAAAAAGAAATGTTAGTAAAGACAATCTTCTGTTCAATTCATTCTGCTATAGGTGGGATCTGTTTTATTTTTACTGGCATTCTCTACCTACCAAATAAGAATTTATGTGTATGAAAGTATCTCGAAACCATGTCATGTGTCTCTCAAATTAGATTTCGACTCAATAAGATGTTGAAATATAACATCACAGAATGGAGTTCCTCTCTTTTCCTTCTTCCTGTTTCTATGAAGGATATATTAAAATTAACAAAAGTGAAGGTCATGAGTCACCTATGTCATGTAGTAATATCTGTCAGGAAAGAAATATTTTAGGTAATCCAATCTATGTGTGTGCTGTATAATCTGAGTAGTTTGTGACCATTGAAGCTGAACTTATGCTGAAAGCTGTTTTTTTTCTTTTTTTCTTCATTTTTTTTTTTCTTTCCTTTTTTTTTTTCCTTTTCAATACAGATGGTAAGTGATGTGGTAAGGAATTGATAACAGACTCTCCAAAGGCTTGCTTTAAACCTTTGTATGATCGACACAAAAATGTTAGGAGAATATTTCAGCTTTATATCTTATAACTCTATTATTCAAATGTCACCTAACTGTAGATGTTAAGTCCACATCTAATCTTATGTTAGAACATACCATTGTGAGATCCACTTGGTCTCTTTATTGCCCTCATAAATCCAAATTGTCCATCCTTATACTTCCAGTTTACTAAATCTTGCAGCTACATTTTTTCCAACAAATGGCACCAAGTTTGACTGCATTTATAATAATTTGTATTTGAAGTAATATAAAAATATCAAAAGCCAGACCCTCCAGGCTATTGTTAGCTGTCATTCATGATTTTAACTTACTTTCTTTCACTATGACATCATCTTTATTAAATGGAAGCAACGGATCATTAAAATATGTAAAATTAAAAGGAGGACACAAGTGTTTGGTACAGAGGGAATAACATCTTCATTCTGTTTTATTCCCACTGAAAATTCACTATTGTTCCTGAGTCAAGGGCTTTTAAAAATTACTATTAATATAATAGAAGGAAGAAGGGAAGTTTATATATACATTTTAAAGCAGATTTTTCTGTCAATGAGCAAATAAAACCAAAATCAAAATCAAACATAACTTTTGTAACCCACTACAACAGGGGCTAGTTCACAATCTGTAATGAAGAAGGCATAATGGAATTTTCCTGAATGTAATAGAATTTTGCCTAATGATTGAACTATCATTTGTATTTCATGTTTTAAAAAATAATTTTTGTTCTTTGTTGAGTGCTCAATGTCATCCTTCCTTTTATCAGAAAGTAAATTAAATAGCTCAAAGGAGCTTTGTGAAGAAGTGTTTGCTCCTTTATTCTGTCCCAGAATGTTGGGAATACAGATAGCCTCCTTTCTTTGCAACAGCAAGTGTAATAGCTTTGACAAGAACATAAGAAGGATAGTTGTGAGCAAAGACAAAATGCAAATAATATGGCTAAGGGCCCAGTTAGGGAATAAGTAGCACAAGTGTGAGCCATTATTATTGTGTCAAGCTTTGCTGAAGTCGTTTCAAACTTCAAAATATTTATTGTCGGGTTGATTTCGAAAAGTCTGAAAATGAAAATACAATTGGGCTATTTGCTACTACTCCACTGACAGTATGATACACAAAACAGCTTATTCTTGCATTCATCAGAAATGGATTCAAGCTGCTTATCAGTAAAAATTACGAAAGGGGTACTTCTCCTAATTAGGCAACACACACATCTCATAACATACAAATAGCAAAATCTTTATGAAACCATTGTTCTCTCCATTTGTCCTCCTTTGAAAAGACACGAGTCATGCATAAAAATTTATGAGAGTCAGGCAAGTCAGCTCCCAGATCCACTAACTATCAGACTGTAGGACCTTAGTCCAGACTATTCAGAATTTACAGCCTAATTTTGGTGGTATCTAAGCAGTCTAGAAAATGTTTTGTCAGTAAGAACTTCTATTGCCAGGCTTCATGAAAAACACTGAGTACTCAGATAAGAGTGGGACTGAGACAGAACACAGAAACTTGCTATTCTGACTTAATGCATATAATCTGAAAATTCACATTGGTCTACAAATAGGACTATTTCAATATCCATTAATCCAGAATTTAAAAATGCTTAGAAAATTCCTCAATTGCATCATTTAAGGTTATAATTTCAGTACAATTTCCCTGAAACCATCAATCATTGAGAGTTTCAGGCTCTTAAGTAAATTTTATCTCTTTTTTTAGCCAAACAAAGGATTTAAGTTCAGGACATTCATATCACAAAAGAATGCTCAATCTCCCTCCTTGAGAGCTTTTGTGTGAAGACTAATACGGCATACAGTCTTTTTTTTTTTCAGTGTATCAATCACAGCAGGCTCTATTGGAAGCAAAATAATTATCATTTAATTTGCCTTAAAACTGTAATATGTACTTCATCTCAGAATGACTCAGTGATGTCAAGACTTGGCTAGTTGATTCCCCACAGCTTTAGCACAAACTTGAGTCTTCAGTGAGAGTTATCACTAGAAAGATAAGCAATAACAATTTTATGTTATTATATTTTAGGTCCTACTTAAAGGAAATCAACAATATGATACTAGTTGAAAGATCTGCTGTACCTATAGGGTCTGTATTCATACTGAGCCTTGAGTGTTTGACCAGCCAGGCAAGTTTAGAAATTCTTCCTGAAGAATGTATCTGAAATGTTGTTAAATTTCAGTGATAAATTTCCACTGACTTCACTGAGCAGAGGAAGAGGGTTAAGATAAATCATTAAGGTCAGAAATTTTCTGATTATTTAGGTATCTGACTGTCATTTGTCTTAGTGAGGGCTGTATGTTAGAAAGGCTGAAGGATTTTTAATTTAGCAGAACTATCTTTGAACAGTGGCAATAGTGCCTGAAACCTTCACCCAGGAGATCAGAGTACCAGAGTTACACAAATGTGACCACATTGCTTATCTTTTCAGAAGCTATTCAAAAGTCAAACAGGAAGGTTAAAAATAATATCACACAGTGTTTCCATTTCAAGTATTCAGTGCTCTCCAGAAAAAAAAAATCAACAAAACAATACCTGTTTATGTTTCCTCTTGTATTACCTTGAGGTAGAGATGTCACATAATAGTTGGCACAATGAGTACATGCAATGGCCAAGACTTACTTCCACCTGAGTGTAACTCATAGTTCAGCTTCCAGTCCTTCTGGACAATCCCAGGCCTTTATGAACTTGCAAAATTTGCATGGGTGGTAGTTTCACTAAAGAGGAAAGAAAAAAATCCAAAAGGATAACAATGTTTAATTTAAAATAAGAATGTGGATCATATTCTAGCAGCACCAAAATCTGTATTACTGATAACATTGTCGGCACATAAACAATAATCATTTTTGTAGATACGATCCAATTTTCCTTTCCTAATGAGCTCCAAAGGAATAAGCAGGAACAATAACTTAGGGAAGTTCTACCTTCTCCCTTCTTATCTCTCATGACAGAAAGCTTTATGGGCATCTATGCTGTTCCTACCATCCCCCAGACTTTGTCAGTATTGGTGAGACAGTAGAGGTGGAAGGTAAACGGCAGAGTGCTGACAGCTCTGCTTGGCTGTGTTATTTTTCCCCACGTGTAATACCTGAGATGTCGCATTGATAAAACTTTCTTTTCACAGTATTCTTCTATTTCCTGAGTTATACTGACTGCCTTTCAAAATCATGGCCTGGAGGTAAAATAGTAGTGTCTACTGGGCCTACTGTAAACAAAACCAACAGAAAGATGCCTCATGAAGGCATCCTGTGTGGTATCATGCTGCCAAAATTGGGCCATCCTGTTCAGAATACAAGCTCAGTCAAGCCTGGCTAAATTTCAAGGCTATAGAATTATGATATTGCCCTCCTTCATGGTAAATTCTACTTATTGCAGCCATTGCTTAGTGAGGTGTTCCACGTTCTGTGATCCAATTTCTCAGAACTAATACTATTGTATATTAAATTGTAATCTAAATTATAACTGCTTCAGAGATCGCTTCAGACTGATTACAGGTTACTCTACCAAAAAGCAGTGATACAGGTGTTAAATTATCATGATAATGGTCTCCTGGTACAGAGAAACAACCCAGAATATATTTCAGTTACTGCTGTAGTTTCATTATTATGAAACTATTCTCCGAAAAATCCTTTTTCGGAGGAAAGGATTCGGAAGTGAATGAATTCTTTCTCTTTTCAAAAGCATAAATAACTGATGGCCTCTCTCTGCATTATTATACAGCATTGTAACTTTACTAGAGATTGCAAATAATTATAATAATAAACATATTTATTACAGATAATACTGTAGATAAACGGAACTCATCGGATAATAAAAGTGATATTAAAAAATAAAGAATTAGGAATAAGACAATAGAAAAAAAAATAATTGTAAAAGCTATCTAATCAAAGTTTAGATAGCTGTATTAAACATCTACTTCTGAAATAGTTACAGTATTTCTTTGAAGTTACTACAAATGAAGTTGAAGGTGTCATCTCTGGACGCAGATATACTCCTCAAGCCACACAAATCTCATCCTCATTGTCAACCTATCAGTATTTTCAAATGGTAGGCTCCACCGCAGTGTCACTCCAGTCCAGCTGTGGGTAAAGGAGCACTGTTCTGAGACCGTTAAAACACCATAATATCAGACGTATTTACTGTGCACCGGATGGTTTTAGTGGGAAGGGAATGAAAGAGATAAAGGCCTTTAGTCTGACAAAACCATGTTAAGGGTTAGCTGGCTCCACACTGTTATTCAGCTGAACTGCTTTCAACACCTGAATGAACACCGTTCCTTGTACAGAGCACTGTCATCACCAGTTCAGATGTATCCTAAGCCAGCTGTGCTTTATTTACACTAAGCTGAACGTCTCTGAGTCTGTTCTCTGGCACTCAGTTAACTGGCATGGTCATCTACTTTTCACTCTGTTATCCATATCAATACAACATTACTTTTGAAAAAAGCTGGCCACATGCAAACAACCTGCAACCCTTGGCCCATTCTAATTTCTCACCCTGGTAAATACAATGCACAGTGGCAATTGGCCAAAATAATTCCTGAGACTTTCTATCAGTTTGATAGCAGATCATGGGGTTTGTGTTGATGGCAAGTTGAATAACAGTCAACAGTGTGCACTGGCAGTCAGAAAGGCCAACTGTATCCTTGAGAGCACAAAATATAGCATAGCTACCTGGTCGAGGGAAATGATTGTCCCACTCTGCACTGATGCAGCCCCATCTCAAGTAGCGTGTGCAGCTTTGGTCACCTCAATATAAGAAGGACATCATATGTGAATGTGTCCAGACAGTCGTGGTTTGGCCCAGCTAGCACAGCAGCACCACAACAGCCTCTCACTCTGTGCCCCCATTCACTCCCACCCTCGTTAGGATGGCGGAGGCCCCAGAGAAATGGGAGTAAAAGGATAAGCAAGGTTGTTGCGGATTGAGACAAGGACAGGGAGGGCTCACTGCCAATTACGGTTCCGGGCAAAACAAACTCCAGTACTCGACTTAGAGAGGAAACTAGGAAAGTTTATTGTACAAGAAACAGAATGGAATAAAAGCAAAAAGGGAGTAGGATGATGAGAAAATTACAACCAGCACTTTAAGATCTCCCTTCCCCATCCCTCCTTTCTTTCCGGGCCCAGCTCACTGCTCCCGATATCTCTACCTCCTCCCCCAGCAACGGCTCAGGGGGGCAGGGAATGGAGAATGCGGTCAGTCTCTCACAGATGGGTTCTGCCGCTTCTGTCTTCTCAGATGAGGGTGACTCCTGGCATCCTTCCCCTGCTTCAACACGGCGTTCCTCCCCCGGAACACAGTCCTTAACAAACTTCTCTGGTGTGAGTTGCTCCCAGCAGCTGCGGCTTCTGCCGATATGGGTTCCCTCTCTTGGGACAGAGTCCTTGGTGAATATCTCTGGCATGGATTCTTTATCACAGTTGCAGTTTCTGCAGTTATCGGGTCCCTCTCTCAGGATAAGACCTCATAGGTTTGATGAGCTGCTTTGTCGTGGGTTCCTTCCCACAGTTACAGCTGTGAATATTGGGTTCCTCCCATGGGACACGGCCTGCTCTGGCCATAGTTTTAGAGAAGAAAATCACTGCCCCTGGCTCGGGGTCTGTAGTAAGTGAATTGCTGCCCCTAGTCAGGGGTCAGCTTTATCAAAATGAGTCTCTGCCACTGATGCGGAGTCTTTCAAGACATTAAAATAAATCTCAGCTTCACCAGTTCTTTCCACAGAATGCAGGGGAGTCTCTGCTCTGGTACACCTCCTCCTTTCTTTCATCACTGACCCTGGAGTCCGCATGGTTGTTTCTCTCACTGTTCCTACTCCTTGCACCACCACCAGCCAGAAGAAGAAGAAAGGACAGAAGAAAGGAGAAGCAGGAAGAAGATGGAGGAAGAAACCTCCTCTTCTGGCTTCTTCTTAAAAAGTGATCGTGGAGGCGTCTAATTGGCTCAGCCCCACAAGTGGGTCTGGCTCAGAGCTGGGGAGAGTTGCAAACATCTTCTTACAGGCGCCATCTTTACAGCCCCATCCCCCTTACCAGAAAAGTCTGTTATGTCAAACCATGACGCCAGACAAAGACAACAAAGATGATGAAGAGTCTCAAGAGCAAGACTTAGCGGGAGCAGCTGAGGACTTGTTCAGCTTGGAGAAGAGAAGGCTGAAGGGTGATCGCATTGCAGCCTACAATTCTCCCAAGGGGAATAGCAAAGGTAAAGATGCTGATCTCTCTCTGATCTTCAGAATGAGGACATGAGGAAATGGAATGAAGCTGCACCAGGGGGAAATTAAGGTTGGACGTTACAAAAAAGTTCTTCACTAAGAGGGTGGTTGACTGGAACAGGCTTCTCAGGGAAGTGGTTACAGCACCAAGCCTGTCAGAGTTCAAATAGTGTCTATGTGATACTTTTCATAATATGATTTCATTTTATGTAGCCCTCCAACAGCCAGGGAATTGGACTCAATATTCTTATGGATTCCTTGCAATTTGAGATGTTCTATAATTCTATTAATTAGAAACTAATATGAAACTGCATTGATGCATCAAGATTTAAGTATTAATAAGCTTCAGTTATAAAAATTATTTTCATGTAAACCATGAATTATTATAAGCTATTTACTCCTGACTTCTTTGCCAATATGAATTTCCAGAAACACAATACCTTTCTACATTACTAATACATTTGCTCCCTTGTTACAAAAGTGTTATCCTTGCTTATTTCTGCCATTGTAATTTTAAATTCCTGTATTATCCGTTAACAAGGTGGTCTAACAATGCCAATTTAATTCTTCAGAAGATGGATAGATAGATACAAAATTGAATGTGTTTCTGTCTTGTGGAAGTGGTCATCTAGTTGAAGCTTATTCTCACTGAGGTCATTTCAGTCTATTGAAATAGCTCATAAGGTACAAAGCAAGATCAACTCAAAAAAGGAAGGAAAGAAGATTAAGCAGAAAGAGAAGGAAAGGATTACTTAAAGAAGATGTTCTGTGGTGGAGAGGAAGCTTTAAGTCCTCTAAACTGTGAGGTTTGACTTACAATACAGCACGCAACACTCATGTATCACATCTGCATGTACACGTACTTGTAACACTGACCTAGCAGCCATCAATGCTTTCTGACTCACAGGACATTCAACAGTAGAGTGTTTAATTTAGTCCTGTTCAGAATAATAACTAAAAGAAGTGAAACTTTAATTAAAGAATGTTTAAGTATCTCTTTTCTTCTAATAGGCAGCACCTGCAACACATGAAAATGATTTGTTAGGATTGCTAGATTTTTCTGGTGTTACAGTGGCAACTGACTGCACCCATATGCCCATTTAATGTGTCTCCTGATGAACAAATACACATTATTTGAGAGATTATTCATTCATGAAAAAGGAGAGAAAATGAGTCATTCTTTGAAAAAGAGAACTCTTTATAATATAGAATAATGTGTTATAAACATTAGTTAATGATCTCAGAAGATATCTACAGTGGTTCTGGACAAGATAATTAAGATTGCAAATTTAATGACTTAGGTCTTCAAAATATTTAACAGAAAACCATTTTGTAAAAATTGCCTCAGTGATACATCTAGATGATAATTTGTCTTGAGCTGAATACCCTGAATTACTTTCTTCCATTTCTGTGAGTATATGGCTATGCTACAGAATGCTAAATTACTGCAGCCCGTTTCTCAAACCTGTAGAAGTAAAATACAGTATTTGCTATTCTTATTCTGTTATGAAGAAAATGTTTGGGTTTATTCCAGTTTTCTAGATCTAAATCTATTAAGTGACATAAAATATAGTTATTGGAAACACCTGTTACAGTATATTTCCTCAGACTACTCCCAGTGTAAGGGCCTGTTTACTATTAATTCCCATTTGTAAGACTTTGAAAGCAGAGAGACTCCCGTGACAGAGAAGACGAATGGGAACAATAGCGTGTTGCACCTTACACAGAATCTACCATCCAATACATCTAAGGGTCATTAAAATTTGTAATTAAATTTTCCAAAAAGTTCTTAAGAAATAATTTTATTATTCCTGTTTTACAAATGAGCTTAATGCCACAGATGAATTAGTGCAGCAAATCAATTCAGACCTACAGTTTGAGTTCATGAGTTGGAATCCTATTTCAATACTTTGAGCAATAAATCTCACATGTTTACTTTCATTAAATTACACTTATTATTATTGTTATGGTTGTTTTTGTTGTTATTAGAGTGAAAGTTTTCTCAATTATAACTGAAAAATTATCCAGAGAACCAATAATGAAAAAACTGGAACTTGGACACAGAACTGAAAACCCTGAAGCTATTTCCAAACAGAGATTCCAGCGTGCTGCTTGTTCCATCCTGTAATAAATTACCAGTATGACACACTGTGATAAGACCCAGAGTTTATGACCTAATTTCCATTTTTCAAAATATTTCAGTCGTTCATCCAGCAAATAGTTAAAAGCTAAGTTAATTCCTGTAGGTCACTACAGTTTAGTAAGGAGAGAAGAAGATAGTCATGAAAGAAGAAAACCATTCACATTCATTGATTTCTCACCTTCAGGGAAGGATGGAAGGTGGCTGGAAGCGCTGCTCAGAGAAGAGGTTATCAGCTACAAGATATTCTGGTTGCCAATTTGTTTGCAGTGAGTGTGAAAGATTAGAAACTCATCCAATAGATCAACAATTGTGACTCAGAAGCTGCAATAACCCTGTGGTCTGTCACTTTCTAGCATTAGTTAGATCAGTCTTCCAAGAATGGACATTGGACTTTGGATGAAAAATCAGATAAAGTCCTGTTTTAGAAATCTGTAAAAAGAGCAGCACAACCTAAAAGCAGGCATAATGCATACAGACACTGTATAAACTCCAAGTCCAAGCCTGCCTATATGATTTGTTTCTGATTTGTAAAAATCTTTGCATTCCAACTCTTAATGTAGATTTCTAGACATCTTCTATTACACCAAAAAAGAAAAAGAAAATTTAGAGTGCATAATCTGCACCTGATTTCTTTCTGGTGACCTTCAGATGCTCCCTCAAAATCTTAATTAGTGAAAACCTCATTTGGAATTACGTGGAAATCTATTGTTTACAATAAATGCTCTAAGTTGGGTTGTGTTTGAAAGACAACGGTTTAGCTTTATTTTGGAATGCAACAGCACAAAGCAAAGAGAATGAGCTTCACTTAATAAATTAAAATAAATATTTGATTGTTCATTTAAGAGAATACCAGTCATTGAAAATGTCTGAACAGGAACTTTTAACTTTACAAGAAGAGAATGTCGTGGGTCTCCTCTTTTGCTGTTGAAAAATGTAATGATGTTATCAGACCATTAATGGCATGACCTGTCATACAGATTTCAGATGAATGCAATGGGTTTATCTACTTGTAAGAAAAAGCAAAGTTTATCAAAATGTAGAGTGTTTAAAGCATTCAACAGCAAAATTAATGTGAACTTTTGTTTGTCTAATGAATTAGCCATAACTATATTTGGTCTTGTGAAGCAAAGATGCATCTTACACATTTTTTTACCGATTCATACTTATTGAGTGCTTTACTTTGAACCTTCTCTTGATTGGTATCTGTGTAATTTTTGTGATTGACCCATTCTCCTCTGACATTTATCTAGAGTTTTTTGTCCCATCCAGTCTGTTCTTCTCCTAAGATATATTTTTAGAACAGTCATTGCTGACCTAAATGCTTATTGCTTTTCTTCTGCCCCATTTCTTTTATTAATTTTCCCCCTTCATCCATTTAGGATGCTTTACAAGCACACACTATATAATAGGATTTTATTATTTTTTATAGTTTTAAAATTTCTTCTACATTTCCTTTATGAAGACATACCAGGGATAAGGTCATACTTAATGAAAACAGTATTGCCAATGATTATGGATATTATCATCACTATTACGTGTAAATAATCTGCTACAAATGTTTATTTAAACAGCACAGATAATTTCTACCATATATAGGAGTAATCTTTTTTTTCTATGTGAATATGTTTAAAAAGGGTTCTTGCTTAAGTGCTTCTGTGTTTGGTATTTCTCAATCAGTTTGCATAGTTTTCTTGTATATTAAAATATTAATATTGCATGATATGTCTCACTACCTCCAAGAAAAATACGTTACACATCAAATAGTCGGCAACAATAACAGAGTAGTTTGCAACCCATGTCAACAAATAGTGCCTAAATCCAGCACTAATGTATTCCTAGGGGCATGGATGTCAGAGCTAGAGCACAAGCAGTGTTCTATTCTGTAAAGCAAATTCTTTTAAGCATATCTTGCATTCTTTTTTACATAATTAAGAGAAATAAAGCAACACAAAATCCTGAATGTTCTGTAATGCTAATGAAAATTAAGAGACTCAAGATAACAAATCAGCAATTCAAGACCATTGTTGTGCTTTTGACTAGTTATTGTCCCTCTAATTAATACCGTGTCATGTTTTCATGCTTCATGTATCCAATTGCTGTGCCAAGTAGTCTTTATCCATTCCACTCCTTCCCTCAGGGGTTAATGATTTTAGTTACAGTGTATTTTGAATGATAGTTTTTATATTCCCAATTCAAAGGTCATTGTTTTCTGGCTTTGAGTACTATATGAGCTTTTAAAAGGATATTTATGGTTTTACTGAAACTATACAAATTTGGGAAATCTCTTTTTTGTTAAATCATTGGGCTAATTTCATTTGGATACTAGTAAGTGTTATGGTCATAGGCACAAATACTTGCAGCCATACGTGGAAAATTGTCCTGAGAACAATGTTTCATCAGCTAATAAAGTATTACTTTTCTTACACATAAAACATTCTAGTTTCACATAAAGTAGTGCAACGTTTGCCCATGAAGCTGCAGTAGAAGGGAAGTGTTGAAGGTCACAAACACTCAACATGATAAAAATGCAACAGTATATAGATATCTCAGAAGCATCACAAGGTGGAAGAAATAGGAATTTGAGCAGAGAGGTTGCAGAAGACAATGTAGAAATAAGATCATAACATTATAATAACAAATTGAATGTAATCTCAATATGAAACCTTGTGAAAATAATTCCTATCAGAAGAGGAAATTTTGACCCTGAGACTTACATGGAAGGAAAAATACTTTTGGTATATTTTCAGTGGGCTAATGCACAATACTACCTGTTCTGAACTGACAAACCTCAGTTTAACATTCTAAACTGAATATATTATTTCAGTCAAGCTTATAAGGTGGAATTTAACCTGTAACACTTTCAGTATATTTTTATGTCTGCTTATCACAGACTATAGTGTTTAACCACAAAAACATTCTCAGACTGTTACAGATTAATAAAAAACATTTTATTTATTTGTCAGTGTAACACATGCGCAAGCACTCGCACCTACTCATTATTCTCCTCTCTGCATTGTTGCCAAGTCTTGAATTTTTTTTAAAATACTTGAGTGGTTTTCTTTTGGAAGGTTTCAGAGTATGATGAGGCTGATGCATGAACTGCAGGAGCTGTTAACATCAGGCTGATAACAGTTCCAGTTTACTTCAGTAGACTCGTGCAGCCCTCACTAATTTATGCAGTTTGGGGATAACCACTGTCCTATCCACCTTGAAGCAGATAAAGGATGGATTTTCATCTGGGAGGGAACTACTTTAGACATGTTTTAGGTGTACAAATGGGTAATAAATTGTCAGCTTCTCAAATCTTCAGTGCTGTAGTTCTAGCACCCAAAAAGTTTTATATTGTGGTGTTGATTCAACAGTGGAAAGGGAGTGCATGATATAGCAAGCAATATCCAACTAAGTAACAACTCCGTTTGGTTTTTTGTGCTTTTGAAAGTTCAAGATAAAAGGAAAAGGCACCTCAAGGAAGGGAGCAGGTAGATGTACAAAAGGAGGAAAGACAGCAGAGGGGAAAGACAGCAGAACAAGGACACCCAGAGGGAGAGTCTGGTCCACACAATTCTAGGCATCACATCGATGTGAAATATCAAAGTAGATTTCCCTTTATACACTATTGCATCAAGCATATCAGTATTCCTGGCTTTGAAGGTGGCACTGTCAGATTGGAAAGAGTGTTAGAATGTATATGTCAACTTATAGTCTACTCTGTGAGCACATGTAAACGTATGTATAAAATCCCTCTCTCTCTTTCCCTAAATACACACATTCATATGTCTGTGCATATATAATCAATTTTCTAACAGCTTCTGCAGAGAACAATTCCCAGTGTGATAGACATTGAAGATACTAGAAAGGTACCTCTCTCTCTTTATTAACTATGACAAGGCTAGATTTCTTGTTTTAGCTAAGTAACTATCCATTTCCTAGATCAAATTACTTGAGAGCATAGAAGCTGAGCTCAGACTCCTAACTAGACAAAATTACACAATTGCATAATTATTTAAACAATTGTGAAAGAAAGATTTTGAATTTCTGCTTGATAGCTAGGAATTGTTGTTATGGATTAATGAATTTGAACTGGTTAAAAAATTAAAACAGAATTCAGAAGTAGAAGTTAGTCTTTCCATTCTCATACTGTTCACAAATAGATTTCATTGCATTAAAGTTGTTTTTGTACTGAAAACATAAAATATGGGTTACAGTGGTTTTTAGAATTGGATACTGGAAATTTCTGAAATTTCTGTTTTTTTCTACTTAAAATGTCTTTGTAAGAAAGCTTTTTGTATTTCTACTTCTGAATATATGACAGCAATCTAAGTGCATCTTTTCTATAATACACATGAAGAAATGAACATACAGACATTGCATTCTAGGGAAAAAATACAGGCTCTAGTTGAAGCTAGACCATGATATTATTGTTATCAGTTCCTCTATAACATATATCTGATTTTTGTGCTGATAGTTGTATTAAAAAAATCAATTATTAACTGCTATAGATTTTCTAATGTGGACATGTATAAATGATAAATAAAAACTAAACAATGGATACTGAGCAGAAAGAATGAGATTAAACTTCTGGCTTGAACTGACCATTGCTATTATCATCTTAAAAAAACACTTAATGTTATGGCTGATAGCAGAGATTCTGCCTTTTGTTCTTTTTATCAGCTCTATTTTAGACATCTTTATAGGGAAGCTCTAGAGAGCTGTGCCCTTTTCTGAACATTTGAGGGGGTTGAAAGGAAGTGATAGGTTTTCACTAACTTGACACAGACAATCTCAAAAAGTACAGAAAATACTCAGAAAAATAATGCACATGATCCACACAAGACACCCTCCCAAAGGCACTGGAAAAGCTGAAAATTCACAGGAATTTTAACTTGATGCTTACCAGACAATACTGCCCAATTGTTGACACAGTAATGCAACAGAGAGGATACTATATTGTGTCTAAGATTTACACATCTGCATTCAAAGTAGAGACTTTCTAGTACTTTTGTATCAAAATCTGGTATAAGGTAACACAACTTGACTATAACATGGAACTGAGTGCAATGCAGATAATTCAAAACCAGCTTCCAGAGTGCCCAAAAGTCCGGGTAGTGGAAAGTTGCAGCAGAGAGCAATGGCAAAGGGGGTCTCCAAAGCAGCATAGATCTGGCCTCTTATAGCTCACATAGCACATCATAAATGTGCTAGATTAAATCTGGAGCTGGAAACTTTAAGTTTTATAGTTAAATGTTGAAGCAGAGTTTTGAGCCACTGAAATAATTCAGGTATCACTAAGCTGCATTTTTATGTTTTGACTTGACTCTACTGTCCCATTCCATTTCAGTAGACAGTTTATTGTGTAAAGCTATGATAACTAAAGACAAGGATGAGATGAAGCAAAACTGAAGGAGCAATAAAAATAGGAGTGAATGAGTAGTTGACACACTTGTATTTTAAATGGCAGTAGCTGATCAGTAAAGCAAATGCCACACTCTACAGAAAAAAAAAATTACTTTAGATTTTAGTATAATGCTTTTATGTTAGTTTATATTTTTAATAGCTCACTCTAAAAACATAAGCTAAAATAAATGTGTTATGCAAAGCCACAGAGACATCAAAACAAAATGGAAGATGTTTATATAACAACGGCAGCAAAATTGAGAATGCATGTTGAGTCAAATGTACCAGAGCAGGAGACAATTCTTTTATGTGTGCAGAGAGGCTTGAAAAATTTTTGAGTTAAATGTTCAAGCATTTACAAAACAACAAACGAGCCTAGATTTTAGAAATGTCTGAAACTATTATTCTCAGTTCTGCCCCTCAAATTACCCCAAATCTTCTCTGTTCCAAATACGCGCATCAGTGCTCTGCACATTGAGAAAGACAAAAATAGCTTCATTTCCTATTCTTTTTTTTAGCCTTTATTCTTTCCAGCCTCACCGTAACCAGATGCGGAAAACTTAAACCCAAAGGAACTAAGAACAGAAGTTTCTGCAGAAACTTTAACATTGACTCTTCATGTTTGTTAACTGGTGCAACTGTCACCTGGTTGCAAACTCTTAGACAAGTTTGTGAATCAATTTTTTGGATTAGGGTGTATGCTTATCATTACAGTTTGTCAAATTCATCACCAACTTGTATGAAAACTTTCTCAATATCTTAGCTTTTTGCAGGCTGAGAAACACAGTCTAGCAGAGGGAATACTATATTCAGAGACACAATGACTTAGAGGATCACTGCTAGAGCTGGCAAATACTTATTTTTAAAATGAGGATTCACTATATAACAGTACAGAAATGTGTCCTGTAGCAAATTTCTCTGTGTATACTTACCTTTAATAAGCAAATTGTCAGGAGAGTTTCCCCCAAAAGCAAGATAAAGAATTCAAAACGCTTTTCTAAAAAAATCCACTGCTCATCAAAAGCTACTTTTTTCCTAGAGTTTAATTTTTATTCTATAGTTAAACAATTCCTGGGAAGATATTTTAGTCTATCAGTGCTGTTTTCATATTGAGTAATTAAATATAATAGTAATCTGGTTAGCAATACAAGAAAATCCATTGGTCAAGTCACATCAGTAAACAATGGAAAAGCAAAGAATAAATAACTGTGACAAAGAAAAATACAACACAATAGGTCTGCAGGGAAATAAAAAAATTAATACAAAAATTCAGCATGTGTAATCAAGTTGTTTTTGACCTCCACTGGACTAGTCAACAGTTAATATAGTTGATTAGTTTTATTTTTGTTTTTGATGACAGGCTTTCAAGTAAATCATGTTTAAAGGTCTCAAAGGATTGCCATTCTTTCCAGCACCATTTTCCCCTCCTTTTTATGTAACAAGAGATGTGGGGACAGAGAGAATCTGCATTTTAATGAGAATCCAGCATTGTAAAACCTGCTCTTATCTTTAATGTTAATTAGCTTTTTAAACAGCTTATAAAACGTTTCAGTCAAAGTATTTGGTCTTAGGTCTAAACTTACAGAAGTTTTGCATATACACACTGTTCTCATAACCTTCCTTCACACCACTCCAAAAAAGGTTCTAGCAAAGTAAATCCCATCTAACTACCAACAAATTCTTTACCATTGACATAAGGGCATTCTCAATGAATTGAGTACAAAAAGTATATGATTTCTGACAGACATGCTAATCCTGTAGATCTATTGATCAAAAACTTTGTCACTTATTTCTGGGAAAAGATGAACATGTAGAGAAAAGACAGAGAAAAAAGGCAAATTACTCATCTTTGTGACAGACTGATTCAAAGAAAATCCCATTAGGGGAATCTTGCAGAGATCCCCATTTCTAGCACAACCATTTGTGTTCCTCTTTATTTATAACTATTTCTGTTTTCCTCACTCTGGAATAGTTTCTGAGCCCATTATTTTATCCACATTTTCCCAATGTTTGGGGCATATTTTTGGAAGGTAATTGTCTAATGTACACTTTCTTTAGCTGAAGTCAATAACAACTCTAGGACAAGTGTAGAAATTGTATACAGGGATAAGCATGTTGGTCAAGCTCATATGCAATTTAACTAGAAGTGTTTTGTCCTTACAGAACAAGTTAGTCATACTGTCTGATTCTGGTTTGTTGTTTAATCTCTCATTTCCATCTGCTCTATTTCCTTCTCTTTCCTTGTTCTCAACATCTTGAATCTTGGACAGTCTAATCTGTTTTCTCCTTCATTTTCTCTTCTGTTTTTTCTCTTCAGTCACAGCAGTGGAATAAAAAAACTATATATATATATATTTGTTCTGTTAATTTTTCTGTGTTATCCCACGGCTTCTGAGAAATAAACTACCTGAATACAAGTTAAAAAAAAAAAAAAAAAAAAAAAAAAAAAAAAATTACAAGAGCTTTCTGATCATGTAGCTTCTTTAGATAAATATGCTTTAGAACATTTTCTCTGAGTGTTTATTTAAAGATGTTTTAGCATGTTATTAGGGAAAAGAAGCCTTCAAACGTGGTAACTTCAAGCTGGTAACTAAGTAACTCAAGGTAAATACAGTAATGATTCTCTCATATCTAAAAATGAGCTTCTGAAGAAAAATCAGAGCAGAGCCTAACTCAGTTCCTCTGGAGGAACTAATCTTTCATTGGTACTGCAGGGAGCCTTGTCAGATTAGCTCTCTAAGCTAGACAGTAAGTTCATGAAACTAATTCTGCCAAAGGCATGAATGAGCTCATGGGATCAGGCCCTGGAGCTATAGGTTGTGCACTGTATGAAAGCAGAAGTATGAAGCAGAGGGACACATGGCATGACTAGATTCTGTAATACCAGCAACTTTTAAAATTTCCTAGAGAAAGAAAAGAGAAAGTGTGGAAAGTGTGATTTAGAATGATAGAATCACAAACCATTTTTATGAAAAAGGCTTTAAGATCATAAAATACAATCATTAATCTGTCACTATCACATCCTAAACACCATGTCTACACATCTTTTAAATACCTCCAGGGATGGTGACACAACCACTTCCCTGAGCAGTCTGATCCAATGCCTGATAACACTTTCAGTGAAGAAATTTTTCAAAATTTCCAATCTAACCTTCCTTGGTTTAACTTGGGACCTAGGAAAAGAGCTCAAATCCCACTTCACTCCAATCTCATTTCAGGTAGTTGTAGAGACCAAAAAGGCCTCCCCTCAGTCTCGTTTTCTCCAAACTGATTTGTACACTATTCCATAGACAGGGAGAATTTTGTCCAGAAAAATATTTAGCTTCTCATCTCTATGCAAAATTCTAGTGCACAGAATTCTGTACTCTTACTCTTGTATGGATACTAAAAACTATGTTTGTCTATTCTGTGTTTTTCATAAAGGAATGTGGTTCCCTGATCTCGGACTGAGAAGAACTGGAGCTCTCACTTTTGGAGTTTAATCTGGTATGCGTATGTTCAATGACTGTCACTTAACAAGTCTATCAAGATAAGAGCAGCTCAGAGTTCTCTGACAGACAGAAATTTTCCTAGCAAGGGGAGTAGTCTGTCAGTATCTTTTGTCAAGTAAGGGAATATAAGCTGCACTATTTCATACTTGTCTAAGTGTTCTATAACAGTTGTAGATTAGGAAATTTTGGTTAAAACATCAAGAAATGTTGGAGTGATGTTCCTTTCTAGAATGTGGCAACCCATGTCACTACAGCAATCCATGGCATCAAGATGAGGAAAGGCAAAAAATCAAGAACAAATATTTCCATTGATGGAGTGGTAAAGCCTTAGTTGTAAGTTCTAGTCCCATATGTCATGATTCCTCACCTAAGTGGATTTCAGAATCTTGTTTCAGATAAATACAGGAATGGAAGTACAATTATAGTGTAACAGTTACAAGAAATAGTGTTGAAAAATATGAGTTGGCTATTTGAGTGAGTGCAGTACAAAAGCAGTGAAAACTTGAGAGAAAAAAACACCAAAAACAGGAGCCTAGGCCAGGGTCTGGATCAACAGCATCCATTTAGAATATCAGCTCTCTTCATATGATCATAGACATTTTCTTTCCTAGGAGAGGGAGGTACTCTCATAGATAGAGTAGATGATCCCACTCAATAACTGAGCAATGCCCTCATGACCCAGATACTCAACAGCAAAAGAGATCTCAGTAACAGGAAAGATCAGAAGCTGAGTACCATGTTTTCACAGGACATGTTGCTGAGATAGACCACAGATGATACCCTTGTCTACTGTCAATTTCTATTAATCCCTTCCAAATTTAATTTTATTTTACTATATATCCTTTAAAAAAAAAAAAAAACAGAACCAGAAAATGACAGAGTTCAGGATTGTCAGAGATCCGGTTCCTGTTGCACATACATGTGCTGCTGCAGTAAAGGTGGATTTAAGATTTCTTCACTTACCCCTGCTTTCTCATTTCTATTTAACACTCTCCCAGTCATGTCAGTATCACTTTTTGTGGTACTGACAAAGTAGTCAATTTAATAACCTTAGTTAAAGAACACAGATACAAAATTAGTTACTGAGAGGAAGCAGATCTCTTTAACTAACTTAAATTCTCGAAGTAATATAGTCTATGACTCCCCAAGATGTAGATTAGTCTTCCAGTGGCACTGAAGATTCCGGGGTCACGTTGTTACTTAAACTCTCAAAATTTTCCCATGAGATATATTTAGCAATGAAAGTATGTCATGGTTTAGGCCTATCCAGGAACAAAAGACCACAATTAGACCTAAGTACCACAGACCCTGGAACTCTTGAGGGAGAACTTAATTGCCAGTTATAGTCCTAGAGAAAACAGACAAGGCTACTCAGTTTGGGGAAGAAAACTAAATTTAATCCTTCTTCGAGTAAAACACAACAAACAGAAATATCCAACAGAAAAATAATACAGAGTAGGGCAAATGATGGAAGTGCAACCATCATTGAGGTCACTTTTCCCTCACCTTTCCTCTCTTCCCGGGCTCAGTGCTCTGACCTCAGTGTCATTACCTGATCCCCTTATAAGTAGTGCCAGGGGCAGGGAATGGAGGGTGCAGTCAGTCCTTTCCTGATGTCTCTTGCCATTTATCTCACTCCTTAGGAGAAAGAAGTGTTCCCCGCCAGTCCTCCCTTGCTCCAGCTCAGGGTCTCCCACACAGCAGGCAGCTCTGCACGGGCCACTCTGATGGGTTGCTACAGCTCCAGATCATCTCTGGGTTTGGGTCAAAACTGCACTCTTCCTCTGACCTGGAGTCTCCAACCTTCATTCCCTCTGTCATGGGGTCTCTATTTCTCATAATGGGCTATAATGATGTCTCTGATCTGGCATCGCTCCTTCTGTCTTTTCCCGAGTGCAGGGCCATCTTGCCCTTCTCTTCCATTTCCCTCCACACAGTTTAAACTCCCATAGTGATCGCAGAGATGCCAGATTGGCCCAGCCAGGCCAGAGGTGGGTCCAAACCCCAGAGCTGGGGGAAAGTCCAAGAACCCTTTATCGGGCCTGCACTACAGCCCCCTCTCGCTGTTACCAAGCAAAAGTGGCTCCTCACAAACCCATGACAAGGTGAAAAAAAGAAACAAGTTCTTTGTTACATATTGTATAATATATTATTGTGGAGGGTTGATTTGGGCTGGCTGCCAGATGCCTACCCAGCTACTCATGCACTTCCCTTCTTCCAAGGGAGAAAACAAGATTTAAAAGCTCATGAGTCAAGACGAGGACAGGGAGATCACACATGTATTACTGTCACAGGCAAAGAAGACTTGACTTGAGGAAAATTAACTTAATTGTTGACAGCTAAAACCAGAACTGGAGATTGGGAAACAAATACAGAAATTAAAATACCTTTTCCACACCTTTTCCCAGGCTCAGTCTCAGTCAGTCTTCCTGACTCCTCAACCTTTTTTTCCCCTATGAGCAGTAGAGCGGCATGAGATTAATACATTTGGCTTTTGAATGTAAATGCTGCCTCTTGGTTGCAATAGGCACTGTTATTTTAATCCATTCACAAGGCCAGAGGAATAAGAATTATGACAGTTCCTCTGGACTTTGTAAAACAAGTTGCATATTAATTATTTATGCTAGTATACATTTACCTCTTTCCATTATTAAGCTCTAGACGTTGTACCTCTTCAAATCATCTGGGGTAAGTTGAAGACAGTAGGAAGGTGGCTGCCACCTATCATTTTGATTTTCCTGATTTTCTAGACTTGAAATATCAGCCTTAGCTTTGCTAAAACATATTCTTCCTTCTTCCGACTTTTAATATGTTTTACATTTCCAATTCCTTTTACCATAAAAATATATTTGGCATTACACAGCTCTTATTTTCACCTTTATGGATCAATTAGTTTGTGTCTCTTCTATGTTCACAGACAAGTGCCGGTGAAGTAAATTCCAAGTGAACACAGCAGTTAAGAGTACTTGGCATTTTCTCCTAGTGCAGATGAAATGTAAAAGAAACAGAGGACTTTTACATAGATGAAGCTGAGTTAAATCTGATCTGCCTACAATGAAGTATTCAGAAGACAATGAAGAGAAGAAAGTGGTGTTAGAATTTTACTGTTGATTATCCCAGTGACAAGTTAAGCAAACAGTATAAAAATAAGGAGACTTCCTGTATGATAAAATAAATAAAGTATTCAGGAAAATCACTGAAAAATGATAATACATGAGAAATTAATTGCAATTTACTCCAATATTCACTGTGAACAACATAAAAGAGGCCCCAGCCTTGCCCATATTTTCTCTTGAGCTGTAACAATTGGCCAATTTAGTATATTGGGACTGTTTATTAGAGATGGATGGAATTTGTCAGTGAATCTTCAGAAAGCTCTGTAGTGTCAAAACTGTAGTTCCATTCCAACGATTATTTAATTATCCATACAGAAAGGAACAAGCTAGTGTAAATGAATAGAGGATAGTGACCTCAAAAAAGCTAATAAAAACCTGGCTAAGGTGTTCGCTGAGCTGTGGAAAAAAATGCAGGGGAAAGTAGCTTTAACTTAAGTTTCTCATAGTATAGATAAATGCCCAGATACTTTGATTATTGAACATTTTAAGATGAATCTCTACTTCACCAGAAAACCTACCCTGCACTGGAAGAGTTTCATGAATTGATATTTCCTAATGAAAGTCACTGTGAAACTCCTAGTGTATTTTTCTTCAGTGCATTAAACATGAACATGTGACTTGCAGCATCAAGGACTGTTCATAAAGAATACATCAGTTTGTGGAATACCTCAGTATTTACAGCAGTAGCTTGGGTTTCAGATTCCTACTCAGCTTCATATATTATCAGCAGTGAGGTTCTCAGAAAAGCTCTTAAGAAACATTTACGTGTCTGACTGCTAAATCCAGCCTTTCTAGATCCATTTACTACACTATTCAGAGTTTCTTAGGGCAGCCTTAAGATCAAAACAACCTCATGTTTTTACTGCCAGTTCCAGAATGCCTTCCAGAGTAGTATGAGTTAATTCCCTGTGCAAGGTCTCACTTAGCTGCTGTGCCTCCCCTATAAGCATATCTCTGTGTATTCAACAGAAGGGGACAATGCTTTCCAGACCTTTAGAAATTATGTAGCAATAAATATTTCAAACTTGTTCAGTAGTGTACTAGCGGGTACTAATGATCTATACCTCCCATACCCAGTAGGTGGGTTTATCTCCAACACAGGAAAGAGAAAAAGCAGCATAAAAGACTTGTTTCAGAAGAGTTTCAGAGGGTCAAGGGGATACAAACAAACTGAAAAGAATCTGAAAAGAAATCTGAAAAGAAAAAAAGAATCTGAAAAGAAAAGAGGACTGAGAATCAGGCTTGGTTAGTCAAGAGTTCTAGCAGAGGTTGCTAGTCAGGGTCTTGGAAGAATTTCATCAAGTGGATTGTCCTCAAATTTGAGGGTATTGTAAGATTGCTCAGAGAAATGCATGGCCTGGAACGATTATCCCTAATGCTAAGCCAGAAAAATCCTCTCTTCACGCCACTACACTAGAGTGTCCTTAGGGGCTGCATTAAGAACCAACTGTGTCTGGGTAATTTATAGATGTAGTTTGGTGTGACCTCAATACCAACAGAGAACTAGAATATGCAATCTAATTTAATTTTGAATCTTGTATGGACTTCTCTGTAGACAAAAAAGTGTAGTATTTAACTGGCAAATGAAGCTTAAACCTGTGGAAAATCAAGTCAGTGAATTTCTTAATGACATTTTCCACTTCCCCAGTGACCTTTATCTGATGGTCTAAAAGCACTTTAGAAAAACATACATTTGTTACAACCAAAACTATTTGGAAGATTAAGTCATTTTGTTTCTTTCCCTGTGGAAAATGTTGACTTCTCTTTGAAAAATTAAAAACTGGAAAAAATTCTGTACTAAAAAATTTTCACTTGAAAAAAAACCCTCTCAATTTAAATGCTGCTAGAGTTTAGATGCAAGATTTTTAGATGGGAGTCATATCTTTAATTTCTCACTCTCCAGTTCTCTTGTATGAACTGTGCTTCATGTTCAAATTGTATCTTCTGTTATGCGCCAAGTTCCTCCCTTCCTCAGAATGAAACTCGAGATGGCTCTTGGACGTTTCTGATTGTGTTGCATAAGAACAGAAGTGATATCCACTATTTCATACTCAGAAATAGTTTTATTTTCTGATAAACATAATTTCACTATTGTCATGGTTTAGCAAGGAGCCGCTTTTGCTTGGTAACAGTGGGAGGGAGTTGCAGTGAAGAACCGATAAAGAGTTCTTGGACTTTCTCACTGGCTCTTGAGTTCAGACCCATCTCTGGCCTGGTTGGGCCAATCTGACGCCTCTGTGATCATTATTTAAGGATAGGAACTTGATGTGCTGGAAAGGAGGTGTATGAGTGGTACAAGGTGGAGAAGACCACGTGGTTCCCAGTCAGAGAAGGAAGGAGGAGCACCAGAACAGAGATCACTCTGCAAACTGCGGTGAGAATGCAGCTGTACCTCTGCAATCCATGGAGTGCAATGGCAGGGCTGAGTGCCACCAGCAGCTCTGGCTGAGTGCGTCCTGTGTGAGGAGGCAGCCATGGCGCAGGCCATGCTGGAGAGCCTGTGGACTGCAAAGCAGACCTACACAAGAGGCAGAGAGGAGCTGCAACCTTTGGGATGATTGCACATCAGAGCGGCCCATGCAGGACTGTTGTGTGTGAAGTACTCAGTGGAGATGCAGGATCAACAAGAAGCTCACCTGTCCTGAGAAGTGACAAAAGACAGAAGCCATCAGGAATAGACTGACTGAAACCTCCATTCCCTGCCCCCCTGAGCTCTTCACGGTGGGGGGGGGGAGGGGAGGATATAAAGACACGGGGATCAGGGCTGTGAGCCCAGGAAGAGGAGAGAGGTAGGGTGAAGGTGGTCTTAAAGGGCTGATTGTGCTCTTCATCACTGTACTGCTCTGTATTGTTTTGCATTGGTTATATACTGGGGTTTTATGGTTATGGTGGTGGATAAATTTATTTTCTGTTTTCTTCCCCAAGCAGACTAGCCTGGTCTATTTTGTCCTGGACCATAACCAGCAATTAAGTCCTCCCTGCCCTTTGGCACTTCTCAGGTCTTTGGTACTTGAGTCTAATCAAAGTCTTTTGTCNTAGGGTGAAGGTGGTCTTAAAGGGCTGATTGTGCTCTTCATCACTGTACTGCTCTGTATTGTTTTGCATTGGTTATATACTGGGGTTTTATGGTTATGGTGGTGGATAAATTTATTTTCTGTTTTCTTCCCCAAGCAGACTAGCCTGGTCTATTTTGTCCTGGACCATAACCAGCAATTAAGTCCTCCCTGCCCTTTGGCACTTCTCAGGTCTTTGGTACTTGAGTCTAATCAAAGTCTTTTGTCCCTTGATGGGCCTAAACCAGAACAACTACTTAATGAAGTCATTAGAAAAAATCCTTATAGTTTTGTAGTTGGAGACTAGTGGTGGTGGTCAACAGGATTATAGTGGCTCAACCTAAATACCTCCCGAGCATATGAGAAGCATCCTGTGGAAAAGTAAGACAGTTACAAAAAATTCAATGTTTGTTTCTCTGTTGGGGACTATAGCATCTCATCTCATGGTTTTGAGAAAACTAGATGCAATGACTGCCACATTGGTACCATTTTCTACAGCCAAGGTCTGCCAGCCCTCTTTCTCACTTTTACCACTTTGCTACTCACAGATTTATCATCTGCTTATGTCTAACCCACAGGAAATTTTTTTCCAAGATCACAGCAACTCAGTGGTGAAGCTAGAAGCAACCTCTTGTATGCTTAAACATCATAAATATCTTGCTCTTTCCCCTATCCACATTTTAAGATTGCTAGTGTATTTTATGTAATCAAATAAAATGAAACAGTAGAAAAATAACAATGTGGAGATGGGAAGCACTGATTAATAAATTATAGAATACTATAGAACACAGTATAATACAACAGACTAATTCTATTGAAAGAGATCTACAATGATGGTGAAAGAGACCTACAATGATTGGTGACAGAGTAGTGGACCAGGCTGCTCAGAGGGATTGTGGCCTCTCCTTCCTTGGAGGTCTTCAAGATCTGTCTGGACATGTTCCTATGTGACCTGATCTAGGTGAATCTGCTTCTGCAGATCTCTGGAGGTCCCTTCCAACCCTACCTTTCTATGATTCTATGATCATCTAATCCAACTGCCTGACTAATTCAGAGCTGACAGAAAGTTAAAGCATGTCACTAAGGGGATTGTCTAAACATCTCATAAAAACTGACAGCAAGGACCACCTCTCTAGGAAGTCTGCTCCAGTGTTTTACCATCCTCTCAGTAAATAAATGCTTTCAAATGTCCAGTCTAAACCTTCTCTGGAGCAGCTTCAAACCACTCCAATGTGTGTATTACTCTATGCCAGGCACTGTATACCTCACTCTCCACTTCGCCTCTTCAGGAAGCTGTAGAAGGCAACAACGTCATCCCTCAGCCTTCTTCAAACTGGACAAACTCAAGTCCTCAGCTGTTCTTCATGGGATATTCCTTCCAATGCTCTTACCAGCCTTGTTTCCCTCCTCTGGATGCATTCAAGGGCCTTCATATCCTTCTTGAATTGTGGGATCCAGAACTACATACATTCAAACTATATGTTGAAACAATCCAACCACTAAATCAGCCTCTGAAAGCAAAACTTCAAGGACCCAGCACAAAAGTTTTTCAGATACTACAAAGAGGCTGATGCAAGGCACTAAAAAAATGAGGACAACTGAAGAGATGACATAATACAGTAGAAAACACAGCAATCTGCTAGGAGTAGTAAAGATGTGAAATGAAAAGAAAATTGCAGAAGAGGTGAAGATAAATAACAAAGTTTTCTCTTTTTTTGAGAGCATATTGAACAAGAGGTCACTGGAAGAGATAGTGGAAATTTTAAGAGCTGGACTCGGTAATTTACTGACTGAAGAGACAGAAATAACTAAAGCACAATCAAATGAATTCTTTTCCTCTGTGTTCACACAGAGGGTTTGGGGACAGATGTCAGAAACAGACATAAATTTCCCAGGAGAGCAAGAAAAAATATCCAAGGAGTTAAGATTCAGCCAGAACAGGTGATCAAGGAATTAGAACATCTGAAGCTTAACAGAACTCCAAGACCTCGTAGTATCCCCTTGAGGTTTCTAAAAAGAGTTGCAAAAAGGGATGGGAGAAACACTTCCAGATGGAGCTGAAACAAGGACAACATGACTAGTCTATATGAACAAATATAATTTTGACTAAATAAGGACAAAACCTACTTCGTTCTGGTCCAATGAGTGTGGAAAGGGCAATCATGGGTGAATCAACATGGCAATCCTACAGTACAGGATCTGTGAAACCACAATGGAAGAGAATTTACCTACTCAAGACTTAGGTTTTTAAAGATATTTTGTTTGTTTGTTTTTAGGAAGAATCATACATTCTGACCCAGTAAACCTCACTGAGCATAGGATTCATCTGTCCAAAGGTAGATTTCTTCATCAGGGCTAGTTTCTTATTTGTCAGTAAAACTTTTTCTCAAACATGAAAGCAGGAAGAGTTGATCAGACTGCTTCAGCTGTATCTGTCTCCTCAATCAGTGAATTGCATCTTAGCTTGCTGCTGTGTCTGAAATAGTCCACCCTTACAGTCAGTGAGAAAAAAAGCAGGCACTTTCAGAGCTTGAGTCCAGTCAGTCTCAAGCAGACAACTGTAATTGGCCAGTTAAAGCACACCTGAAGAGTGTACTTGTTTCTCTTGTCACTAAAGAAATTTGCAGACACTAGCTCACGTGTACATAGTCACATTGCAGATATCTAAAGGTGGGTAAGGTGATTTATACTGAAAATGTTTTGAAGCTATAAAGTGCTTCACAATCAAAAATTAATTCTGTCAAAAGATATCTCTTTATTCTAGGATCTTGCTGATATACTGATTCACGTTATTCTATCTTGGCTGAGAATAAGATCACAAATTTCATACTTAAAAGTGACGCGTGTAAGAAAAGATTTTTCTAATGAAGTAACTTGTCAGTAACAGATCAGACCGTTAGAACTGTCTTAGTTATTTTGTGCGTATCTGGTAATGGTGCTGGGTACTGCTCGTTGTCGTCTGTGGTACTAAATCATAGAACATTCTCTGGCAAGTGTTTAGTCCTCTCTGTCTAGCATTTTTTCTGAACAATTCACAACTGATTTGCCTGTGATATCTATGAGTGCACCTGAACACAGTTTATGAATACAGATAACCAGGACAAGCAGAGATGGGGCTACATTGTGGAGAATTACACTTAAATAAACAATAACAATACTATTTCAATTGGATGGAGGCATAGGTGAAGATGATGTTCGGTTCACATTTTATCTAAATCAGCAAGAGCTGTCTCTTTGGAATGCAACAATGAGAACATATCCTTCTATCATGCAGCACAAGCTGGCTTCTGCTGTGCTTGCAAACTCCAAAAGGGTAACTGTGATTAGGTCACTCCAAAGGGCGTATTCAATGACAAAAATAAAGGCAAAATCCGGATTATAGTGGACAAAGTTGAGAGAGTAAAGACAAGGCAGTGGGAGTTGGCATCTAGTGTCCCTTTTTTCCTACTCCCTGAAGTTTTTCTTCTTATAGTCTCTTTCTTATATTCACCCTGCTGGCTTTTCACTTCAGTTACTCCATAAAAGAATCTCCATTTTCTATCTTCTATATGGAAGTGAGTGGAAAAGGATTTCCACGCTCCATAGCTCATGCTGCATCCCTTCAGTATGTGCTGCAAACAAAAGCCAGTGTACCACAGTATCTGCATAATTACGTCATCTTTGATGGTAGATTACAGCAACTGGGTAAGTTTTCCTCTCAGAGGAGCAGCCCAGGTGCTGTACATGCATCACAAGTATGGAAACAACTAGGGTTGTGTATGTGTTTTTTATATACACACACAAAAAACTATGAAATTAGATTTCACTTGATGTGCCATCAAAGAAAAGAGAAAAACTAAACTTTTTTTAAATAAAATAATGCACTTCCATTCTCTGTTGTTTCAAGATTTTAAGAAAACAAAACTGTAGTTTTACTTTTGAAAAATTTCCTCCCTTTGTTTTTCATATTTAAATCTTTTTGTCTGACAGATACACAATTAGAAGAAGAAGGAAACAGATATATAGAAGAAACTACTATTCTTTCTCCATACCTTTTTTTCAAAATACAGATAAAGGAAAGATTTCACTCTACATTGTCACAATAAAATACTATAAAAGCTCAGAAATGGGATATTCATATTGATAGGAAGGTTATTAGGGCCAAGAAGTGCATCTCCATACAATCTTAAAAGCACCATTTCCCTCTAGCTGCTAGTGTTTACTTACAAAAAAAAAGACTGGGTTTGTTGAATTGCCTTCAAATAGGAGTTGAAAGGTAAATACTTACCCTAAGTGTAGTCAGGCTTGTAAGGCAGAAAAATGATGCAATAAATGAGAGTTTAAAATACTGAGATTCCTTCAAGATGATTGTTCAGATGCTTGCAGTGTCAATTCATCCATCATCTTTCTCAAGTATAGTTGAGTTTCATGTAGCATGGGGCTACAGGGGAAGGACTTGAAACCCTAAGAATTGCTGCCTTCTCTGCATGAACATTGGGTTCACAAAGGAATTCTTCATAAGTGGAAAATTTTTATTTATCTAAAGTTTGCCATCCTACCCAAAATCTGTGATAGTTTGAATGTAAATTTCTGTTTAGATAGGAGTACACTTCATCCATTGCATGTGTAATCAAATTTTATGGATTCTACAACTGCAGAGTGCTCAAACAAAACACAACTGGAAGTCTCCTTCTTTTCTCTCCATCTTTCTTTATGAAGCAAAAGTATTCTGAGTGAAGCCCTATCTTCACCAGAGTAAGTAATGAAATTTCTTGCTGACATCACAGGGGGATATTTTTGTCCTTTGACAATAAGAAACTATCTGAAAATCACTTGACATTTTTAACATTCATCTTTCTTGTTTATTTAAAAATAGATACTAATAAACACTACTTAACATTGACTTATAGAATGATTTCATGTCACCTACTGCAAACTTAGCTGGTAACATCAGAGTGTTAATCTTTTTCCAGTTATTTCAGCTATTTAGAACTTTGGATACTGGACATCAAAGAGAAAATGTTTCTGGTAAATGTAATAAATAAAGGTAATGGTGGAAAGCTGTGAGAAGGTCCTAACATTAGTCTTGAGGAATGCACACCAGTAAAAAACACTTGAAAAAATCAATAGAGAGATCTCAGCTTTCTTCAGATGTCTAAGTGAGCAATATGTTGGAGAGAAAGTACATAATTTGGAAAAGTCACCATGACAATCCTGTGGCTCTTTCAAGTGGGGGAATAATATAATATACCTTATTTTGCAGCGGATTTTTCAAAATCCAAAGGCTTTTTTCCTGTTATTCTGCTGCTTGCAGTCATATTTAAGCATTTACAATAAATGCTTGATGGATTTTGTAGTCAGAGTCTGCTATCAATTCATATATTTTTTGTAAAGTACAATGGTGATAGAAACCATGCAAAAACTACTACAAATTTATTTGTTGCTCACTGCTAGTGACTGTTTTCTTTTGACTCACAATATTAATGTTGGGGGTTTGTTCTAGCTTTGCTTGTTTCAATAATGTAGGGAGATGTATCAAGAAGAGTGTGGCCAGCAGGTTGAGGGAGATTCCACAGCCCCTCTGCCCTGTTGAGACCTCATCTGAAGTACTGTGTCCAGTTTTGGACTCGCCAGCTCAAGAGGAACAGGGAACTGCTGGAAAGAGTCCAGCACAGGGCCACCAAGATGATCAGGGGACTGGAGCATCTTCCTTATGAGGAAAGGCTGCAGGAACTGGGACTGTTTAGTTTATAGGAGACTGAGGGGAAATCTCATTAATATTTATAAATATCTAAATGGTGAGTGTCAGGAGGTTAGGGCATCCTTTTTTTCTATTGTATCTAGCAACAGGACAAGGGGTAATGGGATGAAGCTGGAACACAAAAAGTTCCATCTAAACGTAAGAAAATACTATTTTACTGTTCAGGTGAGGGAGCCCTGGCACAGGCTGCTCAGGGAGAGTGTGGAGTCTCCTTCCTTGGAGGTCTTCAAGACCCACCTGGACAGGTTCCTATGTGACCTGATTTAGATGGACTTGATTCTGCAGGGGATTGGACTAGATGATCTCTAAAGATACCTTCCAACCTCTAACATTTTATGAGTCTATGAGTTCATTCAGCAAGTTAGCCGAGCAAAATAACCAAGTGTACCTGTATGCTTTACCATTTTGGTAGCAATATATTTTAGCTTTCCCCAAGATTACACATTTTTAAAAAACATTAATTATTATAATAGTACTGGAATAGATGTTACATCATTGAGCAGTCAGATGAGGTGAGATACCCCACACCGTATATTGGCTTCCGTGGGAAAACTTTACACAAAGTGTTTTACAAAAGCAAGTTCTGAACCTCTAAGCTTTTAATCTTTAGCCACTTAGAGAAAAAAATAAGTTATTTAGGCATCTAATTTCTTAAAACATAAAGTGGAATAAAAAGATGATTAGTGCTGAACTACCTTTAAGTCTTTTGTGTGGGAGATTTCAAGAAAATCAGTGAACAAGAGGACCGTAAAAAGCCAGAATAAACATATTAATGTCACCTTCTCTCTTAGTTCATTTATCTTGTTAGTTCCATTTTTCCAGTTTTCTTCCCTTTTCTTTCATGATATATCTTAAAATCTTAAACATTATCTTATCTCAAAGTATTTATCAGTGATACCACCAACTAGGCTTCTATAGGAGATTAGAGTATGTAATCTTTATTTTCTTTCATAGGACTCTATTATAGAAGAAAGAGATATTTTACATTTCACACATGGGAAACTAAAGAATCAAGAAGCCAATGGGTAGACTGAAAACCCATCATCCATTTTTTTAACTTTAAATACACATACAATTTCAAAATCAAAACCCCGGAATTGTTACCCTTAAAACTTCAACATATCTTTGAAATTCCAAAATTCCAATGATCCTTTACTTTGTGACCTTAAAAATACTTCCCTAGCTATTTGCAGATGGATTGTAAACATGTGCTTTAAGGATCTACATTCCAACAGGTTTGAGAAATGCGGCACCTAGCCATTAAACGGAGCTATTTAGAGACACCAGCCATTTCTTTGCTTAAATTCCCTGAGGAATTTGATCTTACAGACACTCTCAGAGCATGCCAAATGTGCATATTAAAATTCTAGCATAGAAGACAGAACTTGAAAACAAACATAGCTGAAAGACTAAAAGATTCATTTAAACATGGGGAATTTGAATGTCTTAAATTTTTTATGCCGAATTCACAAAGAGGTATCTAAACCTTACCAAAGAGATTGCAGTCAGATGGAGTGCAATCTTTCTAGCACTTTTGTCTAATATAGTGCCACATGAAAAGAGCCAACAGATAAACAAGAGGTTTGCATCTCATCTGTTACAATGACCTGGTCATTTGCACCACTCTGAGGAAGTGTCTGTCTGTATAAGGGCTACTGAGCCCAGGTTACTCTTCTGCACACAGACACCTACATCTGTGTTTCAAAAAGGGTTCCTATACTTGAATCTCAGGAACACACATATCTCTGAGATCAAAAGAGAGATTGGATTTCAGATGTTCCCTTTTTTCAGTGCCTCTCAGGCTATACCTCATTCATCCTTCTTCCTAGCATATTGAATGTTATGCTTTTCATTCCCACAAACCTAGCCATTTAAAAGACCTTGAGAGATCATCTAGTCTAATTCGTGCTATACCTTGCATTTGGAGCTCTGTATATGAGGAACAAAAATGTGGTTGGTTTGGAAGTGGATTGTTTTGGTTTTTTCTTTCAAAGAGCTGGCTCACGGATAAAATTTCCTAATTTTATTAGTTCATCTAGTTAGGGAGTAAATAAAAACAAATTATGAAGTACTCAGGCTCTTGTGGCTTAAGCATGTAGATTTGTCAAGACTTTTGTTAATAAAAGCAAGGTGCATCTCAGTGCATTTCCAGTTAAACTGCAATATTGATTAGCTTACAATAACTTTTATTACTTTAAAGGAATATGATATAAGGTAATAGTTAAAGGGGGTGGGCACTTAATAGTGGAAGATCAGTGATGGGATTTCAGAGGGCTTATCCTTAGTGAGGTAACATCTATGTACTATTTTCCAACTTTGATGTTTTTTGATCATGAAGTCTCGCATGCTATAATACAGTGACTCCTTCTTTAACAGTTATCACTTTAGAACGTGAACCTACTGCTCGGAAAAGTTCATTGTTTTTCTTAGTAGTATTAATTTACAATTACATAGGTAATAATATTTTTTTCTTACATATTCTTCCATATTTTACATATTTCAACCATCTGCGTTAATGAGGCTGCACAGTAACACAGATCTGAATCTGTTCTAGAGTATGTGCCTGATTTTGCTTTACTCAGATTCACAGTTTTGCTGCTGATTTCCACATGCAAACAGTTTGAGGCCTAGCTGCAGATAACAGAGATTATTCTTTAGCTAGTACATCTCAACCAGTCCATAATAACCTGTTGGGGTTGGAAAAGTTCAAGCCAAAAGCTGTTGATTTCCCTAGAGCAAATCAAAATGATAGATGCAGTGGTGGAAGATCACAGCTGACTGGGTTTAGTCCTCTCATCACTAGCTGCAGATGGCATGTAATTTAGGGATGCCCATTTGGTAAAATTTACCAGTTTCTCTTGAGATCACACATATGGGTTTGCATTTAAAAAACAATTGTACTAGGAATAGCAGTTTAAGCAACAGATGTAAATATTGACAGTGAAAGGATGCCCAAAAAGTAGAATATATCCACATCAGAGAATGGAAAGAACTTGTGTTATGCTTTACAGCACTCTATGTGACATTTTAACTTTAAAAAAAAGGACAGAAAAGAATTCCATAAAAATCAATGAACACAACACTTGCCAAACTTCCTAAATTAAATATGAGCTTCAGTCTTTACAGTTTATGACTTTCAAGCATTTAATATCTATTTTTTTTCTTTTTTCCAACTTTTCAATTTCAAAGCCACAATCCAAAATTGCCACATAGCAGAGAAGCATCTTTAAACAAATCATGAGTTGGATTTATCTCTTGACTTGTTTTGAAATCTAGATTTAGCTAACAGAAAACACACAACCCAATCGTTCGTTGTAATCTGTCCTTAATTCAGATCAGATATTTTTTCCAGTGTTTAGACTTTGACCAAATGACTAGTGTAGATTTTCAGCCCGTTGCAACACTAAATTAAAATGAATAATAATAATAAAAAAATAATTAAGTCTGCAAGTTATCAAAACGATGATACAGAGGTCAGGGTAAATCATAATGCTGAACTAAGACAGATAAAGGTACAATTACGTCCACAGTAAAAATTCATCAAAAAACCCCAACAAATCTCCATTTATATAACACACTACTAAGATTAGTTTTACACGTCATATAACCTGATTTCAATTTTCCTGTTTAGGTATAGTTATGGAAATTTCTTGATGAGAGGAAGCCAGCTCTTCAACTAAATAGGCTGTTAAGTCTCTCTACCCTAACATCACATGTGAGAAGATAATATAACTAAAAGGTTAAGTTTAAACAAGTGTATTTTACAATGATTATTTCTTCATTGGATAAAAATGTATGTTATCTTTTCCTCAGTCTCCCAATTTAAATAACCTGACTCTGACAAGTCAAGTAAATTTTTACCTTAATAAGAAATATTCTGTTTCTTTCTCTTTGTAAGTTCCATAGTTTAAAAAACAAACAAAAAAACCCAAACCAAAACAAAGTTAGGATTTGTTCTGTTTTTATTTGCGAGGTGGAAGGATGGGGAACGAGTGCTGTGCTGCAGATTCAGTGAATGTGAACCGATTTCAGTACTGAAATATTTATATCGCTATTATGAAAAGATGAATCAACAACAGGGCTTTCAATATTTTGTAATATGTAGGCAAATATGTGTCCACTTCTGATATGTTCTTATGTATATTTTTACCCAGAGCACTTTTTACCTTAAGCTGTTACATTAACAAACTGCTAATTACTTTTGAATGTGCTACTACGTAAGTTCAAATAGTCTTATAAGTAGTCATCATGAGCCCAAGCAGAACATGCATCTCTTATGTGGTAAAAAGTGTGCAATAACTGAGGGACAGTTAGCTCAATTCTCAAAAATTTATGGATCTCTTAATCTCCTATCAAACTGATTCTGAGAAGCACTAGAGGTAGTAAAATATAATCTATACAATGAAGGTAAAAAAGCAAACATCCTAAGAGAACAGGAAAATTCATTTAATATTTGGTTGCAGTTAACTTTTTCTGTTGGCATTAAATCACTCAACATATAAATAAGATTATATCATGCTATGTTCCTCTTTTCCTCTCTTTTTCTTCTGCTTTCCTAGATTCCTTTGGCCAGATCTGCAGCTGGCAATAGCTGGAAGAAACAACCCAACCAATCTTCAGAGCCTGAGGCTGGTCTGCTTAACATTAAATGACTCTCAGCGTGAAATAAACCCAAATGTTTAAGGCTATGCATAAGTCAGTGATGAAGTCAGGAATGAGAAAGAAAAATAATGACACACATTGCGGTCAGTGAAAACTATTCGTAAATATACATTGTAGACTTGAATATAGGCACATAATAACATTTAATGAATTCTATAACTTTGTAATACAGAGATCCTCATAACAGTTTTTCTATACTGTTAGTGTTTTTTAATAAGCTGCCTAGGATCTTTTGCAAAACATCAAAAGAAAGGATATGCCAATGAGCTTCTAAACCTTTGTTAATGAAGAATGACATAACCAAAGAAAACAAATTTATGGTCTTGAAGGCACCAAGTAGTCTGGGTGTCCCTCATAGGTCAGAACAAACCGGGCATGTCAGACACAAAGAGGAAGGGTTGCTAAGTTTTAGAATCTTGACTGAAAATGCTATTTAAGACCCTTTAGAAATGTATTCAGTTATGTCTTCAAATATATCATTTCCCTGACAGAAAGGGAGATAGTTTGTGAAGTAATCTTGGGACAAGATCTTCCAGGGTAATTGAAGAAGATGAAGGAAAAGGAATCAGAACAACAGTGAGAGCCCTTGCAAACCTGCCTCACGGCATTGAAATCAACACAAAAACTAGATATGACTGTCTATATTCAGGATGCTTTTGGTGCATTGCTGCTTGTGAACTGAATAGACTGAGTTTTTAATTGCTAGAAGAAGAGAGATTATTTGTCCTCATTATCTGGTATGATTGGATCAATTGACTGTAGCTTAGGTTTTGTCCTGTACTCTCAATTGGCCATATCCAAACCAGAACTTAAGTGCATGAAGTAGGATGCTGATGAACATTTCCATACTAAAACTGCAATCACAGTTTAGCTTGCATCTGTTTTAACAAGTAACCCAACATTCATAGATGTTATATAAAAAACTATTATCTAACATAGATGTTAGATAATAAACTCTTTTGTTTATCGAGGGACAGGTTCATCTCAACACCAAAATGAGGCATCTACGCACCTTAGGTATCCTTTTTGTAAGTTGGAGACATACAGATCCCCACTAAAACCAAGTCAGACTCCTAAGCTTTAGATTCTGAGTTAAAACATATCTGTTTTAGTATGACTAGAAAACATCATCAGACTTCAGAGCTGGAATTTCAATGTTAGATATCTTTCATATCATGTTAAAAAAGAAGGTTCAATTCAGAAGTTTTCTACAGAGCACATGTAACACATGCCATGAGGACTGTTTTCATCCCACAAGGTAGTGTGAGAGCCCAAGTCTTAGTTTACATTGGACTAAATAGTAGAACACTTCCTTTCTCTAAAAAGCAAGGTGACTTTAAGAAGGCTCAAATTCTTTCAAGTCTTTCTAACACAATTCTGTCATAAGCCATCCCAAAGTCCTTAACTAATGGGGAATAGTCTATCTGAACTATTACTACAGACATTCTTACTGCTGACACTGATCAGAAAGAAATTCAAGATTCATTGGCACAGACAGTATTTATTATATGTCACTTACCATCTCTTTTCACACAATTTGCTCCGAGGGGAAGCATCAGTAATATGAGGCTACTTAGCATCTTTTCATTGATTAGATCAATATCAGCATCTAGACTATCATAGCTGTCTCTCTAAACCAGGTGAAAAATATTTTAAAAAGAAGAGAAAAATTCAGAATATTATAGATGATAGGTGTAGCACAAATTATTTTTAATATTAAAGATAGGTTAAGGCAGATAAAACTGACAGAGCTGACTAAGAAACAGGATATGGGAGGATTTAAAAAAAAACCAGCACATTAGCAGAAAGGTGCTCCAAGGTTTCACATTAAACTCCATGCTTTTTAATACATTTAATTAATGATCTGGAAGAGAGGATTGTGCAGTGAGGTGGAAAGATGACAAAAAGTTGTCAATCAAGATGAAAAGGTACTGTGAAAAATATTTAGCAAAGGAAAACTACCTGCT
The DNA here is from genome assembly GCA_013401255.1 of Urocolius indicus. Taxonomy (NCBI): domain Eukaryota; kingdom Metazoa; phylum Chordata; class Aves; order Coliiformes; family Coliidae; genus Urocolius; species Urocolius indicus. The sequence continues at coordinate 329,118 of WBNH01005185.1, read as the reverse complement.
ATCCAGTTTTGCAGTTTCTGTATTCATAGATAATAATTGTTTGAAAAATACCTAAATTAATTGTCAAGTTTTTTTTGAAGTTGATATATTCCTAGAGGGCTCAGATTACATCATGAGAAGAGATGGGAAGACAGAGATTATACTAGTAGAAATAAGAAGCTTGGTATCTGTTTGAATCCCAGCTGGAACTCTGGAACTCCTGAGAACAAGTCACCTCTGTAAATAAGTGAATTATATAGTTGGATCAAAAAGGTTATCAAAGTGTTTGGAGGAATAGTGTTAGAAATAATTAATATGCTAGAAGTTATGAAGCCTTTTGCCATGGTTTAAGCGCTGCTGAAAACAAAGTACCACGGAGCTGCTTGCTCACTCCGCTCTGCACCCTTACCTCCCGTGGTGGGATGGAGAAAAGAAAACCAAGGGCCTTGCAGATTGAGACAAGGATAGAGAGGACACACCAATTATGATCCCAGGCAAAACAGACTTGACTACCCTACTTGGGGAGGAAATGAAAATCAATTTAACCTGTATCAACCAAAAAAACAAAAACAAACAAAACAAACAGAAAACTAAACAGAGTAGGATGATGAGAAAATACAACTAGCTCTTTAAGACCACTTTCACCCCACCTATCTCCTCTTCCCTGGCTCAGCGTCCGTTCCCAATTTTTTCTGCTCTCAGATCTGCCTCCTGGATGGACCTCATCCCTATACCATGGGTAGTTTGCCTCACAGATGGATCCCTTGGAAGTACTCTGCAATTTTTCTCAGGCCCTAGTTCTGTTCCTGAGTCTTGCTGTCCCTGATGGGATCCTGGGAATGTGTTCTGGACCTGATGTATTGCATTCCATGTTGGAAGCTGTTGCTGGACCTTGCTACCAGCCTCCAGCTCTGCCCACTGTGCTCAGACTCTGTAGGACTGCATCACATTGCTAAGAACACTACTCATTCTAGAGTCACCTCTGGCTTCCAGCTGTCATCGCCTCAGGCAGCAGCCTTCTGCTTCAGTTCCTTGTTCTGCTGAAAAGTGTATCATTAGATGCCTGTATTTAAAAAAAGAAAACTAACTGAAAGTCCTCCTTTCTTCTATAAAACACCATTATTCACCTCAGTCTTGCTACGGAAAACATTTGTAACCATTACTATCTTGGCTGACCTGAGCATCTAGGTAATGCTCACTTAAACCCATTTAAGATGCATAAATGAAGCATAAGTACAGAGAGGTCTTTCAGGTATGACCTGAAAATACCTAACAGCCATGCAGAAGAATGATGTCTGTGAAAAATGCAGACATTTTTACTTAAAACTGAATCAATGCTTACAGCCTTCTTAATAATAATGTGCTGCTATTTATGCAGGAAACAGTCTCAAAATAGGGAGAAGAATTTGAACAATTTCTATGGTTTAAGAAAGAGAAAGTTATTTTGGAACTTCTGTTGAAGGTGGACTCTGTGCCATGCAATGAATGAAAAATAGAGATATTAACTTCTTACAATTAAAGCAATATTTTGAGTAAGAAATGTAGATTGTCACATTAGCCTACTTCTGCATTTTACAATACAAGCACTGAATAAAGCCCTGAAATTATGCTGTAAAAAGTCAGTCATCCTGGACTGTAGCATCTCTTGCACATCTCTTACATATCAGATTCAAGATCTGTATGTCTGATTTGTAGAAATGCTGGAAGCTACACCATGAATACATAAAATAGTAATTTAATAACAGAACCATGGGTTTAGGTTGGAAGAGGCTGTAAAGATCATCTAGTTCCAGCACTCCTGCCATGGACATGGATATCTTTTGCTAGACCAGGTTGCTCAAAGCCCCATTCAATCTGCCTATAAAGACTTCCAGGGGTGGGGCATCCACAGCCTCTTTGAGCAACCTGTAACTGTGTTTCATCACCTTCATCCTAAAAGAATTCTTCCTTACATCTAATCTAATCTTCCTCACAGTTTAAAGATATTGTCCATTGTCCTATCATTACATGACCCTGTAAAAAGTCCCTCTCTGTCTTTCTTGTATGTTCCCTTTTGGTATTGGAAGGCTGCTCTAAGATTTCCCCTTATCCTCCTGTTCTCCAGGCTGAATAATCCCAACTCTTTCAGCCTATCTTCATAGGATAGATGCTCCAGCCCTCTGATTATCTTTGTGGCCCTCCTCTGGACTCACTCTTACAGATCTATGTCTCTCATATGTTAGAGGCCCCAGAGCTGAATTCAGTACTCAAGGTGGGGTCTCACAAGAGACAAGTAGAGGGGGAAAATTACCTCACTTGTTCTGCTCACACTCCCTATGATGCAGGCCAGGACATGGTTGACTTCCTAGGCTGCAAGCATATTTTGCCAGGTCATGTTGAGTTTCTCATCAACATGATGAAATCATCAACATGATTTCCTCCTCAAGGGCTGCTCTCCATCCATTCTCTGCCCAGCCTGTATTTGTGCTTGGGATTTCTGTCTCATGTGCAGGACCTTGCACTTGGCCTTGTTGATCTTCATGAGGTTAACATGTGTCCACTTCTCAAGCCTGCCAAGGTCACTTTGGATGGCATCTTTTCCCTCCAGTGTGTCAACACCACACAGCTTGATGTCATCAGCAGATTTGCTGACAATGCCCTAAATCTCACTCTCTATGTCTCTAGCAAAGATATTAAACTACACCAGCCCCAAGATCAACGCCCAAGGAACATCACTCATCACTGCTCTCCATTTGGATGTCAAACTGTTGACTGCAACTCTGAATGTGACCATCCAATTAAAACTTTACCAACTGAGTGGTCCATCTGTCAAATCCCTGTGTCTCCAATTTGGAGACAAAGATGTAATTGTCATGGGAGCTGCTGTTTCTGCTTGGTAACAGAGGGAGGGAGCTGCAGTGCTGCCCCCCCATAAACAGTTCTCAAAACATCACCCAGCTCTAAGGTGGACTCACCTGTCCCAGTTAAGCAAGTCTGGTACCTCTGCCATCATTATTTAAGAAAGGAAATCTGCAACGGAATGGGAAGTGGAGGAGTGATACAAGAAGGAGGTAACCATGTGGACCCCACAGTCAGAGAAGGACAAAGGAAGGAAAGAGGAGGCTGTGGCCCTGCAACCCATGGAGGGCAGTGACAGGAATGACAGTCACCAGCAACTCCAGTTGAGTGCACCCCGACAGGCAAGAGACTATGTGAGGAGGTGGCCATGGCGCAGGCTGTGCTGGAGAGCTTACAGGCCACAGAGACCTACACAGGAGACGGAGAAGAGCTGCAGCCCTCCAGATAAACGCATCAGGCTGTTCAGTGTATGAGAGAGCCTGCACTAGAGCAGAGAAGGCCGATGAGGAATCTGTCTGCTATGAAGCCTGCAGAAGTCATTAGCAAAAGACTGAATGACCGACCCTTAATCTTCTCTAGACTAAAACAGCCCCAGTAGTCTTTCTTTCTTCATAAGAGAGATATTGCAGTCCCCTGATCATCCTTATATCCCTCTGCTGAACCCTGTCCAGAAGTTCTCAAAAATAATAAGAATAGTAAATTCTTCCCAAACCAGGGCGTGACACTGTTGATTATGTCAATGAAGACAATATCATAGGATAAACTCCAGTTGCTGTCAGTGACAGATAAAACTTGTACCTTGACTTTGAGTCTTTAGAGATTCAGCTCTCCTGAAATAAGTATTTTACAAATGGATAAATTGAGTGTCCTTGAGAATATCCAGGAAAGATTCTTTCCATTTCTGTTTAGACAACTATATACTGAATTAAAGCAATTGAATTTAGTAACTTTCTATTGTTTGATTTATGCATCCTTAATGATCATCTTTCAGATACTTTGTTTTCTTACAACATATTCTGCATTCAGATAAACCATTATCTTTTAACATCCTGATTTGTATTTTAAAATATGCAACAGATTTCTTACTGCTACTATTATAAAAGAAAGAATCTTAGCCATTGCTAGTATCCATTACATAATGCATAGATATTTTTTTTCTTTCCTACCTTCATATGCTTACCTCTTGATTAAATGCAACACTGCTTGTAAATATGATCATCTGTAGTTGATTTTTATGAATTGCTTATATTTACAGAAAAACATTAATGTGATGTGAGGCACTACGGTGCAGAAAGCAGTTCAGACCTTGTTTGCTCCTGACTTTTCCTTTCAAATTCAGGGTAGTTCATCTGTCTGACACTCTACAACTTGTTTATTTTGCAATTTCATTGCACCTTTCACAGCTGTCTCCATGTAAACCATACTCTTAATTACAGAATTTGAGGTTAAGTTGCTTCTGTTAAAAGCTGCATCTTTGAGTGCTCATTACTGTGCAGGACAGGCAATGAATCTCTTTTGCTGTCACTATAGTCATTGCTAGACTGGCAGAATTCAGCTAGTCACCTTGGCTTTGCTATATTGACTGCAGTACATTCATTTTTTGACCTAAATTAATTTGGAAAAACAGCAGCAAGTCTTTGTAAAGGTTGCATCTATATGAAAAAAAAAAGGAAAAAAAAAAAAGACAGATAGCTTCCTTACAAAAAGTAAAGTGTTAAGTTTATGTTGTAATTTCTAGATTGCTGTAATTTCTAGAATTTCTATTGTAATTTCTAAATATTGTCTTTCTCATTCCTGCAAATATCTCCCATTTATTTTCAACTCCTTCTGAGTAGGTGAATTAGACTTCATTATCCAAAAACTCAAATATAGCTTGGACGCAAATCACTCTCAAAATGCAGTGTAGATGATACTGAAACTATCTAAATTCCTATTCCAGTCCTCTAAAATCACAACTATCCAAACATCTCTCAACCTACCCACCAGAGGCATATCCTCAGATTCAGACTATGGGAACACCAGTCTAATAAGCTGAAATAAAGTCTTAACATTATTTAGGACACTTTTAACTAGAAATAAATAAATTAAATATACAAAGATGGACTAATGAATATATCTTGACTTGGAGCTCAGAGGAGACACTGAGACAAATACTATGCTGTAAGGATATGTCAAATTATACATAGAAAGGACTAACTCTGAACAATTTGAAAACTAGTCTTTGTACTTAGCCCTGGAGACCAGAGATTGCTCCCTTGCTGTGTGTAGCTACTGCTGTACTTTAAAAGTGTTTGCATTAGGTTAAAAGATATCACCCAAAGTTTAATTTAGTGTATTATGCCAAGTTAAAAAAAGACTCAAATATTCATTGTGTTCAACTTTGGACAGAACATGTTTGAGTTTTAGATAGACATTGCAAAAGTACATCTATATATTTAGAACCATAGAATCATAGAATGGTAGGGTTGGAAGGGACCTTTAGAGATCATCTAGTCCAACCCCCATGCAGAAGCAGGTCCACCTAGATCAAGTCACACAGGAACATGTCTAGGCAGGTCCTGCATATGTCCAAGGAAGGACACTCCACACCCCCTCTGGTCAGCCTGTTCCAATAAAGCCAATATCTGACACAAAACATAACAAAAGTTTTCATTCAATTAATTTATATGGACACTATGTTAGAGAACCTGGTTTATTAGATTATGGGTTTTTTTAAGAAATTCAGAGGTTCAAAATAAATCTAGCTCAAGTGGAAGATGATTCAGTATTGAATTCAGTCCATAAGATGATATTTGTAAAAATTCTACAAGTCTTCCAAAAAACATTAGAATGTCCATAGTAGAAAACAACAGAGGTTTCATTTAGCCCAACATCCTGGAGACTGCAATGAATTATTAGGAAGAGGTGATGCTAGGGCAAGGATGAAGTGATACTTTCTCTGGTTTTGCTTACCTGTTCCAAGCATCAACTGCCTGGGGCTTCTGGGGCTTTCTGAAGTGGAAGCTTCATCCAGACCACTATTTTAGTAACTATAGAAGGACTTTTTTTTTTTTTTTTCTTTCTGAGGTTTATCAACTTCCTATGAAAATAAAATTCACTTTTTAATTACATACTGCATACTTCTTTTTCATCATTTAAAGCTACTGCTTGTTCATGTCCTGAGGTGCTCTTTAGATCTTGAATTATGAAAGTAGAGAATAAAAGCTCCCCATTCATTTACTCTATAGTTTTTATGACTTTCATATATCCTTCCTTTTTTCTTGGGGGAGGAGGGAGAGGTGGCAGTTTGGGAGGACATGAGGAGTGGGCAGGGGGTTCTTCTTTTCCTAAATCAGCTTTTTCTGGACACCCATCAGTTTACAGTTACTGTGGATGATATTTTTCACATGTGAGATATATCCAACAACAGGAAATTTCCATAGACAACTTTTCTCTAATCTGAACTACTTATCTCAAGGCATCTGCTTGCTATCTTGAGTCAGTATTACATAACAATGCATAGCAGAGAAACTCAGAGGATCAGTTTCCCATAACTTTTCTGGCCCTGAAGAGTTTAGGTTTTCAAATCCCTATATGCACTCTTTAGGTTGTAGTTCTTTTTTTAAGAGTTTCTTGTGAGATTCACCAATGCAGCTGTGCTGAAGTTTGCAGCTCCCATAGATTTTGCAGTTTAAGAGCTTTTCCCAGTCCTGTGGGTATCCTGGAATACAGTTTACCTCTTTGAAGATTTGCATCTGTTGAAGAAAAAATAAATGTTTCAGGGAAATGAACTTTTTTTAAAATTTTTTTAAAATTTTGGTTTTTTTTTTTAAAAAAAACAAAAATAATCATCTATACTTCCTACGTCATCAAAGGAAAGCAATGATGGTCAGATTTCTTCTATACCAAGGTCCATCATCACTAATGAGTGCTATTAGCAGACAAATCAAAGACTTCCATGAGATAGGGGTGGAGAATGCATTCTCTTAAATCTCCAGAACAGAATCCCTTTGATAAGTTCTGGCATACCTGGTCAAGGCAAGTAGAGACACATGCTGTCAATATTGCTTAAGGGTAACGTGACTGACAGCATGACTACAGCAGGTGGCACTACATATAAGACTAATTATTCGCAAGGTGAAATAGACAATAGTAGCTTGAAACAATATAATACAACCTTTAACAAATATGTCTCTCAAGTTCTAAATCTATTTTTTCTGCAAATCATTTACTTTGTTTTCTTTGAAATATCTTGTCCTGTTCTTGAACTTCCAGCATAGGGTATCTCCTAACATATTATTTCAAGTATTTTGAATTAACATCCCCCATTCCATCTCTTATTCAGAGACATATACTAATTAATTACATTTTGGGATCCAAAGAGCATCACACAGATTCTAGAGGAGACACCAGTCTGCATGATTTTTATCCCATGTATCTCCTCTGGAAGGAGATAACTATCTCTGAAAAATGTGAGACATTCTGTGCCATAGGGTGAAGGACTGGCCTCAATTTTATTTTATTTAGCAGTATATACATAGTCTGCATGATCTAGGTTAGGGGTTTATACACAATTGCATTTAAAAAGGAACAAATTTTACATAGTATGAGATGGCAATAGCTTCAAATTACATACTGTAGCCACTGTATGATGCTATGCCCTAGCACATCATAAGAGAATATTACATTCCATGGTGAATTTTTAAAGTATCAAAATGGAAAAAAGATAACCTCATAAAAATGTCTAAACATTCTCTTTGACATCTATGTGTATGTATACACTTTGAACAGCCTTAAATTGTTGATGGTAACAGAAGTTCCAAACCAAATTATATAAAGAACATGGTATCATAAAAAACTTTAAAACTGCAAAAATGATCCCTAAAGACTATTTTAAATAATGATGCATTTGTGTTGCATAAGCAAATACAGTTGTCAAATATTTATGAATAGAGTAAATGAGCCCATCCAGGGTTTTAGGTAAAAAAAAACAGTGTTATTAAGCCCTCTAAGTAGCACTCTGATTTTATGAATCTGTGAAGTTACTGACATTCTTGATCAGAACACAAGTCTGTTTGACATGACATTTGGTTATGACATGTCCAGTGCCAAATATTTCAGTGGAAGTTACAAAAGTTCCCTAGAGTGAAAAGTTATGGAATAAGCTACTAATTAAAGATATTTCCTCTTGACTGTAATCAATTGGTAACAATAGCGTGTTCTGAGGCATGAGGATTTCACAAATTCATCAATCCTGAGACTGGAAAGTATTATTGTAAATAATCTACTTTGCGCTTCTGCATGTTGGAGAGAATTTTCGTCTCTAATTTCTCTATCAAGTCAATAAATAGCATAATCAAATTATTGGGGTTTTGTATTTTTGATCCTATTTAGTAGAAACGGGTAAAAATTCTTTATCTATATAAATGAATTAAATTGTTTTATTGGAGTTGACTATAGTGTGGGGATTTTTATTTCTTATTTTTAAAGAACGGTAATTGGTATGGTTGAATAATCCTGTCCTCATCATTGTTTTTAATTATAATTTTAATATTGTCTGATTAATGTTCACTAAATGCTCCAATTGAGTGCATATTATGAACACAAATTTTCTAAAGTGACTGATTGTTTTTGCAAGCCTAGAAGGTATTTATTTAGGGAAATATGTGCCATTTACATTTATGCACAGAAAATTTCCAGCAGCTAATCCCTCTCCCCAAAATTGTTTTTAACATGCTATATTCCTGCAGTCTGCAATATTATCTGTCAGAATATAAGGTTTCTTCTCAAAAGAAGGTGAAAACATCCAATATGGATCTAAGAGTTGGGTCAGAAGCCTGAAAGGACAGGCCAAAAGGTAGAGTCGTCCTGATAAAGCCTACTCTGAAAAATTGCTCTTCATTTTCGGACAGGATATTCTCCAAAAACATCAGACAATGGGGAAATGCATATTGTATTGTGTAAAATTTATTTTGTTTACAGTCCATTTATGGCTGTTATGGACTGCTGAAAGAGATAAAGGCCCATTTCATCTCACATGGCATGTTAGGCCCACACACATTAGCAGACAAAGGAATTAATATGCTTTTTTCTCTAGAGATTTGCATCAGGACCAAATATTACTCTGCAGGAGCCTATGAAATCCCTATCTAACCACATTCTAATTGCAATATGGGTCTGGAAGTGATTAAATAGACAAGACGGAGAATGCAAAAAGAAAGAAGTGAATACTTTATTTTATAGGATCTGCTTGCCTTTGTGGCAAAGAGCAAAATACAGAAGAAAGATGGAAATAAAGGAAGGAAAAAAAGCTAAACCATATAAAAGCTTGATTGAAAGTTACTGAAGTTTTTTCATAGCCTTGACCTACAGTGTAAATAAATTTGGTGATAGTAAGGCAGACAGCAGTTTTCAAATTTCTAAGCTTTGAGTCCATTTCTTGGGTGCTAGATGGGAATACAATTGCACAACTAAAGAGGATCTTCCACATAATTAATAGAAATAACACATTTGCAAAATATGTAACTTTCTTTTTTTTTGTTTTGTTTTGTTTTGTTTTGTTTTTTTTGTTTGTTTTCCAGGGGTTGGGGGTGGAAGAAATATTCTATTCACTGGAAAAAATATCTGTCATTCTGGAATATCTTTTCCACCATAATGTTAGCACACCTTTTTGACAGTTTATTAAATTTTCAAGAAGCAGTCATGCAGATTAGCCTAAATATCTTATTTTGCCTTACCACCAGATTTCCTTTAAAACAGAACAAATCATTACATTCATTCATCATCATTTGGTTGTGAGGTTCCAGGATGTCAAAAATAGTAAACACTTGTGGAATCTACAATAATTGAGAGCAACAGCAAATTACATTTTAAGTGCTCATCAAGGTGAGTACAAGACACTTCATGACTCTTCGCACATCCTTGTTAGGAATTTTGCCAAGCTGAAAGAATGCACAGGTTCATATAGAAGTTACAAGCTTTAACCTTCCTATGAATGTATGTGCTGTATAAATCTAGTGATCTTTTTAGAGATACCTAACCTAGTTTAAAAAAAAAAAAAGAAGAAGAAGAAGAAAGAAGAAGTAAATAGCTCTGGATGGAGACTTGTACTAAAACCTGTAATATATGCTGCTGTTGAACTCCAACTTGATAATTTAAAATGCAGTGCAGAAGTCTGCTTTGTTTCCTTTACGGTTGAGGCAGGATGAGATGTTGTGTTTAGCTATAGTTTGTTACAGGAAAAGTTACCTCTGTAAGGTGCAACATCAAAGTCTTAATATTGAATACTGCCCATAAAGCAGCTGTTGCTTAGTTTGTCAACATATGCATATGCTATATAGCTAGCAGAAACAACATCATAGAACAACTGTCTGGTTTAGAGGTTTCTGTCCTTACTCAATGCAATTCAAGGAGCTGAATAAGTTTTCCTTTTGTGCTAGCAAGACACATTAGCAAGGTATAATTTTTTTATATTATCCTTTATCTAGAGCACTATTCCTTGGTCTTGCAAAATTCAGTTGCCATTCTAGTTATAAAACCTATCTGATCTATTCCTGCCGTAATAAAGATAGCAATTCATCCACACACTAAATGAATTGTGCATTACTCCTTTGTGTATTCCACTGTAAAATTCTAAATTATTCCACCGTGCTTGGAATCAGTTACTTTTGGACAGTGAAGTCCCAAGAGACAAAAAGTTCTTCTTACTTGTCTATTTTTATAGTAATCAAGGTAGGAAGGGCTTGGTCACTCAATACCCAGTTTCCACTTCCTTCTTTAGTGTCCATGGAACATAAAACACAAAAGAAAGGTATTTCATTTATAGAAAACACTTATTCATATATAAAGAAGTTTGGGTTGGTTTGGGTTTTATTTTTTTGTCTTCTGATTGCTTGTTTCTCTATGTATTTTGCTGCAGGTGGCTCCAAAGTAGTACAGCTGAGTGAGGCTAAGAAGCAGATGGTAATAATTACTGAAAGACTTTATTTAGGAGAAAAAGCACATGCGTTAGAATGCTATTTGTAAAAATGTGTATGGAACTCTGTGTTACACTGAATGCAAATTGCTTTTCTGAGCTGCACAGGTCCTTGTTCCGTGTGGTCATATATTATCAGGTGACTTAGATAAATCTTGGGAAAGCATAATAGACACAGAGATCCACTTAGAGATATTCTGAGTGGAAATTGCTTCCCTTTTCATTCTCTCAGTAAAGTAGACAAATGGCTTTAGAAAAAAATTTGAAAGGTTTTTTCCTATATAGATAAAAATCCAAGGCCTCCCACATATCTTGTTTCTTCCCTTTGCATTCGGCAGGGTTTGGTAAATTATTAAGTTAGCTGAGTTATTAAGGTATTGAAACTAAAAATACCTGACAGGAATGTTACCACAATAAATTCTGGGAAAAGAAAATCTAGTATTGTCTCTCACAGGAACCTCCCATCATCCTTCCTATTGGAACAAAAAATTGACAGGAAAAGTCAACCATGAGACCTAAGATACTGCTGGATACTCATGTCTATTTAATTAAATTCACAGGTTTTCAAACATCAGCTGCATTCAGTGAGACCTATTAGTAGAAACCAGAGAGTATGCTCAGAGGTCTGACTTAGCAAAGGCACCTTTGGTGTCCTGGAAAACACAGCTAAGTGAGAAAAAAATTAAATTCAGACGTGCTAGCCATCTACTAGATCTAATGAATAAATTATTGAGAATGGTGACTGCATATAAAACAGAAATAGGTATGTTTAGTCATTTCTGGTTTAGATTAAATCTTTATGTCTGAGCTTTGATTTGGAGAGGAATTGGAAGGATCAGAAAAATTCTGCTATTGGTTATTGTCTCTTTCTTTGTTGCCAATGAGACTCTAATTCTGTTTTGCTCAGTTTACATCTATTGGGTTTCTTTAAATGAAATCTGTGACAAAGAAAAACATCATTATAAAGATGCAGAAAAACAGAAATAAATCAGTAGCTGTTTCTATTTTATGATGGGAGACAAATTAATGGATATGTACAAACATTTCTCGCAGAGGTATGGGTGAGGGAAGACAGATTCAAAGACTTAGTGGTCCTGTCAAACAGGATGTTCATCAGACATTGATTTCAGTGACAAATAAGTTGGAAGTATATTATCCCTTTTGATGTGTCTGAGATGGATCCTAAGAGCACTGTGTCCGAGTGGGGCGTTAGGACAGAGGGAGACTGACAAGGATGGACACTGCTAAACGTGGTCCATCTCACTGTCCTCACCAAATGCAAAACTTGTTATCGTCAGGTCATAACTATTACTTGCCCATATAAGACATCTCTAGCCTCAAGCCTCAGCTCTAGCTTAAGAAGTTTTGTTGATCTTGTTTACCAATACTCATGTTTTGGCTATATCCTTTTTGAAATTCACAGAGAATTTCATAGAATCTTAGAAATGTTGTTTGAAGAGGACCTCAAGTAGCCATCTAGTCCAGCCCAGTCCTTGGCTCATGATTATCATCAGTATTAGATCTATCAGATATCATTTTATCTAGCTAAGTCTTGAACATCTCAACAAACACAAATTCCACAGTCTCTTTAGACAACCTGGCCAGTGATGCACCACCCTCCTCTATAAAGTTTTCTTTATGTACAATCTTCTTTTCCTAAGCTACACCTTATGGTCATTGCCCTTGTGGCACTACCAAAGAAACAGCATGCATCAGTTTTGTATTACTCTTCAACCAGATATAAGCAGGAACACTTAGTTTCCTCTACATTAAGCTGCAGAACCTCAGTTTCCTCGGGTGCCATTCATGGTAATCATTCAGGGGCCCTCCACTGGATCCTCTTTAGATTTTTCTCTTGAACTGTGAAGACTCAAACTGGATGTAGTATTTTACATACAACCTCATTAGAGCTACATAGAAGTGAAGAATAACTTCCCTTAATTAGAGCTACATAGAAGTGAAGAATAACTTCCCTTAATCTTATAGCCAGACTCTCTTAATATAACTCAGTATATAGGGGTTTTTATACAGGAGGGCAGAGAACTGTTTAGCACTGTTATACAACATTACCCTCAGTCTCTTTTCAGTAGGAATTTAACTCAGCTAGTCCTTTGCTAATCTGTGTTAACGCACAGAACTTTTTCTCCCTAGGTCCAAAGCTTTTCACTTTTTCTTATGGAATCTCATAAACTTTTATTTGGCCTAGTGCTGAAGTGTACTGTCGTTTCTCTGGGTAGAGCTGTGACAATTGTCCTCGCCACAGTTACTTCTTCCAGTTTGTTTTATCTACAAATGTTCTAAATGCAGTTTGTGCTATTATCCAGGTCATTGAATATGTTGAACATTATGGGTCCCAGCATGGAGTTCTACAGTACTGAAATTCTCACTATTCTCCAGAGGGACACTTAATCATTGAACCATTGTTGTGGCTTAATCCATTTAACTTTTGACCCACATAACTAACCCACCTAAGTGTTTTCCCACCACATATATCGTGAGCTGTGGGAGAATGCCAAAAAGCCTCACTAAAGTTAAGGCAAATTCCATACAATTCTCCCTTTTTTCATATATCCAGTTATTAAATTGCACAAATATATGAGATTTTTAAACACGGAATCAAAAAATATTTAGGGTTGGAAGAGATCGTGAAAGATCATCTAGTCCAACGTCCCTGCCACAACAGGACCACTTAGAGTAGGTCACATAGGAACTAATCCAGGTGAGTTTTGAATGTCCCCAGAGAAGGAGACTCAACAACCCATCTGGGCAGCCTCTTCCAGTGCTCTGTCACCTTCACAGTGAAGAAGTTTTTCCTTGTGTTTCTTTGGAACCTCTTATGTTCCAGCTTATACCCATTTCCCCTTGTCGCATCATTGGACATCATTGAGAACAGCCTGGCTCCATCTTCCTGACATCCATCGTTTGCATATTTGTAAACATTAATGAGGTCACCCCTTAGTCTCCCCCAAGCTGAAAGGCCACAGCTCCCTCAGCCTTTCATCATAAGGGATTTACTCCACTCCCTTCATCATCTTGGTGGCCCTGTGCTGAGCTCTCTTCAGTAGCTCCCTGTCCTTCTTGAACTGAGGGTCCCAGAAATGGACACAAGATTCCAGATGCAGTCTGACAAGGGCAGAATACAGGGGGAGGACAACTTCTCTCGGCCTGCTAACCACACTCCTTTCTAATACACTCCAGGATGCCATTGGCCTTCTTGGCCACGATGGCACATTGCTGCGTCTGGTCATCCAAGAGCCCCAAGTCCTTTTCCCCTACACTACTCTCTGAGAGTTCATTCCCCAATCTGTGCTGGTATATGGGGTTATTCTTTCCCAGATGAAAGACTCTACACTTGCCCTTGTTGAATTTCATTAGATTTCTCCCCGCCCAACTCTCCAGGCTGTCCAGGTCTCATTGAATGGCAGCACAGCCTTCTGGTGTGTCACTGTCACCCATTCCCATCAGTTTAGTGTCATCTGAAAACTTGCTGACAGTGCCCTCTGTCCCCTCAAGATCATTAATGAATATATTGAACAGTACTGGTCCCAGCACAGACCCCTGAGGGAGTCCACTAGTTACAGGCCTCCGACTAGTCCCTGCTCCATTGATCACAACTCTCTTCCTTCTTCCCTTCAGTCAACAATCCACCTCACTACCTGATCATCCAGACCACTCTTTCTCAGTTTTGCTGAAAGGATAGTGTGGGAGACAGTGTCAAATGCTTTACTGTAATCAAGATAAACTACATCCACTGCACTGCTACCATCTATCCACCAGATTACATCTTCATAGAAGGCTATCAGATTGGTCAAACATGACTTCCCTTTGCTAAAGCCATGTTGACTGCTCCTAATGACCCTCTTGTCTTTTAAATGCCTGGAGACAACACCCAGGATAAGAAATTCCATCACCTTTCCAGGGATGGCGGTGAGGCCGACTAGTAGTTACCAGGTCTTCCTTCTTACCCTTTTTGAAGGTTGGAGTGACATTTGCTTTCCCTCAGCCCTCAGGCACCTCTCCTGATCTCCACGACTTACTGAAGATGGTGAAGAGTGGTTTAGCACTGACTTCTACCAGCTCCCTCAGCACCATGGGTGCATCCTATTGGGGCCCATGGATTTATGCACATGCAGACTTCTCAACTGATCCTTAACCCAGTCCTCACCAACCAAACAAAAATCCTCCTATAACCTGACTTCCTCAGGAGTCAGGAGCTCCTGGCAACAGTCTCCAGCAGTATAGACAGAGAAGAGGAAGGCATTCAGTAAATCTGTCTTCTCTGTATCCTCTGTCACCAAGGCAGTCACCTCATTCAACAGTGGGCCTAAATTGCCTCTAGCATTAGTTTTATCTGCAATGTATTTGAAGAAGCCCTTCTTGTTGTCCTTAACCTCCCTTGCAAGGTACAACTCCAATGAGGCTTTAGCTTTCCTAGTTGTCTCCCTGTATCCTCTGACAACTGTCTTATATTCATCCCAAGTAGCCTTCCCTTCCTTCCATGATCTATAGACTTTCTTCTTCCACCTGAGTTTGCTCAACAATTCCTTATTTATCCAAGTGAGTCTCCCGGCTCCCTTCCTTGATTTCTTACCAGTTGGGATGCTCTGATCCTGAGCTTGGAAAAAGCAATGCTTGAATAGAGATCAATTATCTTGGATCTCTTTATCCTCTAGTATCCTGTCCCACAAGATGTCCTCTAGTAATTGCTTGAAAATGCCAAGGTTGTCCCTGCTAAAGCCTAGGCTAAAGCCCAAGATCCTGCTTGGTATTCTATTCCTACCACACAAGACCCCAAACTCCAGAATCTCACAGTCACTGTAGCCAAGGCTGCCCTCAACCTTCACTGCTTCAAGCACATCCTGTTTGTTCATGAGTACAAGATCCAGTAGTGCTCCTTTCCTAGTTGGCACATCCACCGTTTTCATCAAGAAGATATCATTGATGCACTGAAGGAATCTCCTGGACTGTAAGTGGCAGCTGTGTAGGCTTTCCAGCAAATGTCTGGGTAGTTGAAATTCCCCATGAGAACCAGGGCCTCTGATTTTGAGGCTGCTATCAGCTGCCTGTAGAACACCTCATCAACTTCCCCATCCTGATCAGGTAGCCAATAATAGGTACCCACAACAGCATCACACATGTTAGCCTGCCGCTTAATTCTAAACCACAGACTCTCTATTTGTACCTCATCCTCACCTGGAACAAATTCAGTACCNTTATCTTGGATCTCTTTATCCTCTAGTATCCTGTCCCACAAGATGTCCTCTAGTAATTGCTTGAAAATGCCAAGGTTGTCCCTGCTAAAGCCTAGGCTAAAGCCCAAGATCCTGCTTGGTATTCTATTCCTACCACACAAGACCCCAAACTCCAGAATCTCACAGTCACTGTAGCCAAGGCTGCCCTCAACCTTCACTGCTTCAAGCACATCCTGTTTGTTCATGAGTACAAGATCCAGTAGTGCTCCTTTCCTAGTTGGCACATCCACCGTTTTCATCAAGAAGATATCATTGATGCACTGAAGGAATCTCCTGGACTGTAAGTGGCAGCTGTGTAGGCTTTCCAGCAAATGTCTGGGTAGTTGAAATTCCCCATGAGAACCAGGGCCTCTGATTTTGAGGCTGCTATCAGCTGCCTGTAGAACACCTCATCAACTTCCCCATCCTGATCAGGTAGCCAATAATAGGTACCCACAACAGCATCACACATGTTAGCCTGCCGCTTAATTCTAAACCACAGACTCTCTATTTGTACCTCATCCTCACCTGGAACAAATTCAGTACCTTCCAGTTGCTCTCTCACATAAAGAGCATCTCCAGCACCTCATCTTGTTGGCCTGTCTTGCCTAGAAAGGATATAGACATCTATGACCCCATTCCAGTCATGTGAGCTGTCCCACCATGTCTCTGCAATTGCTACCAGATCATAAGCCCTTGCCCATACACAGACTTCCAACTCATCCTGTTTATTCCCTGTTAATGCACACTTTACTGGGGCAAGTCTATGTTGAGTATTTCTGACTACTTTTGTTTTCTTTCACTTGCTTGGAAGTGGATTCCAAGAGCATGATCTCTCCAGGGACTGAGTAGAGGCTGAACAGACAACAGTGTCTTTGATTTTGCCTTTGCCTCTCTTCAGGTTAAGATTTCGTTTTGTTTTCCTTTCCTTCCTTTAATTTTGGGTTTGTTTTTTGTGTTTCGTTGTTTGTTTTTTTTTTTTTTTCCAGACAACAGGATAAGCAGCAGCATCACATACAACAATCAACTTGTTCAGAATCTGATAATAAAAATCACCATCCTCCTGATTTCAAGTGCATCTAAGTTGTACAACCTTTTGTTCTAAAAATTAGAGTCCCTTTTCCTTACCAAACTTTGCTGGTACACACAGAGATCAGTTGAGTCCTTCAGCATTTCCAGCACTGTACATAACTAGGCTGTGTCCCTTCCCCTTTCATTTTCTCTGATTTTTAGTTTGCAACTAGCATAACTACACAATCTCTACATGTTTACCTCTATACTTTTCACCAGCTTTAGCTTCAGCTGGACTTCTGCTTTTTGCAGTCTTATCTCAGGGTGCCATACTTCTTTCTTGCCTTATTGCCATTTATTTCCCCCCGGATGTTCTAAATGTCCTTTATTTATGTTCAATGGACAAATGCATGCTTCATCAAATTACCAGTGCTCCTACAGAGCAGACTGGGAAAGGCTTGTTAGTACTACCTGTAGCAGCAGGACAAGGGGTAATAGTTTTAGATAAAAGAAGGTAGATTAAGACTAAATATAAGGAAGAAATATTGTATGAGTGTGGTGAAACACTGGAACAAGTCCACAGAGGTAGTAGATCCCTGGAAACATTCAAGGTCACATTGGATCAGTCACTGAGCAACATGATTGAGTTGAAGATGGCTCTGCTTATTGAAGGGGGGTTGAACTAGATGGCCTTTAAAGGTCCCTTCCAACTGAAAATATTCTATCATTCTATGATTGATTTGTGAGCTGTCTTTAAGCTTTCACTAAAAAACAGTCTGCTTTCTTTGACTTCTTTCTCCTTCACTGCAGCTTCCCAAAGAAATCCCAAGCAACACCCTGAGTAAGAGCAAATATGACCCTATAGAGTCGAGAATGCAAAATTTGCTGCTTGACTTCACATTTCACCTTCAGGTCCTTAACCTAATCATCTCAGAGACAGTGCAACCCAAGCTGCCTTCAGAGATTGCTACGAGGTCTTCTCTGTTTATGAGCAGAGCACAACCTTTGGTCATTCCTACCAATCTATAACTTTTTTTTTCCTTTTTCTTTTCTTCCTTCTTTGTTTTTTTTTTTTTTTTTAGAGCAGTAGTTGAAGCACAATTACAGCATTCCTGGAAAGCTTCAACTTTTTCCTGAGGATATGAAATCTTTCTTTGGCTAATACAATAATCCAAACTGAAGTCTGTTCCAAAAATACCCATGAGTAAATATAGTTTAGCTGAAAGAACTGCCATTGAGCCATTAATAATCAATGCCATGTTTCTTAACCTCCAATCCAAAAAGAAGCTCAAGGCAAGATGAGCTCTCCATTCTTCCCAAAACCAGGATGGCAGTAGAAATGTGGCTTTGAACAAGCCTATTTGAAGCACCAGTTTTTGTTTCTGCTACTTCTGGCAGCCATGTAACAACTGCAGGTGACAGAACATTTGGAAGCAGTCCATAAAAGCTTAGTGTAAAATTTTCAATTTATCATAGGATGGAAAGGTGAAGAATGAGAGCAGAGCTCCTAATTTAAGCTCTTAAAAGACAAGGAACTTATCAGGTGAAATAATTTAGATTAATATTGATCAGTTTAATGTTCACTGAGAAGAAAAGGACAGTATCACCTGGTAAACAGTCCAGTTTACTTAGTAAATCTCTCTGTATTTTCCTTGGAGATGTACCAAGAATTGGCTAGAATGAGCTCCACTTAGTTGATTTGATCTGGCTCAACTACATACTGTAGTAAAACGATTTTTGTGTACACTGAAAATCCAGGCTATACATAAGATGTGAAGCTCTCCCAGTCATATATAGTTCGCAAATTTTCAATGACTACCACCAAACAAACTGAAATACCTTAGAGTTAGTAATATTGTGTTTTATCTGCCTTGCTTTAGCAGGAAAGTTATAAGAATGCAATGTGTGAGAATAATTTACAAATTGAATTAGTAATGTGGAAAAAGACTGAAAGTGTTATGTTATGTGGAAATGTTAATTATAATCCAGTCTTCATATTCAGTTAAAATAAGAATATCTTAAATACTTATGTAGATTTTACTGATATTTCTTCAATCTGAAAATATAAGCAGAAAACAATTACAGAGAAATCAATAATGTCTAGATGCCATTTCAATATTTGTAATTTAATGAACTGTCAAAAAAATGAGATTACAGATGTACATGAAAATGGAAAACTTTTAGCTAGTTGTGTAGTTATATGAAATTACTCCTTTGTTGTAAGCAAATACTTCTTGGCTCAGAATGTAGTTTAGCTGAATCTGTGTGGCTCAGTTTTAAGTCTTTTACATGATTCCTCTCCTGTGTGTTTGTGCATGTGTGTTGCTAGACTTTTAAAATTTTAATTCCTGCATTCCATTAAAAGATAGGTACCTTTTTTGTGATGGTTTCCCTTACTTGCTTAGAAATCCAGAAGGGAGCATATTGTCTGTTATTATTTAAACCAAACTTAAAAACCTTGGTTCCTATAGAGAATTCACTGTCATACTCATTTACGTTGTACCGTGAGTGTCAGGTGCAAGTTTTAGTGTGCAATTTGAACTAGAAATCAAGCATAATCAAATGGCTTTTATACAGCTTTTTCAGTACAACACAATTATAAATGATCTTGAATATTATACAGGGAGAAATCAATTCATTATTTGAAATCAAGACTAGTAGTTACAATGATACACTCCCTATTTATCCAAAATTCTATTAAAACTATATTCTTTCTGCCAGAAAATTCGACTTTGAAAAATCCACAGTTTAAGAAACTATTGAGTGATATATTTGGTAATGTAATAAAGATGCCAACCCTGACA
The DNA here is from genome assembly GCA_013401255.1 of Urocolius indicus. Taxonomy (NCBI): domain Eukaryota; kingdom Metazoa; phylum Chordata; class Aves; order Coliiformes; family Coliidae; genus Urocolius; species Urocolius indicus. The sequence continues at coordinate 309,301 of WBNH01005185.1, read as the reverse complement.
AAATTTGTTAGTTTGAAAATAGGGCAAAATGCCATTTTATTGCAAAGCTAATGAAAAATATTGCTCACAGAATGATGAGACACATCAAGTAGATTTATGGCATACAAAATTTGTAAGATCTCAAATATTTCAAAAAGATTAGAAAACTTATGCAATGGGTAATAGGACTATTGTCCCTGCAGTATAATGATTGCAAGAAAACTAAGAGGGATGAGTTCCAACATTAAGTGCATGTCACTGTAGAGAGCTAGAGGCTTTGTGTGTAGTGTAACTCTGAAACAGAGTATGTTGCTTCTTGAACTTAGGCAGGAAATGTCATGGCTGGACTACCACCTGGATGTTTTGCAAGCTCCACAATTCAAAGTGATACTACTTTAGAGGATTAAAAACTGTGAGTCGGATTCAGTGAATCCAAATCCCAGCAGAAGTTTGGCAGAGGACTGAGTCAGTTCCTCGGATGCCAGCATTACTGGCTCAGAGCCAGACACTAATCTCAGATGCACGGCACGTGTCACCTTCTATCTTGATTAAGCTGCGTCTGTGGTTTGCACACACAACAATCTGCATAACAGCAGATTTTCTAAGGCATAGGCTGCTTCCAGTGCCATACGTCTTAGTTTAAGATCTGGTTTGTGAAGTGTGACTATTTATTTTCCTTTTTCTTCAGTTGTCTGATAAAGAAATAAAAACAAAAGGAAAACAAAAATTTGCTAATAGCACTCACCCTATTTTCCCCCTTTGGTTTCATCTTCGTATCTTATTCCCCTCCTTCCAAAGGATTCAATCTGTACCACAGCAAAGATGCAAAGAAATTAAAGTAGTAATAGAATCTGCACAGGAAGGTTATTTTCCTTCATTCTTTCTTCGGTGTATGGGAGACATGACAGGATTCTATAAACTCACAAGTACTTACTCTTTAAGCTAATTCTGCAGTGTTGTAAAACAACATGAAAACTGCAGGCTAGAGAGAAATAAGAGAGTCAGCATAGCAAAACTCGATTAGAAAGTTTGATTTGATTATCTGTTCCTTATTTGCATCACACTGTTGTTTCACTCAGAGCTACCTGACTAGAATATTTTCACTGCAATCTGAGCATGGAAACCAAAATTATCGGCAGAATACCAGGCTGCAGGAAGCACAGTGTTCTATGCTGTAATATTCCAGTATGCTAATTGCTTTTTGAGAAACATACTCCAAACATTTTCTTGCTTCATTTTGACTAGTTTCAAACAACAATGTTCTGAAATTATGTGGCTTGAAAATGAGAAATGGGAAATTGAGAGGCTGAAAGGTACCATACAAGTGGATTGATACAGCATCTTAATGCACTGATCTCGAACTATATGAACTTGCTGGTGAATTTGGCCAGATTAAGGACAGTGAGAATCAATCAGTTTCTGATGGCTCTAAAAGTTGCAATAAAATGGAAGATGGTTGCATAGCTTGTGATTGTCTTCTGGATAGAAGACCGTTCTGTGCACTAATAATTAAAAAGGCTCAACTAGAGAGGATAGCTTGATAAATAAGGAACAAAAACACTGGATCCTAGCAGAAAGCCCATCAGCTGAATGATTGATTTTGTGCTTTTTTTTTTTTTTCCTTCAGTGGGTTTTTTTTGCTCTTGGTCTAATTCTCAGCATTGCATGAAACCTTCTGAAGTATTTTTATACACTGGATAGCTATCCCAAATTGAAGAGAGAGTAGAGGGAGGCTAATTAAAAAGTCCCATCATATTGAATTTCAGTTTCAATAAGCTTTTTTTCGGCCTTATACGTTCCAGCACCAAAAATGTACTGCTTTTCATTATATTTTAAATAAAAAGAAGAATCTGTATAGTTTATATATCCATTTTAAAAATCAGATCCCTATTTCATTTATTTATAACTACCAAAAAGAAGTTTTAAAATTGAAAGAAAATGACACCCCTCTGCTTCTGATGTGTTGCAACAAAGAATGCTCTTTACTGTTACTAGCCCTGATTTTGTGTAAGCCTCTCTCTTGCACATTGCAATCATATATAATGTAGATGTTATTGGTAGTGCCAGAAATCTTAATTTATTTATTGTATAAATGTAACGTCAGCCACCTCCTGTTTTCATTATACCAATCTAATACCCACCATTTCCTGTTTTCATTAGACTATTGTAATGTTAGTTTCCTACTGTTCTCATTAGCACAGGACTGTGTAATGGCAACCACCTCATGTTTTCATTATAACAAAACTGTATGGTGCCAGATGCCACTTATTTTACTTTACAGAACAGCAGTTGAATGTAGTCCACACTCTTTCAAAGAAAATATATACAGAGTTATCGAGGACCTTAGAAGTCTGAGGGCATAAGAAAATATTGGGAAGTATCCTTCCTATTCGATCTCTGGAAGAACGGCAGAGTGACTATACAGAATATACAGAGAAGAGGTTAAAGGCTAGGGTTAAACTGTTACAGAACATGGTTAAATTGTAGCAACTTCCTTTCTGATCCACAGCCCATCTGGGCTTCCAGAAGAAGATTAAAAAGTGGTTGTAGTAGTTCAAGATCTGGATTAGGCTTCTAGGGAAATCCAAGTTAAATTCCTGGCTGCAGCACATGTTGCCTGTGCAGACTGTAACCTATGAATTTTCAGTCTTATTGCTCCTGCTGTGACAGGTTTGGAGACAATAAGATTTTCTCTGTCCAGAACATTGGATTGTTTTGCTTAGCTTCTGAAATACCTTTGCAATATAAAATATTTCACTACTTATGAGTAATGCTTAAAAAGAAGTTGTGACTCCTTCTTTAGAGTCTTCAAATTCTATTATAATGATATTAAATAGTACTCAGAATTGACTGATGACACAAACATCTTCAACTGAGAAATTTTTTAAATGAAACTTCATTGACAGCTGGAAGAGTTCTGTTACTAAAATGTAGTTAAACTGTGATTACATAGCAAAAACCTGTGACTATTCTAGTTTTTGTAGTAGACATCACCCCCTCCCTGCTAATTCTAAAAGAAGAAAAAAAAAAAAAGATAAGAAAAAGGTGTTGTGATGTTTTACTAAAAAGTTAATATTTAGATTCTCAGGTTTCTAGTGATATTGAAAACTATAGAGCTCAAAAAATCCCAAAACAAAACAAAGTAATTGTCTTGGAAAGACTATGTAACTACATGGATATCCTGTAATATCTTGGGTGGGGGGGGAGTGGAAATCTGGTTTACTTAAAGAGACTATGGCCACAGGTCTAGAATGAATGAATGAGTTATGTTTTAGATATAAAACAGACCCACCACATCTACCAGTACACATACATCTGTTGTCTCTATTCTGAAGCCTTAGAAGCTTGAAGCACTTGCAATAAGGACCAGTAAAAGCACCATAGTGAAGGCCTTTATCCTGTACCTGACCAAAATTATCAATTCTGCACAGTGATTTTGTTTTTAATTATTCATGTGATTCCAACTTGTCATGTTTTATCTGTTGTATGTTTTAATGATTTATAGCTTCAATGTAGCTCAAGAGGAGAGGAAAAAAGCTCTGTGAACAGGTACCATAAAAATAAAATGTTACTGTTATTACTAATACTGATTGTGGCAAGTTGACCTTGGCTGAATGCCAGGTGCTCACCAAGCTACTCTATCACTCCCATCCTCAGCAGTAGATGAAGGGGTGGAGGCAATGGGGAAGAAAATTGGATGAAAGAAGGCCTCTCAAAGGTCAAATAAAGGCAATTTAAAAAAAAAAAAAAAAAAAAAAAAAACCACCAAACAAAAGCCACCAAAAGATTTATTCTCAACTTCACATCAGCAGGTAATGTCTATCCACTTCCCAGGAAGTAGGGTTTCAGTACACATAGTTGTTACTTTGGAAGACAAATGTCTCAATAATAAATACATGCCCTTATCCTTCTTTCTCTTAGCTCTTATTGCTGAGCAGATATCACATGGCATGGAATATCCCTTTGATCAGTTTGAATTAGCTGTCCTGTCTATGTCCATTCCCAAGATGTTACCCACTTCCAGTCTACTGGTTGGGTGGGAATGTTGGAGAGACAGCCTTGATGCTGTGCCAGCACTGCTCAGCAATAGCCAAAATACTGGTGTATTATCAACACCTTTCTAGCTAGCAACAAAAAGCACAGCATTATGGGGGCTGCTATGAGGCTGATTAACTCCATCTCATCCAGACCCAGTACACCAGTACTTATATTCATTTTTCTGGAAGAAAACAGCTCTTCAAAAGTATTTTTCTTCCAATCTTCCAGTCTTGATAGAAAAGTTGTGGTTTTAAGAAAACGAAAGTGCTCTTTGTCATTCTCAGATTACTGTATTATTAACATCACTGAATAGAGTAATTGACAGATGTGTATAAGTTTCGTTAAAATGATTAAAAGCTCTGCAAATCATAACCTGTCAGTGTTCCCTGGGAAACAAAGACCTTTCCATCTGTTAGGGGACTCTGTAAATGAATGTAATGAGTCACCTTTAAAATGACAGCTGTCACCCATAGGATTTGAGCCTTGAAGGAAGTGAAAAATATAATGAAATACACATAAAATGTCAATCAAAAAAAATCCTTATTTTGTTATTGTTTAATTCACCTCACTATGGACAGGGTATAATGGCTTGTAATTTGTATGTGATGTGTAGTGTCTGGATTAGGTCCATGTCAATAAGAAGATTGTTACATTTAGGGATATTTTAGTTTGATAAGGTACTATATGCTTACGTTTATCTTTGCAGTTTCTCTGTCACAATCTTCACAATGAATAAACTTTTATGAGGACAGTGACATGTGACGAGTATGTGACAAATGGAAACTGAGAGATGGAAATCAGGAAGGTGGGGTTATAGGTCCACTTTTGATTAACCTGAAAAGGTGCTACATCTGTACTCCTTTTCTCTTCAATATTTAATTTGTTTTATAAGGGGTGAGTGATTGGTCTCTACTTTGCTTGTACTATTGTTTTGCCTTTCTGATACATTATATGAACTGAGGCAGGTGGAGTCATAACATTTTCTGTGAAATAAAAAAGCAAATTTTGCTATGCAAATGGACCATTAAGAACTGAATTAGATTAAGCAGTGGTGGTAAATCAGCAATTATACTGCTTGCTTTTTTTTCCCTTTTAATAGCAAGATTCCAACACAAATAAAATCCAACAAATCTGCAACATGTGTAGCTGATAATGCTAGTCACTGCTAGAAGAGAAATCCTAGGGCTGTTGATGTGCGTTACTGAACCTAGTATACATTTTACCACTGCTCTATTGTAGTCTTTAAAGCTAAAGATGCTTAACAAAGTGCTCTAAGCCGGCTGTTAACACAGTATATTAATTACAGCTCATAATAACTTCCATTTTTACATAATTGTTGCATAGTTGTGCATGTTATGTCAAATAAAATCCTCAATCTGGACTGGTGATTGTGACTAATATTTATGTTGCTGTTAAAAATCATTATGCTTTTATCCTCATTGACAGTGAAGATTTTCTGGATTCTTGATAAAGAGAAAAAAAAGCAATAATTAAAGTCATTCTCAAACTGAGTAAACAGGTTTTTCTTCAAATACAGTTTTGCATGAATTTTATCTGTCTGCAAAAATTTATTCTGTATTAACCAACACATGCATTGAGCAAGGTCTGGTCTTTCTCCAGACCACCCTTCAAGGCTTAGAAATATGGACTTACATTTGCTCGTATGCCTTACAAACACTCAGGATAAAGGAAATAAAGTGAAAGAGGATACCTGGCATCCACTTACAAAAAGATAAATGATTCATGATTTGGTAGTAACACCTGGTGGCTCCTTGCAGTTGAATGTTGTCATTGCCCAAAAAGGCTTGAATTTCTTCCAGGCAGAAGATGATGTGAATAGTACCTTAGACTACAGGAATTACTGATTATCAGCAGAGCCATCTCAGGTTTATGTTCTTGATCCCATAGCAAGCTTGGCATATTTCTGTGAAAGGTTTTTGAACAAGAGTTCAGACTTCCTCCGATTGTTCCTGAGTCTCCTACAGTTAGAGCTATAGGGTGGGACTCTGACATTTCACCTCTACTGAAGGGAGAAGAATAGGAACTGAATGTCTGCACAAAGCATCATATTCCTTTTCCTTCTGTCTTAATTACTGTCTCCAGCCACAATAGCCTTTACAGTTGCAACAGTTTTAAGATTTAGTAACCCAGAGAAGACTATTGAAAAGTTCTGGAGAATTAATCTTTTTTAAAATGTTCTTTTCTTTTCTTTCTTTCTTCCTTTTTTGGTTTGTTGTGGGTTTTTTTGTTTGTTTTGTTTTGGGTTTTTTAATAAAACACTGTATGTAATTACTAGCATTATACAGACTTCACCTGGATTTCTAGATCTTCTATTCTTTTCTCCTATTTTATTCAACTGGAGGATGTCTATTTAGAAAAAAATGATGATGAATTGATAGTCATTAACATATTGCTTAACTGAGTTGTGGAAGTGAAAGTGTCCATGAACAATGTTATGTTTGCCATTTTCTTGGCTGTTTTAATTGCCTTGTCTTACTATGACATGTACAAAAAGCTTAAGTCAACTAAAGTAATCCACTTTCCATATTGCATCCACAAATGAGTCAACTAAACAGGTAGCATTAGAGTGCTGAGTAACAGTGAGTTGTTATGTATCAGGAAGTTTGATTCACTTACACTGGTGCATGGAGGTGCAAAAGGTGTTATGGAAGCATAATTACTGACCTCTGAAGTCTTTTCCAGAAGGAAATAGCACAAAAGAAGCCCAGAGTATAGACTGCTGTCCTTGTGGAGCTTTCCACTACTACATACATTGAACTGAGGCAAAGCCTAATTGGTTTTAAGAAGCTTATCTTGTGGTCAAAGAGAAAGGCTTATTAACAGCTTCTAATCTCTATTCTAAATCTCTTATAACACAACAGTACCATAAGGTTATTAAAATAGTTTCACATGTATTCTTTTCTACAGTATTTACTATATTCACTTGGTGGGATACAAATCCTTATTAAATGACACAGTAGTGGTTTATATTCATTTTGTTCTGAACTGAGAGTGAGAGACAAGGAAACAGAAAATCATTCCTACAGCCAATATGGTTTTAAGCACAGAAACTCAAAGTGTACTCGGAGTGAATGCAATTTCTCATGTGGTCTAACACAGTCCCTTAATGTATATCATTGTTATAAACTGTATTACAATTAGAAATCATTAAATGCATTAGTTTTCCAGAACACAGATATCAGATATTTTTCATATAATTTAAATAGATAAATAGATTATTTTCATTAAAGATGAAACAACTGTTAAGCTGTTTAGTTATCAAGAAAGCATTCTGATTTAGACATTACTTGTTTACTAAATATGATATTCCTCTTAAAAGCCTCTCCCACTGAATTGACAACAGTGAATGAAGAAAATATCAAAAGGTATTTCAATTGGAAAATAAAAATGTTACTTACATATTTTTAGCAAATTTAATATGACCAAATTTTAAGCTAAAGCATTTTAAGAAATCAGTGGAGGTCTTAACTACAAATACTATGATTACAGTTTTTTTTAATTACGTGATACAAAGTGTAAAATATCTTTGAAGAAAAAAGAGGAATCTTCACAATTCTCTACATGAGATAATTTTCAATGTAAAGTATTTTAAATGGACAGGACAAAGAAAGAATGGTAACTAATAAAAAAGGTATTTGCAGAAATCATTACAGCATGTAGCACCATAAAAGAAGTCTGTTTTTAAGAGTTAAAAAATAGATACAGGGAACATTTTCCTAAAAACAATAACAGAAACAGATAAATGTTAGTTTTGGCTAGTCAGACAAATATGATGTTTTCATTTAATGTTAATGCAAGCACAGTGATTAATTTTTTTAATCACTCTCAAATAAAGCCACTGAAAAGAGTTTTGTTTGTGATTGCCCCTAAAACAACAACAAAAAAATGCAGCTTTTAAAAAATGTTATTGCAAATTTGTTAAATATTATTTCATTTGCAAATATATGAGAAATGTGTTTTCTCAACTGCATTAGCAATCAACTGATTTCTAGATGCAACTTCAATGTTGCTTTTAACTTGGAAAAAAATGAGGATATCTGACTGATTCACTTGCTCTCCAGCAGCAATTCATTAGGTGCACTAAAAGATTTCCATAGAGTTGGTGTTAAAGGTGTTAAATACAATATGCTTTCAGAAATATAATTTTAATTATTCCATTTCTCATTAGGTCAAAATATGATTTTGTTGTCAAATAATCTCTTTTTCAAGCCTTATCTATACTCTTGCTTCTTACCAAGATAAAACAGAATGTTCATGAGTATTTTGGAGTCTTGTCCAAATAAAAGGTATTATCTCTAGCCCAATCAACCTAAAGAAAGGAATCATGTCAGAGCACTGTTTTCATTTTTAAAACTAATAAAGGATACACAATTTGACCAGCATGTATTTAGGGAAAAAAAAAAAAAAGGTTTAAAAATATATTAAGAGGAATTGGTCTCCCAGTCATAGGAAAATATTTCCCCAAAACTTGAACTAAATGTATTTTGTGAGCCAGGCGTTATTACAGACCATCAGCAATAAATAAAGCAAGATAATGTGTCCTCTTCCCTGAATAATAACATATGCATTATGGAATATACCTTCCAGAAAATTCTTAGATGGCTCATTAATTTCCCGATCCATTCCTGCATGCACTACTGATACTAAGGTGACCTTTCACAAATCAAGCTATACATGTGGCAAAGAACTGTCCCTTCTTTCTACTGGAGAGATTTCATTTATAGGGAAACATTACTAACTGAAAAAATAAGCTTTCAGATGCTTTCATGTCTTAGACTCAATAAGGGATAAGGATAGGGTATTTATCTCATGAGTGAACACCCTAAAGCAGTTATACGTGGCTGGCTTAAGGGAGATCTAAGAATCTCTCTTTGACAGACTGGCCACTGTCCAAATGAGAAATCAATGACTCTGTATTCTCGGTAAAGAAAACCCTGGATGGTTTGTGACTTATTCTACATATACTGTGGATACCATCAAAGTCTGAATTAGACACTGTTAAAGACAGTAAGAGGAACATCTCATGCCCATTGTGGTTTTCAGCAGCATAAGGTACATTCTGACATGACTCTGCACAAACAGTAGCTTGCTAGATTTTGGAATTTGGTTTGTAGAAAGAAAAAAAAATGTAGCAGGAAAAAGGGAAGAAAACAACGAGGGTTTTCTGTGCTTAGGCTAGCCAGCTAACTAGATGTATGCTCTTTTTCTGATAAAGAAACTTGCAGAAAATACATGATGGGAGAAAGGTAATTCTGCCCGTAGAACTAACTCATATCTTTCTAATACCTGCAGTATTCCAAACAAACTAAAATTCTATTTAGCTACAAAGCAATACCTATGTCCTTAATTATTGGTAAAAAAAATCCCAAACAAATAAGAAAAAAACAGAGCAATTACCCCCAAAATTCTTCTATGGAGGTTTTACAGTCTTTGGTAGAGCAGATAGAAAGTGACACATAATATGAAGGATTGATCACAATGCTCAAACAGAACAAAAAACCCAAACAAATCAAACAAAAAAAAAACTCAGGTTAACAAAAGTGTTAAATTATAAGAACAAATTCAAACAACTAGATATAGAACTTAATCATATTTTTCCCAGCATTTTTGTCATGCTGTTTGCAGCAACATAAAAATAAAACTAGTTACCTCTGTTACTCCAGCTCCTAAGAAAGACACATTAAAACAAAACAAAACAAAATAGAAACCTAAATCTCACTCATTATATTCAGATTTTTTTTTGTCCACTTGCATAGCCAACCAGTGTTTTGATCTTTCACGTTGGGCTGACAGCCTTTGAGAACTTATACCCTCATTTATAATGCCTTTGGTGAACTCACACCGGTGCACCAAATTATCCTTTATTCAGATCCATGTTTCTAAGAGCAAATAACAGCCTGTAGGGATTCAGCATATCAGCTGCTTAAAAGATAAACCTACTCAGCTTGATGAAAACTCTTCACCACATTCCTGTTGAGAGAAAACAGTTACACATTTCTAATAAATGAAGCAGGAACTGTCATTTTTTTTTTGGCAAACTGATAACTAGCTGTAACAGCCGCATTGCCACAAGTTGCTTTTCCAAAGTAATTACCATCAGGCTCCCTGTGGTATGCAGTGTTTAACACATTTCTTCTGTGTTAATGAATGCAAAAGCAGGCAACACCACTATTAGTAATTGCTTTTTATTCGTAGTCCTCATTTTCCAGATAGGTCACATTAAACACAGCCATTAAACAATAGCGGTTGAGATAATCCGTACAATGTATGCTGCTTTTGTTTGGTTTTTGTGTCATTCACCAGTCATTGGTGCAACTTTGAGCCATATGGGGAGACAGGGGCTGATAAATGCAAATGCCAACCTGTATCACAATTGGGCCAGAGAAGTCAAAACCTTGATCAGGTTTCATTCAATTACACTACAAATCAACAAATCTTGATAGCCAAAACTCCTATTTGAATGAATGCAATAATAGTCACTGCCTGATGTTAAAATTAAGTAATTAAACAATAATGAGTGAGTGTACATTATGCTAGGCTTCAGACTCCCTCTTGACATCAACAATTTTTGTTCCATTGGACAGCAAGCAGTCTTTAAATTTGTTTGAATGGTATACCTTGCTCTATTATAAGCAATATTTGATTTCTAGGGGTAACTTGGACCGGGAAAGCTGCATTCTTTAGTAGCAAATTGCAGTTCAGGCAAATCTCTTTCCTGATAAATACTTCAAGAAAAAGGTAAAAAAAAAAAAAAAGAAGGTCTGATTTTAAGTCCTGATTTGATTGGACAAATGTTTAAGGAACTTCCAGTTGCTGGCTTTCGTTAATAATAATTAAAAAAATATAGAATGCCTTATTCACAGTGTACAGTACAATTTCATTGATTACTTAACTTGCTTTCCTTAACTTTGCCATTCCCTTTATAATCATGTGTCAGATATTTTCTTTTGGTCTGATAAAACATATATGGAAGGAATGAGACAAATAGCTCATCATCTTTCATTGCTACCTCTTTCTCCAGTGGTGATAGTAGAGAAATGATAGAGATAAAACACTTTTAAAATATTTTTGTGTGTAGTATTTGCTTCATATACAATCATATTACTTTTGACTGAACCAGCAAAACTCGCATTGTAAAAGCTTTGCAGGTTTATTGGTTTGTTATGTACCCATTTTAAATTGTGAACAGACTTAACCTGGGAAACCCTTATCGGAAGCAGTATGCCAGAGATCTACAACACAAGGCAGTTGTCAGCCAAATTAAATAAAAGCAAGATTTCCTAAACTCTTCTATAAAGCTGTGAGTCATGAATTCTGAATTACTTCAGAGTGGTAAATAAATAATCACTTCTAAATACAGATAATGTGTTAAACAGCTAAAGCTAGTAAATCACTAGTGACAGAGAGCCTTAAGGTAAATTCCTCTTACATTGGCACAGCCCTTTCTCAGAATGTTGTGGGTTTATGTCTTCAGAAACATACAATGAATTGTACAATTGGTTACTCAGTGTTAAAATCATTTATAAAATACACAAATCTCTATCACTTGACTGCATTTACATATTGGCTTAGATTTTGCTGAATAATGGATCTCACTGGCAGAGCTAAAGACTTGGTGCACAGACACTGAAGTGATGGGCACCACGGAAATACGTATAAGAGACTGACCAAACAATAAGAAATCCTCTCCACTATGGAATTTCAAGCTATCAAGCTATCAAGCAAAACCAATCTCGGGTCTCCTGGCCAAAAAAAAAAAAAATTATTAAAATATATAACACAGACAACACCACATTTTAGATACATAAATTGTCCAAAACATGGAGAGTAGCTTGATAAAACATGTACAAGATCCTTTCTATATGTAATTGTCAACTTTTTTAAAAGGAAGAGCTAAAAGCACACCATCAGAATGGTTGTTTCCCAAAGACAATTCATTGTAGGACCGATTAGCTAAAATCACCATTTAACATCAGCCCAACAATAAAACAGGTTGTTGGGTCAACTTACTTTCTTGAATTGATGAAAACTATGGCTTCGTGAGATTTTAGATTGTCAATCTCTTTTATATATGTTTATATAGTACTTATAAATTTTAATAAACGCAATAAAACATGCTTAAAAAATGTGCCATAGTGGTATTTCAAATAGAGTATGTGAAGTATATAAGGGACAATTTCAGAGATAGACAATTTTTTATTCTGCCACTTCTTGTTCTGTGTAAGTTCATTTGGAATGAAGGTTGCTTTTAACTTTCATCTGAAGGCAATTTTGTATTTTTCAAATGCAATAAAAACACCCTTACAAAAATATTAAAAAGTAGAAACTATATCCCAAGTAATTCTGGAAATACTTTTCATGACAAATGAAAACCAAAGCAAAAAGAACTCCCCAAAATAAGCAGTGTATATGTAGCACTGCAGTAAGAAATTGCACATTATAAAGAATCAGATAAAATACTGCCCATGCCACATTGGCACTGACAAGATTTTCAGTTCTATGAACTTAGTAACAGAACTTTGAGAATGGTGGCATCTCGTCAATCAAATATCCTACATTAAACAGGCTAACTGCATGTATTTGGAAAAACAAAACAAAACAACAAGGAGGTTCCAGATGTTGGTTCAAGTGTAATTTTTGTTATTAAACATGGGTTTGCAACAGAAGCTTCTACAAGGACTTGCACATAACCATGACTGATCGATGTATTTTTAGGTTGTTCAGTGAGCTCCATCAGGTCACTCAAACACATTTTGAACAGATTATGTACTGCAGTACTTAGTAGACCATACATTAAACAAGAGACTTTGCTCTGAGGCGCTGCTTCCCACAATCCATGGGGAAAAGGAAGCAGGAAAAAACAAAACTCATAGAGTTCGACAGCTACTGAGGCAACACTTGCCATTTACAATATAAGCCCAAATATTTTTGCAACACAACTATATATTAATTTAATAAAATACACAATATAGCTCTTATACACTCAACAATTTGGCTCATATGCACTGAATCTGCAATAAATCAATAAAAATATGTCATTTGATGTAAACACACTGAATCTTCTTACATTTGCACATTTAAATGATCATGTGATTTCTGTGGATGTCTAAGACATTTTCACTTTCCTGAGCTATTTTAGTGTCCACAAATGAATAAAAAAGTGTTAATAATGTTAATTGATTTTGTGTTTTACCCTTAAAGGCAACTATTTTTTTTTTCAAACTTTATTTTACTTAAATTTTTTAAAACCTACTGCTAACTATTTATAGTTTTGTTGGACACTAAAACGCTAAATAGCTATTAAAATCTTTTTTTTTTCTTTTTTATCAAGTGAATTACCTTATGTGTGTGCAGGACAAGATGGACTATATCATTTTACATTTAACCTTAATATGATATGAAGTGTTTTACTAATGACCAGGATATGTTTTGTTGAATAATGATCTGGAATGGTTTTTTCTTTTTCTTGTTCTTTGTTTTTCTCTTCATATTTGTGGCAGATAGCTTTGTACATAAATGTTTACCACAAATGAATGTTAATGTTTGGTGTCGCTTGGACTACTACAAGAACTCTTTTTAGGATTTTCAGTAGAAGCCTGTGGTGATTGCTGGAAACCCACCACAGATAAGAATTATTCAACCCTGTTTTCTTGGGGTTTATGCGTAAACAGTAAAGTCAGCATCAGCTATTGAGGACAGTCTTAAAGTATCAGATGTATTTCCATTCCACTTTTCTCACACCTTCCTATCAGATTGTCAAAATGGCACCGTCTTTCCTTCTTTCATTTTGTTCTTAGTGTACTTGACTCTGTCCTAATGAAAGTTTGGTCAAAATGAAACCAGTGTTATCTGTCAAAACGAAAGAGCAGTGAAAAGAACATACTTGTGGGCACTTCAGATGTTCACTATAAGCCTTAAAGCAGCATTGGTCTTCATTCCTGTAAATCTGTTACAACGAGGGGATTTATTTATTTATTTACTTTTAATCAGCAGAAGAGGAATGCAACTGCCATCCTGTCCTTATTTTCCCCCTCACTTTCTCACAGCCACAGGGTCACTTCCCCGACAGTCCTGTAAGAGCTTGTCTATTTCTCTCACAACTTCCTCGGCATCCACCGACTCCCTGCCTAGATCCCGGGCTGAACGGTCTAACTGCTCCAAAACAGAGTCCATCTCACTTGAGTCTCGGCTCACTCGGGAATGCACATCTGCAAAGGCCCTAGCCATCTGATCTGATGCAATGAAGGGAGTGTCTTTTGACTGTTTACTAGGCGATAGATACTGACTGTCAGTTGACAAGTACTGGCTGCTTGGTTCAGCCAAGGCTCCTGATTTCACTTCACAACCATCCAGTGGTCCTTTTGTTGAGGTGCAAGGCTCAATGCATGTCTTGGTTGGGCTGCTCGATGCTGAGGGAACCTCCTGAAGCAGAGGACTCAGGGCACGTTTGGCTTTTAAGTAAGGTTTAACATTGGCAATGAGAATAGTGTGCTCTCTCTTGTCTTTCCCAAATGTACAAAAAGTCTTTTTCCCAGTGGGATTCACAGTTTCATATGTCTCAGTCTCAACATTAGCTTCAACTGTGGGTACAAAGACATTTGTGCGATAATCTGCATTCTCAGCCTGACTGGCTGCAGGGAACTGTGGCATCCAACACCTGTCAGAATGACCAAGCACTCTGCATTCATCTGTGCAGTTAACACATTCTTCTTGCTCTGTAAAACAAAAGAGAAAGAGAAAAAACTAATTATAAGTGGATTTCTTTAAACTAATGCATAGAATGTGATAACACGTGGTGGACTCACTTGACATCTGGTTTCTTAATTACTGGGAAAAAGAAGAAGCTATAATTAAACTATTTCAGAAGGATTGCATAAACCTGTTAGTTGAGACAATAGATTTATTTAACTCTGTTCTCTATGTATTAAAGCCTTCACACAGCCCAATGGAAATATAAAGAGGTCATTAGAGAATCATTCTCAGTGGAATTGAGCTTCATCTGTAAACTAATCTGCCGTAGAAATCTGTTAGGCTTTGTTCTGTAAAACTCATCCTAGTAAAGAGTGAACAGTACTTAAGGAACTCAAAAGGCATTATCAGGATTAATTTTTCAAATCAAATAACTGAGCAATGACTGCCTTTCTGGAAATATAAACACTTCATAAATATCAGCAAGTTGGGTTTTTATTTTTGTCACCTCCATTTTGTTCCTAATTGTTATGTTGTGTGACAGTCACAAAATAAAAAGGTTTTCTTAAAAAGCCTACAGTTCCTGTTGAGAACAGAGAATTAGAATTTTCCATCAGTATACATTAAATACAAGCTTGTCAAAAAGTGTATGTTGCAATTTTATTAAACATGAGTATGGATCAAGTAATCAGTTTTCCTCTTTTTTGTTTTGTTGCAAGTTAGTGAAAATGGATTTGCTCAATACATAGAATTTGTAAGAATGACAAACTGACACAACTGGAACTGATAGTATTGTCAGATAGGATTTCTACATTTTTATGTCTTTCAAATAATATTAAATATTATTTTTTCCATTCACTATATTTTTAGAATATAAATTTTGATATTTCCTTTTCTACAATTAAAAAAAGAAATCTATTTTAAAAACCTCAGCTTCTCTGTAATTTTACACTAATAAAATATGTTCAGATCACCAATGTCAGGGAAAAGGAAAATTTCAGAATTATCCATTAAATCTCTTTTTTAAAAAGCTCTCATCCAAGTTGGATATTGGTAGAATAAATTGCCTTAGCATCTCTAGATTTCAATTGTCTAAACATTGCTGTTCAAGCCATTAAGAGTTTTCTTCCACAAAATGAGCATGTGGATGCAAATATTCACTTTATTTGAGGAATTTAGTGTTTATAAAATGCTTGGAATTCCAGTTAGACAAACGCACTATCAGTAAGAATAATGTAAAATACATACACACAGAGACATGCACAAGTCTTTCAAAAATGCTGAACAAACTTGTTGACCTGAAGATAAGAAAAATGTATGTGATCATCACTTTTCTACTTTAGAAAAGAAATCCCTATAATCTTAAAACATGATCACCAGATTCATGGAAAGATGCACTGCAGAACTAAAATCAAAGGTAATCTGTAAGAATCTGATAATATAAAGTTTCGACTGTTCCTGTTCCAAAAACGACATGAGTGTGACTTAAAGAAAATTGTGTTATGTCATAATGATGTGTTAAATCAGTGTGAGATAATTTACTCTGAACTGATCCTTGTTAACGATACAGTTGTGTGGAAAAAACCCCAAAAGTGTCATTATATGTGCCCTTCCTGGAATAGTTTAAAATCAAGTCACAATCAAGTTATATTTCTAAGTTTTAAAATTTTTAATTCTTATGCATACGCTAGTTATGTATACTAGTATACATATGCATACTAGTCATGAGGATAACTCTTAGACAGTATTTACCTTATAAAGATAAAATGTTTGCTGGCAATCTCTAAGTAAAATAAATATATATAACATATGTATGTTGTATATATTGCCATATCTTCCTTACTGTTCTCATTTCCTGCATTTCCTAAAGCAGTTTTTATACTTGCATTCATACTCACAGTATCGACTAACTTTCCATTTCTGCTCTCTGGGCATCCTAGTAGTGGCTGAATTAAATATGAAGCCAAAAAAGAAGAAACAAATACTGAATGACCTTGAAGTGAAAACCACCTGCATTGCATAAACTTTGGTGCTCTAGTCTTGAAAATCTGTGCCTTTTCACTTCACTCTTTTATGTCACATCATAGGAAGTGGATTTTGAGTATTGATTATCATACATTATAAGCTGCTTATCTCACCATTAGCCTGTAATTTTGACTACTACAGCTAGCAGACAGTGAAGAAAATCGAACAGGCACTTTTGTACTAGCAGTAGAAACTATAAATATGGAGAGATCTATCACCACCAAGGGCCAAATTAGTATATATGAGAAAATAGAATCAATTTAAAGGTAAATATATATATGTAAAATAGGTCATATACTGTGCTGTACAGCAGTATGTGTGAGTAGAGTGATACGCACCACCAGTTTTTATCTCTATACTTGTCTCCCTCCTGATGAAAATAAACCCTTAACAGTGCAAGTGTGTATAATAAACAGAAGCAGCCCAGAGGTTTTCCTTACTCTCTGGAGCTTTAAGGGTAAACAGTCAGAAGTGCTTTATGCACTTAGGGGAGAACATACACTAAAATAGAACTGCTAAATTATCAGCTGCAGAAAGAAAAGGAAACAAGATAGCTGGAAACAAGTCACCTATATAGGAAATGTATACTGGTTAGAAATTTAAAATAGTGTAGGCTGAAAAGTATGTTAGAAATTTATAAAATGCAATTTAAAGTATGTATTTGGGTGCTATTTTATTCTATACTACCAGGAGAGTAATTTTTAACATCTGCCTTTTGTAGCTGGCTAAAGGCAAAATAATACTTTTATTGTGCTATCTTTAATTTCCTATGTTTTCTTCATAAATATTGTGAACAGAATCAGATCTGGCTACTGATTTCACCCTAAATATATTGCAGTATAACATTAATTAATTAATGGTTTAGATATCTGTTTCCTCTCAATGGCTAAACTGAGATATCTTACTTTGACTCACTAATTATGTGACATTTGCATAACAATAACAAAGGCTTGTGAATTTTTCTTTGTTTAAACAGTGACTCAATGTAGCCAAATGAGTTAATAAATACATTATTTTTAATAATTTACTGAACCATAATATTTAAATTACACATACATACACAAAGCAGAAAAGTAAATGAAAAGTAAATAAACCATGCACATAAAACATCGATATACAAGCTTTTTCAAGAAATGTTTCATGCACTAACTTTACACTCTTTATCAAAGGATTCCATATTTACGAATAGTAAATGCGCAACCTTGTTTATAGAGGAAATCAGATTTAAAATAAATATTTATGCACACTTATATATATTTATGTATATATATATTTTTTAAGCTGATTTCCCCTATACCAAACTTGGACATATATCTAGAACTAGACCTAGACATACAAAGGCATATTCCTCCAAAAAAGTTTAAATGATGTTATCAAATTGTATGTGAAGTTAAACAATACAGAGTTCAGATCACCGTTTATAAGATCTGAACTGGCAAATGGTCATTCAAGTTCTTTTCTAAGAAATTCTTACTCACAAAATACAATAAAAATAGTGCTTTTTTTTTGACCATAGTTTCATTGGTTATGCCTAAATAAAAGTACGGCTAGATGAGTACATATAGAACACTGAATATTTTAAAATGTCAGTACCTTTTGGGGGTTTTTTATTGTCCTAGGAAATGCTACACTGTTTCAGATATCTTAGCAGGTTTACTCATGTTTACTTACATAAACACCTACTTCCAATTGATCTTTTTTTATTTCTTTTCTATAAATGTGGAAGCTAAAAAATTATTAATTGTCAACGATAGATCACTGTCTGACTCAGTTGACTGGAGTGGCTATTAACTAACAGCTTCAAATTAAAATTCACTGAAGGACTTATTCTAAAATGTATGTCTTCTTTCTGAAGTATGCTGTTTCACAATGCTGATATGATCTACCTTCAATATGGAAATACTCTATTCTTCATTTCATTACAGAGAGAACAGTAATGCACATGTTTTCTGACCCTTTTTTCACATTATAAAGAAGATCTGCCTTTGAATGCATGCATGTAGTTCATACTGAATTCCCTAGGAGATAGATCCATTTCACTCTTGATGTTGTGAATTTGTGATCATTACTAAAAATATTTCCATTTAGAATTCACTTGGTAATGAAACAAGGTGTAAATCCCCTGTAACTTATATTCTTCTGGTCTAACCACAAACACACTATGTAAAAAACCTCACCAATACTTACTTTAGACTTATAAAATGAGGTACATTGTATACATTTTAATACCTTGAATTGATATGAAGGTATATATGTATTTTCTGTACATAATGTAGACAGATGGATAATAAATCGTAGCTAATGTCTGATAGAGAATATAAATAACTATGCCTCATAATTTCAGCAATTCCTGTAACATGACCAGAAAACTGCCCAGAATTGATAGGAAATGGTGTCTTACTTTTTAATTTGAGAACAGCAATTACCTTTAGTAAAAAATTGAAAAGACCATAGGCAGGTATTTATTACAAGAGAAAAATAATGGGCTGCTATGACGTGCCCTAAACACTGGGGCTATATGACACTTCTGATAAGAACAATCAGCTAAAGTACTACTTCTGTGTTTGGATTCCTCTTTAATTACAATTGATTTTGACATAAATGAGCACAGGTAAACAAATACTTCTATACACATGCTTGCTGTTATTAAACAGAGCTGTCTCCAATCTGAGTATTTATATTGGCTTGCCTGTTTAAAGGCTTCTTTCAGTTAGGCAAATCAATTATGTAGCTCAGATTAGCAAAATGACTAGCAATAAAATTAGAATAGACTGTCACTTTTTTAAACCTCATGGATCTCGTGGTCTTTTCTTGCTATTATAACTACAACTTGTAACTTTTTGTCTGTTTGGTTTTTGGATGGAGGAAAAAAATATAATTTTTATATTGATGTGACACTTTCAAAAACTTCAAAAGTAACAAAAAGATAGTGGGCCTATACATTTAATTCTAGTTTACATTCCCCTCTAATCATAAATATTGGAGGAAGATTTCAGGATTAAGTGGAGTACTACAGAATATTAAACAATTTTCTTACAAAATATACTTTAAATCCATGCTTAAAATTTAATGATAATCACATATTTTCATTTAAAGACAATGTAAGAACAAGAAAATATTTCTGTTACCTGAAAATTTTCCATCCTCACAGCGGGCTGGTCCACAGATCCCAACAATGGGTCTTTGGCCTCTGCCTTGCTGTTCTGGAGGTAAATCAGACCTGTGAGTCACAGACAGGGATAGGCTCTGCTTCCAAAATTCACAACAATATCATAATTTCCACAACAGAAAAACAATTTCTATCTGTGGCCCAGGCATAGCTCATAGACCTTGAAATTTTTCACTGTGAATCTCAAAAGTACAAACACAGAAGATTACAGTTGACAGTGAACTGAAAATGTCTGACTAGTAAAAAGGGTGTCTCATTTCTTCCTATCAGAGGAGAAATAGGAGAGGCTGTGAACAGACACCCAATTTTGGTTTCCAACATTTGCCTGCAAGTTAGATTGGCACCTACTCTAATTAGCAGTAAAAAGACCATATGACAGTAATGAAAAGATATTTTGGCCCCTTCCCCATCCCACAATAAAAAACTAGCCCACAGCTGCAGAGAAGAAACTTATAAGTGCTAACTATGCCAGATCTACACTTAGATGAGAAGCTATGGGGTAACTTTAGTAATCTGACAAATTTATAGCTTTAAACAGCAATTCTTTGTTGTAGAGCCCAAAAGCTGTTTCCTGGAAGAGAACCAGAACTGCAGTGACTAACAGAAGAAAACAGGCTTGTGGCTGTTAGAAAGAATATTTTTTTATATGACACACCTTCCTGCTCTTGATCAAGACAGTTACACAGATTTTTCAGTGGGATTGTTTCAGTACTGGTTCCTAAAGATGCAATGACACTTAAATATGAAAACTAACAGTTTGTGTAAAATTTTGCAAAATTTTCATAATATCTACATTTTTTTACTAACTTCATTGTGAGCTAGTCACAATAAAACTATTAATAATTTCCGTATCTATTTTGTAATATTTAGTAAATACTAACACTATATCTTGTATTATGACAACGTTTAGGAATCCAGTCACTAAAAAGGTCCATTGTGAGGTATCCTATAGAAATAGATTGTACAGTTAGAGACATGTGGTAAACAAGTGAGTATAACTAACAAAAGAGATGAATGGGAAGTAAAGACAATATTTAAAAAAATATAATCATGCTGTTGACATTTCCTGAAAATATCTATGTAAAAGCTCCATAACTTAAGGAAGCTATCCCCTTCTGTCACACTCTCAAACCATCAACAATTGGCTATATATAAAACCACTGAGCCTTCCTCACTGGTTACCTATTAGTACAGAAAATTTTAATTAGAAGACACAAAGCTTTCTGCTTTGTAAGTTTGTCTCAAATTTGGATATGACAACTTGTTGACGATCATTGATTGAGGAGATAGATATGACAGGGTTCTGAGGACATCTGTCCCCTTTTTTTGCTATTTCCTTTTGATGCTTCTGTTTACATTGTGAAGGTTAGTAGACTTTTTTGAATGGAAGACTCTCAGTTTCTCTACAGGAGCATGATTTTGTCTAAACTAGAATCAATACAGTAAACCTTTTCAAATGCTATCTATTTTCCTTTGCAAAGTTTCACAAAAAGTGACTAAAGGCTATATGGATGCTGAACCATTTCAATCTGGCCACTTCGTGAACGAGAGTACTTTCCTCCGCATTCCTGCCAGTATGCCTGGATTTACATTTAAAATCTTCTTTACCAGACATAATGAGACCATGTCTGGTTTATACTGATAGATGAAAAGCCCACTGGGTATCATTCTCTGCTTCAAAAGCGTCATGTCATATACGGGTCGTATACTTTGGACTTCACGGAGAGTACAACGCATCTGTCAGAATAGGAAGAGGAACTCCTGCTCTCAGAAAAAAATTGAAGTTGTCCAGGTGTCTTAAAAAACTCTCACTCTCTCACTTGGTATTACAAATACAGAAATATCTTCTTGGTAACAACAACAACAAAAAATAAACATAAGAGATTCATATAGTCTCTCTTTGTCATAATATGTAACATATTCATTATGGTTTCATTGGATGATGCCCTAGACTATTGTTTAGCAGCCTGCTGGTGTTGTGTTTTATTACTACTTTCAAAAGAGATTTGCAGAATGAGATTACCTTTATGCCAATTTATGAAGCACCTGTATTCTCTTAGGAATCTGAATTTCATAGTGGTACCCTACTTAACTTTCTGCCTGGATAGGGCTTCAATTAGATCAACCATAAAGAATAGTTAAGGATGCATTTTTCACATCTGACTCTCTAAATATAAGTTGGCAAAAGAAATTGTATGTGTAAACAGATTCAGCACCATATTTTTAGGTTTTCCAAGAACTGTAAATGACAGTTTCTGAAAGTTTCTGACTTCATAATATTTACATCTTCATCAGATCCTGTACCAAGAATGTTCAGTTCCAGGTCACTTGTTTATATTTCAAGGATTGGGGAGATTATAGACATTAACAACACTAACACAGTAAATCTCTCATAGTTATTTTTATTCACAGAAGCTGAAGTACTCAAATGAGAGTCACCTTTTTACTTATCTTTGCATTTGTTACAGCTTCAACTTCTGTATTAATGTTGGAGTACTGTGGTGTGACAAAACATATCTTTAAGGAAAACTGGGTATTTAAGGAAAATGTTGTCATTATGTGTTCACTGATTTCATTAATATCTCCATTGCTTAAGCCTGCTAGGTGTTAGAAACTATTTTTCTGGTCTTTAGTCACCATTCACCTGAGCCATGTTCTAATAAAAAATGTATTTTAGTCCTTGAGGCAGACTTAGAGGCTAGTTACAAACAAGTGAGACACAGTCAGTGTAATTTCTCTTAGCTGTGACATCAGCTTACTTATCTGAACACCTTGAAAAGAAAATCCAACAGTGAGGCATTAGATAAGTTAAATATTGTTCTGGTAAACTAAGTAAGCTACTACCTTTAAAGCTGCTGAAGGATTGAGAATATGTCAGTCAGTTTTAATCTACTGACTTCCTTTAAGAAAATCTTTACTCTGTAGAGGTGATGAACACACTTCACTCCTAGAATTGGGCAAATATGATATAAAATGCAGTAAAACTTTTTCTAGACAGGGATTATGATCAATTTTATTGCAATACTGAAAGAGACCTTTTCATTTACTGGAATCTATCACTATAATTTTTACGTGATTTTGAGTTTCATGTATGCTTTCCACCAGGCTTGGATTTAATTGGTCTCCCTCCTCCCAGCCTTTTTCTTCTACTGAAAAGGCAAGAAATCTGCACAATTACTATTGGTTTGAATTCTTAGTATTACAGTCAATGGGAAGCAGAGAAAACTGAGCCCTAATATCTACTGCATGTTTTTTTTTCAAAGCCAGCATTTGAATTTTCTAACAAAAAACAAGGTTTAACTTTGGCTTTCTCTAAGAAAAAGAATTGTTTTAATTCCCAAGGATACAAAAATTTTGTGTGAAGCAACACATCTGAAAACAAGTCTCAATCTGACCTAGAACAAAATCTGTTAGGAATGAAGGTAAGAAAAAAATTTCNGTTTTTTTTTCAAAGCCAGCATTTGAATTTTCTAACAAAAACATAGGTTTACGTTGGCTTTCTCTAAGAAAAAGAATTGTTTTAATTCCCAAGGATACAAAAATTTTGTGTGAAGCAACACATCTGAAAACAAGTCTCAATCTGACCTAGAACAAAATCTGTTAGGAATGAAGGTAAGAAAAAAATTTCTTACAGGGAAAAGAAAAATCACCTTTTATTTTTTAAGTCAAGATGTTACAGCAAAAGTATGGTGTGTATCCCACTTCTCAGGTTTCTAAGAAACAGTTTAGCAGAGCTCTAAACTTATTTGTAGGCTCTCAAGTGGCTCTCTGCAATTCCAGCTGATGATGGATACAAGGCAGCTAATTTGCTAGCACCAAGGGAAAATGTTACAACATAAAAACATTCCCTCCCTTAGCTTCAAAACTGTTGAGTGCCTAGGGAGCCTGACTATTTGTAGAGTTGATATTATGCGTATGCTTTCTCTGTAACTGTTACATGCATACATCTGGCATCTGTCTCTGTGCTAATTGTCCTTAGTATTACCGTGTAAAAACCCTCTATTTCTAGATAGTTAATGAAAAAGATATAAACGGGACAATAGATGTTATTTTTGTAGAATTATTTTTGTATTGTTGGAAAGAGATGCAAAGAGCTGTGGACTGTGACTATCAGCAAACTACTTTACCTCTTCCTTCCGAATAACTTTTAATAGAGATTACACTTTTTTCTTAGTGTGACTTTTGGCACTTTGACCAGCCTCTGAATCAAGTGGAGTTTTTTTAGATAAAATTTCCTTTATTTTTTTCCTCTCTTGATTATTAATCCTTTCTCTTTTATTCACATCAGACTTCAGAGAATTTAACCATTTGCCAGACATAGCTGAAACGATTCTGAAGATATCTCATTTCTTTTTTTTTTTTTTTTTTTGTTATGATATTAAGGGGACCTTACATGTGAGTACATTATTCATCTCACTGTTGAGAGCAAAGTCAAGACTCTGGAAAAGCACTTGATTTCAGATTTCAATATAGTTTTAAAGATCAAAGAGCATGACAAATGTTCTTTGGTTAGGCAGACCATGCAGAACAGCAATACTCTAGAATATGGAGGCAGCTGCATAGAAGTAATACTAAATTGAAGGCCTTTTGAAGTTATTTTAACCTTGTGTCAATGATCATCTCAAAAACCTCCAGTAAAGTAAAAAAAGAGAAATGCTTCTAACTCAGAAAAACACACAGAAATTAGTTCTTCCTCTAAGATAAAAAAACCCTGCTGTTGATTTGACATCTGAAATCTTTCATGATAGCAAAAAATGAAATATATTTCTTTTACTAGGATTTATTTCTTTGAGCAAGACTATGAAGTATAGTCTTTCCTGAGGCAACTGTATCTGCCTAAGTCTATTTAGGATTCAGGGAAAAGGTATTTCTACAGCTGAGATCTTTTGAAGAGTCTGATTTCCTCCTGCCATGTGCACTAAATCCTACTGAGCAGGAAGACAAGTCATAGTTTTTTCATCCCTCCTATTTAAGTTTTATTACCATGCAATGGCAAAGTAAACCAGAAAGAGCTTCTATCTGATCTGCTATTGAAGGAAGAATTATTGTTAATGAATGGACTGAAACAAACTCCACAGGAAGTAGATTCAGATACTGAATATTAGTTTCATCAAATGCTTAATAGCAGATATAGGAGAGAGAATAATTTCATTCAAGAAATGGAGATAGACACATCGTCTACTTTCTAACAATTAAAATTTACTTAATTTACTTAGATGATGTGTCTAGTAAGAATTCTTATACTGTCTCTGGAGTCAATGGCAAAGGATAGATTCAAAGAACCATTCAGAATGTGAGTGAAAGGCTCCAGATTTAAACCCTTCCCAGATAGGTCTACCTGTTTTCACTGAATGTGCATGTGGTGGATGTCTCCAAGTTACCTACCTCTCTTTTTTTCTATTAGCTGTCCTAAGCTTTTCAGCACTCAGAAAATTGTCTGGTTTGAGTCTAAGGGCCAAATATTCCCAAATTTCATGAGATAGGATTCAGATGTGTATATAATTCAACATTGTGAGTCTTCTTTTCCAAGATGTACTCCTAATGTACATTTTTCTCCCACTGGTAAGAAAACTGTCCCCTTGCAAACAAATAACTTAGTAATAAGGCACATGTAACTTCTGGGATTTCCACAGAATATTCTTTCAGTATTTAGTCAGATCAAGATTCTTGGTATTTTTCCACTAAACTATTTTCTTGTAAAAGTAACATAAATTTCCTTCTCCTCTAATATTGTGCTACCATGCTTATACTAAACTACTACTTTTTTTACACAATTAAAATTAGTATTAAAGTGTTGCATTTTGCATGCTTGAAGGAACACATTAACTTATGCTGCTTCTCACTGAGGCAAATTGTAGCTGATCTACTCCGTTCTTGAAGCTGCAGCTCTGGCTTCAAGTAAGTTCTTGTCAGAATAATAGAAGAGAGTGGCTTTGGTGATGTGTAGGTGCTGTCATCTTTACATGAGCAAGATGCTTAATATGATGTGAAGCGGCTTATTTATTTTATTCTAGTTTCCAGAAATTTAGCAAGAGAAATCCAGATCAGCTGATTAACTATACTTTGTCTACAGAACAAGTTGGCACCTTAATATGACCAGAACATCATCCTAATTCATGCTGGAATTCAGAGGCAGAGGCAGATGAGAGCCAACGTCTATCCAGCCAACTCTTGTGTCCATCCATACACTGCTTTTGCAGCCGAGGTTCTATTGGCTCACAGATATAGCTGAATCCTACAAAAAGCAGACTACTGGGTATCTTGCAAAGACACTGAATTCCAATTTTCCTTTTCATCTACCTTTCAAACCTGCAGACCTTTTGCAAATATTACCAAAGCATACATTTAACTTTTGCTTAACTAGGAAAATAAGAGGAAGAGAACTTCATTATTCATAGACCATATTTATGTATCAGATTTTTCATGCCTATCTATCTGTCCTGAGAGTACAGTATTTCTACCCTTGTATTTTAAAGTCAGAGTTTAAGTTATCTAAGATGCCCAGAAGTAAATCATACCATGTCACTTCTTTCCTTTCCAAGGAGAAAACAAAATTTATTGAGCAGCATATCTAGAATTCTAACTAGTCACTGATTACATTTTCAGAAAAAAATCCAATATCAAAATTCTTCTTTAAAATGTTGAATAGGACTTAGCTCTTCCATTCATTAAGTCTGTTGCTTTCAATGACAATATAAATATTACTTTAAATAAATACAGTTTACTTTAAACAAAGTTTAAATTTAGTATGTCCCTCTAGATTCAGCAATGTTGAATAGGTGTTTCTCAAATTCTCAAAACAACCATAAACAACTTTGTTCATAAAACATCAGTCACAGTCCTCTGAAAAGATAACACACTTACTTAGCAGTTAATTTTTCTTTAAACATAAAAACGAGAAACCAGAGACGATAATCCTGTAGATTACATCTGCGTTATCAAATGTTCCTGTGCTAATATTACCACAGGTACATTTAGCCACTGCAGCCTACTGAGCTACATGGTATATGAATAGATCAAATTGCAACTTGATATTACAAACTGCTTTCATAATTTTTATTCATAGTTCATTACACTTGAATAACTTCAATAAGTATTTCAAAACCATTCTGGTCAGAGTAGTAAGGTTAACATTCACAACATATCTTGAGATACAATATATGTTGGGTAAAGGTTTTAGAGCATAGTTTTTCAATAGAAAAAAAGCTAAGGGCTATTAAAAAGAATATATTATTAATAAGAAATTATTTGAAAAAATAGAAAACTAGCTTGGGAAAAAATAGTCTTGAATAGGTTAAAAAATAAAAAGAAATTATTATGGAAGTCTGATTCTCAAGTCAAAATCAAAAGAGAAGAAATCGTACATTAAATTCAAATGTTTATGTAAACTATCTTCCCTGAAGTTTCCTAGAGTAATGCATTAGAAATTAATATATTGGAAATATATTAATTGAAAAACAATACATAATGTAATATTTTTATTTTATTCACCATGAGAATCTGTTTTATTAAAAAATCAGCAAATATTATCCTTTAATATAATTGCTATTTAATTTCAATCAGGAAATCAAAGTGGAATAATAATACAGTATCAAACATTTCACAAAGAGAGAGATATTTATGTTTCTTTCACTTTTTATTTTCTACCTTTGGAGAGGAAAATACATAATTTTCTATAAGTTTCTGTGTCTCAGTTAGCCTGCTCTAACTATGATGAAAACATGCATTTTTGGTGACATGTATGAATACATCTAAAACTGAAGTCTTCCTTCTAGCAAAACTATAATCATATATAGAAGGTCAATGCCAATCTGCCTGCTAAGGCCAACTGCTTGTAAGTAATAAGCAGCGTTTTCTTGTTTGGATTTTTCTCTCTGCTTTGTGATCTGAATTCTGCAGGGATGTGCACCTTTTTGCCACATTAAATACTGTTGTTCCTCTTTGAGTCTAAGATAGTTATTAGTTTCCTAGAGCTAGGCTAACAGAAGTGGTGTTATTGTTAGCATTCTCTGAACATACAGTCAATGTGGATCTACCTAATCTCTTCCTACTTATTATTCATCAGTTAGTGTCTGCCAATAGGATTTGGGAATCCCAAAAGACAGTGTTTAAAGAGAAGGGTTAAATTCATCTTGTTCTCTCTTCCTGTGATCATTCATTTTATCCATGGAATCTGCTCCAAGGAGGAAACCTAAGGCTGCCAATTAAAATAAACTAGATGGACAGTCATCCGAGTGAATAAGATCACTGTCATGATTTGAAGTGACTTTATTAATGGTGAGAAGTTACGCTGGTACAGACAGTTCTTTTAATCTGTTCCAAAGGCCCACATATTCCTTGCAGAAAGTTGCATTTGGGAGGTATCACCTCTAGAGCAAAACTCCCTGAGAAGCAATCATATTAAAAGAAACCTGCTGGGGTACTTGATTTAACATTAAAGTGAATTTATCAGCTACTCCCAACTTTTTGAGAGACTAATTGAATTATCAAAGACTGCAATGGGGAATGTAAAGTCTTCAGAGAACAGATTTGTAATATAGATAAAATCCTCAACTCGTGCCATGTGATTATCTTAAAATGTCATAATAGTCTGGGTTTTAAAACATATCAGAACTTCAGATTTCTTTTGCCTGTCTGAAGCCTCTCTCTACTTGTCCAAATTATGGGACATGTCAAATGTTTGTCACAGAAAAAAGACTTTAAAAAAAAAAATCTTTATTCTCTGTCCTCCAATATCTTCGGGTAAGTTCACCAGGTTCTCTCAAATTTGTTGAAGTGTTTACAGTATATATTTTAATTTTTCACTTTTTATAGGCTTTCAGAAACACTATACAATTTGCCTCATTTTCAGTGGGATCACATATCATTAATATCAAACACAAATGCATCATTTTCAAGAACTAGGGAACATAACAGTTACAGAAAAGTTACTAATAGTGCAGACATTCATTTCACCTGTGAAAATTCAACTTTGCCCAAAATTTTCCAACATAATTATCTGACAAATCTGTTTTCATTGCTTTAATTGCATTTTTTTAAATGTACATACATGTTTGGACCTGTAGAACAGATTGTGGCAAGAGACTAGTGGACTAGGGTTAGTGAGTCTGGCAAAGTTACAGGAAAAAAGTGATTTATTTTATCACACTGATAATTTGTCAGAGGTCACTCTCACTTACATATACATAAACAAACATATACATTCACAAGAATATTGTTGAATCTATATTATAGATATGAAGTTGTGTCTACAATGCATACATTTTCATACATCAGTCACATAAAGGTATGAAAAGTACTTTAACACTATTAACAAGTAATAATAAAGACATAAAATGTTCATGTTAAGACTTAAGGTAAAACTCACAAGACTTGCATGACAGAACAAAAGATACTAGACTAGCTTAGTCCTTGCTAATATCCTATGCTGCAACCAAGAGCAATGTCAACAAGCTGGAAGACATCACTGTATGAAGAAGTGAAAAGAAGTGATTGTAAGAGGCGTGAAGACAATTCTATATCCATAATACATTCTTCCCAGAGTGCAAGGACATCAATTAAAATATTTACTCTTAACAAGCAACTTCAGAGATATTTAAATAAAATAAGGTAAAGAATCATAAAGGTTAACTTTACAAGATACTATAAGCTCTCAGAAAGGACATGTATTGTAATCTTACTCTGTTGTAATAGTTTATCCGGTTACACTAATACAATCAACGATAACTATGAATAATTAATAATCATACTAAGAACCCCTTGCTTATCTCATGCACAGAGCAGAATCTGTAGCCTTCTCAAAATATGATGATGGTGTTTGGATTTTCCCTTTCTCTTATGGATATCTCCCAGAGGCATGCAGAATCTGTTGCACAGTAAAGTAGAACTTGTAACAGATCAAGAGGGTGTGAGGAGCTATTAACTACCTCTATTTTATTATTCTAAATAGAAATAGAAAGAAAAAGGCAACTACACCTCTGCATTAAATGCATGTGTATTATTTCAGTATTTGCAAATCAAATATCTGCAAGCCTTTCAGGAGCCTGAGAAGTCAGATTTCTTGTCCCTGATTTTTAGTGTCATTTCACTGAAAATTCCATCTGCTATCAAAGGAAATTTAATATTTTTCAAAACTCTGAATATCTTTGCATGTATTCACTGTCCTTCAACCATATTTGTTTCACTAATAATACTGGTCATGAAAGTTTTGTCTTCCTTGAGCTTCTCGACAAGCTGTGGTTAATACTGTTCACTAGACCCATTTCTGTTGAACTATCTACAAAGATAACATACTAACATAGATCTGTACATAGATCTGTTAGCAATAGAACTAGTTAAAGCTTACTATATTCTGTACATTTTTGTGCTATTTTTCACTAAAGTGTCTTGGTAGGCACAGCCTGCTTGAAGTTTTCTTCATAACTGAGGCATCGTTAACACCTTTTTTCAGCCAAGAGACTTCAGTATCTAATAATCTATGACAGTATATCAGTTTTCCTCATATATGGCACTTTTATAGTTTATTACAATTGTCTAGGTACACAACATTTTTATTATCAAGACCTGTGTCTTTGAGTAGATATTAGTTCAGAAGTTATGAGTAATCAGGGAAACAGGAAAACACAGATTGCGATTTCATGGAAATACTTGAAAAAAAAAAGACCCTGAAAGAATATCTAAAAACCAAATTCTTTTTTCTGTAACTATTGTTGAAATACTCATCTCCCTACACACAGTATTTTTTTTTTTCTTTAAAGTCTGGAAGGCACCGTGGACATCACGAATGCTACTCTAAAGTATCTATTTATTATAAATTTTTTCAAATATCATTTTCTGTCCAAATCAATGTGAGATATGTTTCGATGATTTCTTGTAGAGAAGCAGATTAGCCTGATTAAAAAAATTCACCGATGTGTAGCGGTTGATTCTGACACAAAACTAACTCAGGCACTTCCACTTGGCTTGCAGTACTGCTTTGTGCTGTTCATACAGTCAGGTATAGACATTTACACCTAACTAAGAAACGTTAAGTGGAAAATAGTCCCAGATTCTGATACTTTTGTGCCTTCAAGGAAGATGTCCATATGCCAAATAGGTGTCTCATTGCTCACTACTGTACATGGAGACCTATTAAGAGAGTCAAGGCTGTGTGATTGCTAATGTATATATTTACAGAGGCTCTAAATACCATTGATAATTAGATGTATGAATGTGGGCCAAAATTGGATTCCAAATGTCTAAATATAGATGTAAGTTACCGTCTTTAAGCAGAAATACTTGAAAATACTCAGTTCCCTACTATAAATACAGTTTTCTATAATGAGACATTTTGCACAGAATTTTGGCAGTGATTATGAGCAGAGCTGTAGAACTGATGTCTACTTGGATTCTTTTTTTCTGTGTTAGGAAAGTCCTATTTTGATTAATCGATCTTATTTCAAAAAACGTGCTATTTCTTTCACAGCAGTTTTCGAGAAATCTGTTTGGAACTTTCTTGGTAGACGTGCTCAAGCTTGTTGTGCCCAGCTGTTTTACATCCCACAATAACATACTCACACATGATTAATGAAAATCTTATAATCCTACAATAGTCAAGAAAGAACCAATTTAACTAGCTTACATTCCTTACCCTTCCATAAGGAAAAAGCTATCCTAGTGTTACTTAAAAAAAATTGGGCAGATTAGCTTCTGTATTCTCACACTTGAAGTAAGGGACAAAAAAGGACATTTCAAAAGATTTCAGTACAACATATTTCTATAAGAAAAAAATACAAACATTGAGGGGTGGGGGGAAAAGCAAAAGCTGAGAAAATACTTCTACTGAGAACTCTTTCTCTAAATAACAATTGCAAGTTTACACTTACCATTCTGCATGTACTACATTATAAATGTTCAGCCCACAGTAATTATCAGTTCTTTTGATACAGTTTCATGTAGCATCCAAGACAAGTTCACACAAAAAAGGGAAATTCATTAATATAAACTTTCAGTTAAACACACTTCAAATCTAACAAGCTTAAGGATGGCATTTTCTGCATGAATAAGAGAAAAAGTCAATAGATCATTCTGAAGATTTCAAAGCACAGCCAAAAATCTACAAGTGTGCACATAATAAGAAGCTGACAAGCATGCAGCAAGAGGGAACGTCTGGTATAAACTTGGGTTGCCTAAATGCAAAATCCCTGTTACAAATAAAATAAAATAAAAATAACATCTGTAATTGTTAAAAATACCCTCAGTCCACCTACTAAAACACTTTCTTTTCCTCAGTAAGTCGGAAATCCTTTCAAGCTTAATTTTTAGTTTATTTCAATGGTTATGGTTAAGCTGTTCTATATTAAGTGTGATTTGTTTGCTTTTCTTTCCTTTAAACTGGTATTAATCAAAATGGGAAAAAAAGTAATGTAACAAAACAGATTTTTTTTTCTCCAAGTCAGATGTATTTCAGTACAATATTTTTACTTGAAGATTGTTTTATCAATATTGGTTCTGTCAGAAATATATGCCAAAATTACGTAACTGTAACCACTTCCAAATTTTAAAATTAAGAATTAATTTTGTTTTGTGGGAAAAAGAAATATGATTAATTTTAAAAGATGTACAAAACTGGACTCTGCTAAGGCCTAACTTCATTTGTTCCAAAGCTCCATAGTTTCAGAAGGAGGTGGAATGAAGAAATCAAGACATTTTATGCATATCTACAGGATAGGCTCTCAGAAATAGTATGTATATCTGTACTGATGGACAGGAAAAATACCTTCTGAAAGGCCTAACATCATTTGTTCCATACCTCCATAGTTTCAGAAGGAGGTGAAAAATTTTTTAATTCTCAGGCGAAATCTGTCTTGCAATTATGCAAGTTATAAAATGAATAAGCATTTAATGTTTTAGCAAAACCCAACTTTTCAATAAGTTTATAGTAAGCAGTAATGAGCTATATTGTGCGGTATTTAATCTGCTCTAAAAAAGTAGGAAGTAATTCCTCTGCCTAGCTCTCGGGTATTAAGTCCGTATATCTTTTATGTTGACAGTTCAGCCTCAGGCTATAAAATAGAAGAACCTGTTCTACATCTACTGTTTAAAACAAGAGAGAAAAACTAAACCTCCATCAATCTGCTGTCTTCATTTTATGGCTTATCCGTGGCAAAAAATGAATCATAAGAAAGATTTGTTCTGATTCCATAGACAGATCCATCAACCTGCAGGAATCCATGAACCACGCTTTCCTGCAGAGATTGGTGGTAATGGCACAGTTGGAGTATTAAGCATACTATAACATTGAGCTACTGCTATTCACTTGCAGTTACAGTGAAGATCTGTAATAAGAATGTATGCAGTAAATGTGCATGCACATACCACACACCCAAAGTAATACAAGTTCACATGGTCATTTTTTCATATCTATACCTCTTCAAATGTTGTATGCTCTTTTAGAACCAATATAATGACCAAAGCAGATAGTAGAAGACAGAAATTTAATGTGGAATGCTTTTTTCAGAGGAAATTTCAGTCCAAATCTTTGAATACAAAATGCATATAAATATACAGTTTCTTCATTAAATTACTTGTAAGCTCTTCAAGAAATAACACAGTCTATCAGGTTCTGAGCTGTGACTTTTTAAGCTGCGACTGTTAAAAAAACACACCCTACACAGCGTTATAATCTCACATGTAAATTTTGGATGACAAGAGAAGACAGCTAGCAGATGAAGTATTTGCTCACCTGAAGGAAGCAGTTCAACAGACTGAAGTCTACTTGTGATGGTATGTAGGGTGAGGATAGCAAAGGAAAGCAAAGTCGGGAATGCTTGAAAAATAAAATATTTTCAGTTAACAAGAAGAAAATTAAAACTTTGGGGAAAGGATTCATTTCACATTTGAATCCCTCTCCCAAGATGGTCTCTTATTTTGAATAGCCATCTCTGAAAAAGCGTGTTAGCAGTTGTATTAAAGCACGTGACTCTTTTAGTTAAGGGCCACTGCAGAATGTATTCAGCAGTAACTCCCATTGCGGTAAATAATCTACTCAGAGTAAAAGAGAGTGTAGAGTGTAGTGGTGATGTAAATTATTTAGCGTTTTAAATCTGCATGTATTTTCAGCCCCCTTGTTTAGATAGTTCTATACTGGCAGCAATTTCATAATACATTCAAACTTCATGCCAGAAAATATCAACTAAGTGGAGAAAAAAAAAAAGAGATATTCTTAAAAATTGGTAGTTCCGTTTGCTTTAAAGCATGGCACAAGTGTGAGAATAAGGAACAGAAAAACACACAAGTATAGTTTACTGGCATTTCTTCCATAAAGATTGTGAAAAATGTTTCTTGTACGGATTACTTGGATATTTGCAAAGCATGAAATAAATGGCTAATTACATAAACTATCACCGGCTTCTCATGGAAAGAGCTTACAGGCTTTCTGACCTGATATCATATTCATTAAATCTAATTTATGAAACTGCTTGAGGAAACATTCAGCTGCTTTCTGAAAGACTGACTTGGGGATTATTGGAGCTGTGTAATTGTTCAACTGATCAGACTTGAAAAGAAACATTTTGTTTTACATTAATCTTCTAGAAATGGGCAATGAATTTGAAAAATAGATTGTTGTCTGAAAGACTTGCCAAAAAATGTCTAGCTGAGAGCAACCATAACTATTTTTTTTAACAGTCTCATTTTCTTATTTTCAATCTTTATTCAACTTCTGTTCTCTTCCCCCTCCTCTGTAACACAATTATGCAGAAATCGAACACAAAACAGGCTGACCAGTTAATAACAGGGAGCTTAAATATTTTTTCACGCTGGTGCCCTGCAGATGTTACTTTTTTTTTTCTTTTTTTTTTTCCTTTGGTTTCTCATTTAATTTGTATACACTTCTTTCCTGATCTTGAGGTATGTTCTCACAACATATGGAAGTACCTGAGAATAAGCCTGAGAAATGCACTTATTCAGAAGGCCATTATTGTGAAAAGTAGTGCATTTAAAACGAGAAAGTGAAATTCACTGTTTGTACAGTTAAAGCAGAAAGAATGTTATTGTGATAGTCTCTCAATACACTTAAAACAGAAAGACTACTGGATGTTTTAAAGACATTCTATGTAAAGGTTGACAGTCCCCCAGTATGTGTTTATGCATGTTTTCTTTTCTCCAAAATAGGTTTTCTTTGCTTTTCTATATTTGACATAAAATCACTACACATCACAAAGGTAATCATGGTTCTATAATAAATATTCCTCATTTTGCACATTTAGCCTACAAGAGATGGAAAAAATGTTATACTGACAGATGTTCAAAAGGTCCACTAAAATATGAGTTCCTCCAAGCAGATACAGGTACAAGGTGCTGTTTTCCCCTCAATTTCCAAAGAGTTCACTGACTATGAGAAATAAAGGATCCTAATTCATCTGGAAAAAAATCTTTAAAGAAGTTGAGATTAATTAAGAAAAAAGTATTGAAAGAAAATCTGCACTTTCGTTCATACCAGAAAAATAGGAAGATAAAAATTACAAAAAGACAATGCTATACTGAGATAGGATGGAATTAATTTTACATACTACATGTAAGCAAAGCATAGTAAGTGTAATTGTAATTAGAGGATTCTATCTTCAGGTTTGCACTAACATTTTCACTGGAATTATTCCATGAATGTTGAATTTGTTTATAACAGATGAATCCAAACAAGCCTGATAAGGGTGAATGCTTTCCCCATGGGTTTAAGCAATGAATAACTCTTCACATTGGCATTCTGAGGACAGGATAACCCTGGCTTTTTGTTGTTTTTTTTTCCCATGCCTGCTGCATGAAAATTTACATTTATGTGGAGTTTCACTCACATATTTATGATATTATAGTTAGACGAGGTACTACCCTTTTTGATGTGACACTATGGAATCTGATGGCTTCTGCTGAAGGAAACACATCATCAGCTTGCATATATCTCACAAGAGGTGAGGAATAGTTTAACACAGGAGACCCATGTAAATTCCTAGTTTGTCTATGAAATATTTGTTCTCTAAAAGGGCTAGAAAACTGTTGTTTCTAACCTGCAGGGTTTAAAGTAAAAGAGAAATTATGCCATTGCAGTAACAAAATAGCTTTGACATGGTAAAAGAAAGTTCCTTAACTAAATAAGATTTTTTAAAATGAGAAATTGATGTATTTTCTTTTGGTAAAATTAATCGTAAGATAGTTTCAGATTATGAGATTATTTTATTTTCCTTTATTCTTCTGAAAGATGTCTGGTTTCCCTCTCAGGTAGAAGGTTAAAGCTATTTTCAGTAAAAAAAATTAAAAGCAAAAACCCCAACTAAACTCAAACTGATTCCATATTCCTCTTTGTGGTAAGGTAAGAAAAAGTATTTCATTTTTTTAAAACAGAATCTAAAGCTAGAAGCTGCTTTTATGACGAAAGATTACATAGATAACTTTTGTTCTGTGCCCAGTCAAGTTATCCGTAAATATGTGCATATATAAGAGAAAAATTCTTTTGTAATGCAAAATTTCACTTTGCAAAAAAATAATAATTCCATGAAGGAGTTCTTCAGCATCTGCTTGAAAGAACTATCTTTATAATTTCACTTTTAAATGGAAGTTGAAGAAACTTGTTTTGTTCTGCACCATCCTCATCTGCTCTCAGCAAAGGAATCAAAGCAGAATAGACAGTTTTGAAACAGGCAGAAAATGCCAAAGCATATGAGAAAGAACTAAAAGACATCCTGTATCTGGTATAGCATGGAATTAACTTGGAAATCTGTTGAGAACTACATGCCATTAGATTACTGGAGGTGGGCAAGGGGGATGTGAATAGAAAAAAAAATAAAAAAGAATAGAGAAACAATTAAACAAACAACCCAGCAGTCTGCAATATATATATATATTTATAAATATATATAACTGCAAAAATTAAATGCAAGATTTATTTTATATGAGATTGGTATAACTGTGCTATGGTTTATGGTAAAGTTTTGCTGCACACCATTGTAGTTTGCATTAAGTTGCACTGCAAACTAGACTCTTCTCAGCTTCACATAACCTCTTCTAACCATCATGCAGCTTTCTTCAACATTTACTTATAGGAGTTCTGCTAAATAGATTACTATAGTAAGTTACTACAGTGATTTAATTTGCAGTTTTATGATATCGGGCCCACTGGTCACTATGCTTATCTGAAAAAGATGCACAATTTTATGTTTTTAAAATTACTAGTATCACCAGAATCATGAATTCAAGATACCATGAGGACATGACTTCATGACACCAGGAGGAGAAATACAGAATACTGATACAGACAGTGGATGTCCACTTATTAAACTTTACATACTATTTGCGAGTATGTTAGGGTAATTCTGGGGAACTAATTTTATCCAAAAAAAAATTCTTTGTATTACAAGAGCAGAGAACAGTTATTTCTAGTTAGAGAAAAGCATTCTTCCTTTATGAAAATAAAGATTTTTTTTTTCCAACTCTTCACCAACAACAGTGATTTTGTAATTGCTGTTAAGTAATGTTCCATGTGCAGCAGTAAATGTTGTACATGAAAGATAAACACGGTATCACTTCAAGGTCCTACATAGACACGACAGCTGTCAGAAGAAAGTGATATCCTCATATCTTTGCAGAGAAAAAATTTCCTGGCTTTAAAATACGTTATTTACAAATTTGACAAACCTCAATTAAATACACTAATTTTTTGTTTGTTTGTTTGTTTTCTTCCAGCTACAGTAGGGTTGGAAGGAACCCTTAGAAAGTCCAAGCCCCCTGCAGAAGTAGGTCCACCTAGATCAGGTCACACAGAAATGCGTCCAGGCAGGTCTTGAAAATTATCCAATCATTTAAATCATGAGCAAGATCAGGATGATAATAAGTAACAAAAAACATTTAATGAAGTTTAATATTCTTGAAAATTCAGCTGTACTTGAGTCACAGCATTAGATTTGACAGAATGCTTGTGGTTGATCTAAAGGGAAAGACAAGATGTTCGTTGCTCTTATACTGCTGTATCGTCTATATTGTGTAATACTGTCAACCATAAGATCCATCTAGCTTGTTTAATCTAGGGAGTACGTGCTATAACTTTTTGTCATAAATGAGCAATAATACAGCTTATCCTCCGTAACTAATGACTTGTACTTGTGATAAACTGTACAATTATCACTGCCATTTCACGTCCTATCTATATACCAAGAGGATGATATATCATATATATGGGGCAATATAGTGTACATTATATGGACTGAATAGCCAACAATTTGCATGTAGCAGACAACTTTACCTCTCTGTATCTTGTTGCTACCTTTATCAGGGAGATACGTAGACAAGATCAATTCATGAAGGAATATTTACTAGTTCATCAGTGTAAATAATCCTAAAAGACTCAGAGAGATACTGTGATGCTCTCATAACTGTACTGTAGTCTCCTGAGGCTGAAATAGGACCATTACAAAAAATAAAATTATCTATTTTCTGGGAAAACTAAATTGCTTAGCTGTGTAAATTAAGAAGTTAGCCTTTTTAAGCTCCCTACCCACGCAGTGGAAAAATAGAGGCCCTTTCAGAGGGAAATCTGGTTCAAATTCTTAATGTAGAGACTTAAAGTACTTTTGGAGTAGGCTCTCACTTTTATTTGGCTACCAAAAATGAGAAAATAGAGTTGTTAACCTCATGAAACTCAACCAGGACAAGGTCCTACACATGGCTCAGTGCAATCCCCAGTAACAATACAGATTGGGAGATTAATGTATTGATGACTGTAAAGCAGTCCTGCAGAGAAGGGGATACTAGTGCAAGAAAAATTGATTGTGAATTGGAAGTATGAGTTAGCAGTCCATAAAGCCAACTGTATCCCGGGCTGCATCAAAAAAAGTACAGCCAGCAGGTTGAGGGAGGTCATTTTCCCCCTCTACTTGTCTCTTATGAGACTTGGAGTACTGCATCCAGCTCTGGGGTCTCCAGCAAAAGCAAGGCATGGATCTGTTAAAACAGGTCCAAGGGAAGGCTACAAAGATGATGAGAGACCTGGAGCACTTCTCCTGTGAAGACAGGCTGAGTTGGGGTTGGTCAGACTAGGGAAGAGAAGGTTCTGGGGAGACCTTATAGAAACCTTTCAGTGTACACAGTGGGCTTGAGAGACTTTTTACCAGAATCTATACTAAAAAAACCAAGGAGTAACAGTTTTAAAATGAAAGAGGATAGGTTTTGATTTTATATAAGGGAGAGTTCTTTTATGAAGAGGATGGTGAGTCCTTGCGCATTGTACAGGGGTTGGACTAGATGATCTTACAACGTCCTTTCCATCTCCTGTGATTCTAGGATTACATAAATCACTGTATCCTAACTTTTTTTTTCTTTGTTAGTATGAAGTTCTTCACAAAAGACAACACGTTAATAGTATTATCTGGTTTTGCTGCTTGACTACTAAACTGTTTTAGCCAAGAAGAAAGTGATCTGCCCATGTTCAGGTCATCACTACTCATATAAGATGTCATCTATCTCAATATGGCACTGCATACTTCAACCAGAATTACAATTTTTAACTAGAATTGAAGTCTAGTACAATGTACCTTTGAGACAGGCTAGTAAAAATGCATTAATTTAAAGTTAAGGCACTCAGCTGTTTTCTCTGTCTGGAGAGAAAATGAGAGATCTTAAGTGAAGAGCTCAATACACCACTGGGAGGTACTCAGATACTGCTGTGATGAGTATCAACAGAGTGAATAGGAACATCTAATACATAATAAAAGCAATATGGGAAAGGGTTGACTTTCAGGGAACTATATGCTCTTTTTACTATTACTTGGCAGCATATGTGCAAGGTGAGCATATATATTTATAATCCTTTTTTTTCCCTGCTACTACACTGTGATGATAGACATCTCTTTTTTTTGTGCTATGCCTGTTTGAGTAGCCTGATTTCTTCAAAAAGAGACACAGACCTTTCACTTTCAAATTGAAATTATCGCTGAAATGATTGGATGCTTTTACCTTACTACATTTTAGCCAGAACGAAGAATACTAATCATAAGCACAAAATAATTGACATGAACAAAATTAGCAACAAACCATTGTACTTCATGGTAGCACACTGGAATGAGTGTGACAAAAAGACTAATACATAAAAGATAAACAGTGAGGTAGATCACAGAACGTCGTTACTATTCTATACTTTTTTTTTTTCCTGTTGGATTCTTGTTTTGAAGTCAAATTAAAAAAAAAAAAAAAAAAACCCAAACATTAAAAGATCTTTAGGGCAGGAAGGATTTGGGGCTATTAACCTTGACAGAGCTCTCTTTGCCCTAAGCAATCGTTGTGCTTTCATAACATGAGCCACCAATGTTCATTTGGAGACTGAAATGATAATACAATTGTATTTCACTCATGGACTAGTACTCATGTTTTGTTAAATGTACTCATTTAGTCACTGACATGGACTCAGTTTCCCAATGCATATTAAGAGAAAGTACCATTCTGCAAATGTGAAAATTCCATGAAAGCTTCTTGATCACATATTCCAGTAATTTAGGCTGTGTTCAGGATGATCACGTAATCACCTTCGAATGTATTGCCTTAATCTATACAGAACTGCCAAGAAATAGAAAAACTCAGACATCTAAAAAAAATATTATGTAACTATAAACAAGGATAAAACAATATAGAAAATTCTTACAAGAAATAAAAAGTAAGATTAGAATGTTTCTGATCAACAGTGAAACTATTAGGATGAAGTTAGCATAAAAAAGTATAAGAAAGGGAATATTATGTGGTGAAAAGTGATGCAAAGATTAAAAAGACATATCTTATGCAAAATAGGAAAAAAGGTGATCAAAAGGTAAAGAGCTAATTATAAGATCAGAGATAGAGGCAATATAACATAAGTAGTAATAAGAGGAAATATCTGATAGCAAGGTGAAACACAGTATGTGAGTAGTGGGAATGATCTAAAATACTAAATAAGAAATATAGAAAAGGTGATAATAAAAAATGTGTAAGAACACCAAAATACATGGAACAGATGTTAAAAATGTTAAAAATAAAATGCTGGAGGTTAAATTAAATGTAATGATTGGATCAAGGGAATGTGCTAGAAGTCACACAAGGGTTACAAAGTATGATTAAGAATAATAATACTGATGAAGATGATTGAAATGATTTGTTTCAAAAAGAAAAATTGAGAACTAAGAACTGCTATGATGGAAACTAAATAAAATTAATAAAAACAGCAATCTGAGCCACTTTAAAATACCACTATTATCTATGCAATCTGACTAAATGTATACTTCCTAATGCATATTTTAGTGCCCATCAACAGTACATAAAGTATTACACAGAAATGCACACATAATAATAATACAAGCCTAAACCATTCAGCTGTATCACAAATAATAATTATCTGGGACACTAAAAGATCATGGCAAAAGCTAATCTAATAAGTCTTCCATTATCCTTTAATACTTTAAAACTGTGCCGTGAGCTAAACAGTTGTCAAAATTGAGTTCTGTTTACACCAAGCGGAATATCAGTGAAATAAACAGAGATCACTGTTGAGTTCTAATTACAAAAACAAATTGTTCTCTCTGTAATCGAGCTGAAAAGGTTAGTCTCCTACTCCTCCTGCCCTCCCCCACCCCCAACTTTATGCTTATTGGAGGCACAAAGGCACAAAGATCATATGTCATTTGTTGAGCAGATAGGAATTGTAAGAAAGGGGACATAATAGAGAGATCCCACCAGATAATGCTGATTAGCTGCTGCCTGGCAGGGATGAGGTCACAGAGAGCATAGTGACTACTTTATACCAGATATTGTATTTCATTTTAACTCAGCTAATGGCATACTCCCTTCTCTCCAAAGTGCAGTAGCTAACGTGTGGTCTACCAGATAAATGCAATCCATGTCTGTCCTCCTGCTAAAGGGAAGTACAGGCTGCAGAGGTTATTCAGAGAGACACAGGGGATCTCTTCTATGCACAAGATCATATAGATGGCCATTCTCTATATCCCTTATGCAACACTCCATTTCATGCAAATACGATATAGAATAAATATTTTTAGAAAGTTGACTGCATGCTGATTCAGGGACTGTACTAATAAGCCTGCATTAGAAGACTGAGATTCAAATTTCATGTTGTGAGGTACTGCCCATATGACTGTCCAACAAGAACAGAAGTAACACAGCTCACTACTCTATGTTTTCTAAGTTTTTGCCCATTCTTACTGAGGAAAGATCATGTCCTATTCATTTTGAAGCAATAAAATCTTTCCTTTATAGGCATTTTGATGGCCAGCTCCCCACTCCCCAGCCCTCTTGCCAATATTTTTCTTCTGTCTTAATCACAGATTATCTAGTGTCTGGCACTAATATAGATGTTCATGCCTGCATATGAAACACTGACTGCATACTAACAGCTACAATTGCCTGGACCATCACTTCTGTACAGACATGTAATTAATTTCTTGAAAGAAATGCTATTACAAGGCAACTAAATATAACATAGCTCCTCAGCAGGTATCACTGGTGAGAATAGCCCGTCACGGTCAGACTGTAAAAATTTGTTTTACACAAGCCAGTCTCTGCTTGTTCACTGTCAGAGACAATACATTTTGCATCATCACTTACGTTGTTTTCCTTATCTGGCGAGATAGTTACAATCTGTGTTTCTCAGCTCTGCGCCCCAGGGACTAAAACTATCAAAGTACAAGGAAAGCAAATACGCTAATAAAAATGCAGTACCAACCCATCTCATGAAAACAACCAGAGTCACCTTTGATTTCCAACATGCTCACAGTCTTATCCAAGGCAGTTGCTAAATTACTACTTGAAAACATCGAAAGCCAGCATGAGAAAAGCTCTTATTTTATGAATAAATGGTACCTAAAACACACAGCCTAGCTCGGGTAAAAATACTGATTAATTATAACTAGTACACAGTCTTGCATCTAGAAGTCAAATCAAAGAAAAGATTACTGAGAAAATTTATTATGATGGTGAAGCACATTGCTCTTTTTAATGATGAATTACAAAAACAAAAACAAAAAGTGAAAAAACGCAATTAAATCTACTTAATTCCAACTTCCTACAAAACTACATCAGATCTAAAAATTTAAGGCTCAATTAAAACAAATGGAGTGGGTCATTAAGAGCTTATTGAAGATGTCAGTCAACTGGAGATGTGAGAATACTTTAAACATGTATAAGTTCTGGCAGTTCTCATGACTGACTTTTTTCTTCTTCTCCTAAGGGGAAAATTTCAGTCTTGTACACCTACTGGAACAAGAAATTCTTCCCAATGTAGATTTCATTTTTTAATGCTTTAATGAAATGTCTCCTCTAATACTAGAGCCACTAAGAAACCTCATGCTATAGAAGAAGAAAGTCTGTCTTCTTTATCTAGACTAGTAAAATAAAAATATTTTTCACATTTTTTATCAACACTTGTGGATTTTTAATACATTTGATGCGGTATATTGTATCTGTACTTGTATCTGTATTTTTGGCTGTAGATATTGGAACCTTTAAAGTTCTTTTATATTTGTTTGTCTGTAGTGTAAGTCTAAACTCCTTCTTGGTAAATGAATAATTTCACAGCAACCATTGATGGTTTGCAATAAAAATACATTATTCTTTGATATCCTTCTTATAATTGCCCAAATTAAGTTGGAAGAGCACAAGGTCATTACACTAAACAGAAGTAAAAAGTGGACAGAAATTTGCACCATTTTCTCATTCTAGAATGATGAAATCTTTTCTTGGGGAGTTACTAACAAAACGGGATTTATAATCTGATCAGGACTGTAATACAACGATAAAACAATAAATGATGAATAATAGTGG
The DNA here is from genome assembly GCA_013401255.1 of Urocolius indicus. NCBI lineage: Eukaryota > Metazoa > Chordata > Aves > Coliiformes > Coliidae > Urocolius > Urocolius indicus. Next base: position 265,557 of record WBNH01005185.1, on the reverse strand, counting down.
AACTTTTGAGCTCTTATATGTAAATAAAATTTATTATCAAGGTATCTCCTTTAAGATACAATTTAATATGGATGTATTCAGTTGAAGGGTTTAATGTCTCATACTTTAAATAATGGTTGTCCCCATCTTGCTATAATTCTGGTTAGTAATTTGAAAATCTAACATACTACTTAAACTTTAAGCCCTAATGTTTTAGTATATTCAGAAAGGGCTTTCATTCATGTTGCATGCAAAACAAGAAGCTTACATTAAAAAAGATAAAACACAAAAAAAACTGCAGGAAGAGCTTTTGTGAATAGTTTGAGACTCTTGTAACATCTTGCATGTACCTAAAACTCTTATGCAAAGACTTATACAAAGCCTTTATTTTTTTTCTCTCTGTTGCGAGATCTGTGAAAATGTACATCAAAAATTCTGTAACAAGATGTATGTAATTCCAGAAAACTGTATAAATCACAACAGGTTCAACTAACAATCTACTTCTTCGCTTGGTCAAAAATAAGATTTTTACACAGAGGTACAAAAATAAACATGGCAGTTGCCATCTTTTTGTTTTGCTTTAAGGAACCTTTCAGTCTGGATTGCTGACTTTTCAGGCTAGCAAACATAATTAGAAAAGACCCAGTTCTGAAAGAAGCAAGCTTCTCCTTTCCATAGGTTATGGTTCCACAATATATAAAGCTAAGACAAATTAGTATTATCTGTTATCTATTCCCAATGTGTTTCTACCATATTTTAATGTGATGTGTAGATTCAAATGGCTAGAAAACAAAACAAAACAAAACAATTTTTTTTATCAGTTCATTGGAACTGTCTTGATGCCCTATCTCCTTTAAAATTCCCAGATAGAGAAAGGAGAACATATGTTGATGGAACCAGCACTGTTAAACTGATGTAGACCAGTTAAAATTGTGAAAGTAACTTTCTAATATTGGAGAGACTGTAATTGAGTATGTTTATCAAGAGCTGACATTTATTATGCATAGTCACATTTTTATCTGTACTATTAACATTAAAAGACTTTGTTCTTGTTTTAAAACCATTAATACCTTCCTAGGAATTGCCCTTCCTCGGCAATAGCTGCTTCCACTGTCAAATAAAGGTGGTCACAGAAGAGATTTCTAGGATGTGAATTTTTCACAGAGGGAATGTGAACCTTTCCATGCAACTTAGGACGACAAGCTACATATTTGCCACATGGAATGCAATGACAGTAAAAGTATAGCTGCTATGAGCTACTAACTGATGGATCTTAGCCTTTCATCTGCTTTTGAAGTCATGTAGTCAGAAAAGTATTACAAAACCTAAATGGTAACAAGTAGTGATTTGAGGTTACCGAGGTGAAGAATGATGTGAAGATGCAGGAAAAAAAAACATTCTTAGTATTTGTATGTCTTCTGTTCCCAAAAATTATATGCCTTCTGCTACTCAAGTACTACATCCTAGGAAAGGAATAAGAATTCCCCATTTCTATCTCAATAAATATTATTGGGTTTTGCTTTTTAAAATTGATTTAATAGCAGCCATCAGCACAATAATTTCTTCCTGCTTATACTTTTGTAGTTAGCCTTATGTAGAAATCAGACTTAGGGACACAAGCATAATATGCACAGAACAAGAAAATCAATTGTTTAAAAGCACAAGTTACCACAACTTGTTACATCAACAATTCATATTTTTCAATGATTCTCACTTTACTTTCAATGCCAGTTCAAGAACCTGGCCATAATATTTAAGGATGAATCAAAAAATAATTCTCTGTTCATTGCACAATGAGACAGCTGTGTCCCTCTAAGCCACTCTCACAAGTGTGAAGCTCTTGAGACTAGAAAGTAAATGTTTTCAGTTGATGGCTGTCATTTGATGAAAAAGACACATCAGAAGAAATAGAGGGGCTCCCATCAGATACTCCTACAGTTGAGGAAGTAATCAAACCAGAAATGATAATGAAATTAATAAAAAAATGAAGCTAAACAGCAGTAAATAAAACTGCCACATCCGTAAGCTAAGGGATGGAAAGTCAAGCCTGTCATTAACATCTCCATGGCTACATCACGCTTGCATGGTATGGATCCAGTAGGATGTACATATTACCTCCAGCTCCCCATCCACATACCTAATTCCCATTCTTCTAATGGAAACCAGGGTGCAATGAGATAAAAATTAATTCAAACAGAGGTGTGTGGTCCGTTCTCTATTTTATCTCAATAAGCAGTTGAGCATAAGCAAATCTCACAGTTTTGTCACTTTTGTGTCTAAGTGATTGAGGTTTTTGGTCCTCACAGGCTATTATAAGAGGCAGCTGGAAAGCGATTAAGGAGGAGGTAAGATCTGAATCCCATAGACTTTAGTATACTGTACTTGACAAAATGAATGTGCTTCGTCTATTCACTAGGTATATGACCTTAACATTTTTACATCATCATGAATTTTATGAGGAAAAGGGAGTAATTTTTTTCCCTTCATATAATGGTGTTAGCTTTTATTTAGTATTTGCCCAAACTTGCTCTCCTTGCAAAATATTCCTACAAAATAGCTGGAAGAGCTACTTTGGAATCAAAACCATTTCTGCTGGATAGAACAAATGGCAGGATATGCTTGAAGAGTTACATGTCTGGCAGTTGCCACTGAGGATAAAGCATATAATGTTAATTCTCAGCATGCATCACGGTGGAATTCAAGCTCAGCTGAACAGAGTTGCAGGTATGCTTGTCTACCTTTGGGCTGTTCAACCTGACAGTGCTGTGTACCATAGCTTTACATTCAGACATGTTTTGTTCTTTTCAGTAAGGAAATCCTGAATAAAGGATTGATGGCATTGTTCATTTGAATCAGTAAGCAAACTATTAACAGGACATGACTGGGCCAAGTATTCCACAAGTTTCAAGTTTTATTGTAATCTACTTTTAAAACAGAAACAGAAAAAATATTTTGGTTTTCCTAAGGTTCCAGATGAAAGGATTTAAAATAAATATACATTTTAATTGAATGAGAACCTAAGAAAAGAATGTCAAACTTCTCAGATAAAATGAGAGACTCCTGTGCTTATATATGAAGATGTGTGTGACACTGCAGAGCTCAAAACTTTTACTCTTTCTTTATGAATTCTTTGGCTGGATATAGGTCAATAAATTTTAAAATGCCACAGCAAGAAACTGTCTACATCATGTAACTACTCTACCTATAATGTCGATGCAGCTGGAATGATACTAGGTATACCTTTGGCCTGGGCCTGCTATCACTATGCCGAGTTGTTTCAGACATGATTCAGAAGTCAGCATAGTCAGGGATCATGGCTATGTGATCCTTCTACTTAGCATAATGCTCTTCCTGGATTTTACCTTGGACCTTCATGAAAATGCTGTGTGAAAAGGTGTTTGGTTAATTACAAAAGCAAATGACTTTTCTGTGTTGCAGAGTAAAAGAGAATACAAGTATGTTTGTGGTAAAGCCATGAAGCTTAGGTTTGGGATCAGAAAACCCTGGCAGTTAGAGTCTCTATGGGTTGCCAATTTGCTTATTTTGTGTCTTCTGACTCTCCTTTTTCCAGACCCAGCCATGAAGCTGTAGCAAACAGCATGGGAGCCACAGACACCTGAAATGATCCCACCACACTCCCTTAAGCAGGCGTAGCCATAGGGTGGACAAGTAGATGTTTGCTTTCATGAAAGACCTCCATAGCGCACTGGTGAACACCAGAATATGTAAGATCTTGTGTACTTCTGTCTGTGGTTACACTGAAACTCTCTGGAAGATTAATCTTTATCAATTAAACAGGCTAATTTAAACAAGATTTGTTCAATTGCATTAAACCATTATGTGGATATTCTTATATTATTATTATTATACTCTTAGTCTTTTCCATATTATTACTCTTATTGCTATTCTTAACAAAAATGTTCTTAATTCACTTTACTCTCATTCATGTTGGAACTAATTTAAGCTCAGTCGAAATAACTGTATTTCAAGCCCAAATAAAGATATCTACACAGAGATTAAAATGATTTTACTAATCCACTTGTAATGTTAATTTTGCCAAATTTTCCTGGTTGTTCCAGTGTAGAAAAAGAAAAAAAAAAAAAAATAAAGACTTCTTCCAGAATGAGAAAAATGGTAATAATAATGGATGTTCAGCTTCCTGAGTGGAATCCTGCAACACTAAGTTGTGAAAGATCTCTGCAAGTGTTTTTCTAAGGGTGAGAAAAGTCAAAATGACAACATTGTAAGGGACAAGCCTAAAATAGGGCTTTGGCAAATTATGTAGCAAGACATAATAAATTTATCATTAAAATATTGTCTTTGACATAAATTATTCCTAATGTAACATGTAAAAAAATGGACATTAAAACTATATATACTTAAAAACGTTATTCTAGTTTTCCAAAGCTCCATGGAAGTGTGAAGAAAAGAATTAGAAGCAGTTGAAAATGGGAAATTTGTGGAAGTCATTGGAGACTAACAGTATCTTATGCTTTTTTTCCCAGACAAAGAAAGCAAAACATTGCATTTTCACTTGAATGTTAATTTAAAAAAAAAAAAAGTAATTATGAAGACACAGACTTAAGTAAATTGAATCACAACTAAAAGATAAAATTCAAGATGAAAATGAGACAGCTATGGATCTCTTCATAATTTGCTTGAAATAAATATGTTATTCCATTGATTTGGAGTAAATTTTTACTTGATTCTATCTATTTTTTATTTTTAAAAAAACAATAACTGTAACAATTGGTTCTAAGTCAGGACTGTGGTGTAACAGATATCTTAAACACACAGTAGAAAGAAAACACCCAGCAGAACCCAGTGTAATTATAATGCAAATTATACAAAGATACAAATATATAAGATACAAATTATATAGGAATGAAGTACATTGTGCTTAAAACTAGTCAAAGTGTTCACAAGGGGGTAAGCATTGCTTATTTGATTAACTGTTTAACATTCAACAGACTACATTGAAAATGTAATTATGTACATGTTATACTGTAACACTGGCCACAGAGCACTAAAATTCTATGTCTCTGTCTAAAAGAAAAAGGGAAGAAAACAACAGTATAATAACATGTAACTTTCAAAATGAGAACTACCAGAACATGACAAAGCTTTTTCAAAGGAAATTAGAAAGAACAATTAAAAGACTGGGTGTTTGCAGATAACATGACAGACTGTTTAAAGATACTATATTAAGAGTTTGGAGTAACTGTATACCACTTATCAAAAACACTTTTAAAGGACAGAAAAATAGCCATTATGGTGAAACAGAAGAATAAAGGAGGCCATTAGAAGTAAAAAGATACTTTTTTAAAAGTCATCATTATGTGTAAACTAGGAAGAAAAAAAATGCATCAAGTCAGACAAATAAAGTGTTACAATACTGTAGAGAAGGATAGAAAGTATTTCAAAGATAATTTGTTCATGATACAGCAAGTAATGAGGAGAAATTTTACCAAAAAAAAAATAAATGGAAGTGTGTCAGAGGATCAAACAGTGGCTGACAGAAGATCAGCATATAATACAACACTGAAAGAAGATCAATTAACTACCCCTCAAAAAAAAAAAAAAAAAAAAAAAAGAATGAGAGACAGACTAGAGTGCAGTGCAGTTATTTTGGAGATAATGGGTCATAAAAATTGCCTGCAACTAAAAGATTCATAGACTACATTTTAGAGAAAATTGACTCCTTACAAATCATCAGAACATATGGAACCCAAATATTAAATCGGAGCATTGTAACAACATCTCTTGTATTATCTTTGGTATGAAACAAATGACAGTAGTAAAATCTAAGAGTGATTATGATAAACTGCAGAGAGTTGTCATGTTATTGGATGACCAGAAAAAACGACACATGAGATCCAGTGTGAACAATGTACAGGAATGTACTTTATGAGAAATAGTAACTCTCAGTGAAAAAACTATGGATTATAAACCAGACCTTTATGTTATTCTGAGCAGTGAAATGAAGATATCAGCTCATAGCTCATCAAGAGATCAGCTAGAACAAGAAGAAACCTTGGAAAAGGAACAGAGATTAAAAGACAAAACCACATTTGTTTAAATCTATGACTACTGTGTCTGCACTTCAGTATGCAGTTCTGCTCATAACAGCTTCAAAAGAATATAATAGACCTGGAAAGATCCGAAAAAAAAAGACAGCAAAGATGATCAAAGTTATGAAAAGGCTTTCGTAAAAGAAGAGATTATATAGACTAAGATTTTTTAGCTTGGAGAAAACACAACAAAGGGAAAACATTAAAAGATTTTTAAATAATGATTGTCACTGAAAAGATTAATAGGAAATTATTATTTACTGTTTTTCCTATAGCAAGAACTAGGCACTGCCAATGAAATTATCAGGTGGTAGGCTTCAATCAAGAGAAACATGTTTGTACACACACCTAAGTAAGTTGTGGAGATCATTGTACAGGGCATTATATATGTTCAGCATCTATGACATAATTAGACAAATTAATGGAACAAAAATCCACATATAAAATGTCTTTTGTTTCTTTGTTTGTTTTCATTCTTTTCTTTAGACTCAATTACACAGAGTAATTTAATTGCCCTAAAGTCTTTGTGCAATTGCTGGAGTGACAGAAATTTCACAAGGTGACTTGGATGTTACATCTAGATGGACAATTGAATTACCTCTGGCTGGTATAACTGAAGGGCATACATATGGTATAGTTGCCATGATGAGTTGTAGATTAACTTACCCATCTCAACCCTTTCTAGTCAAGGCTGTTTTCATGTTTTTAAATTTCTACTGATTAATATCTTACATACTAACGGAAACATTTAAATCAGTATGGTAGTTGCTGGATCAGTGCTTCCACTGCACCTTCCCAGCAATTTTTATTACTCTTGCTTTCACATCCATTATTCTGAATGTCAACGGAGCTATTTTTAAATACTAGCTTAGTTCAGTTTAAGAAAATATATTAAAATATCTACAGCAGAAAAATTTAAATAATTCCTTATTAAGAATTTAACTTCATAAAATCAAATGCCAATGTAACTAACTGTATGACTGCTCCAGATAAGATGCTTTTTACAGGAGTGACATTTTACGCTCTATGCTAGAATAGTGTTATTGAAAAAAACAGATGGGACCAGAATTCTGAAAATTCACAGAAATAATCAGTTAAATATTTTAAGTGTCCAGTAGAAAATTTTGCTGCCCCTTCAACATTTTTTAATGCAATCACTACTCTTACTAATGTATTGTTTTAAGCTGAAATTCCTTCCTTTTCAAAATCTCATCTGGTCTAATGTTTTCAGCAATAGAATAAGTATAACAATTAATTCTTACATTACAAAAAATTTTTGAGATTATTTTGTATGAAAGGAAATAAAAAACTCAGTTATCTTTCAAAAAGTTGAGCAGTCTATAGCTCAAATGAGAAACAATATTAAAGGACTTAATTGGTCTTTATTGACTGTATTGATACATAATAGTACTAGACAACAAATAGAGAAATGAAAAGCTGTTTAAAGCTGTAAATTAAAGTTCGATACTACTTCTGGTAATGCACACTTTTGTCTTCTCATTTTGTAAACTAGCTAATAGAGGAATGTTTTGTGAAATACAAATTTAACTCTAAACAGCAAAGCATAATTTTTTTATAATAGGATCTTAATTGGAGTGACCTGTTCTATAACTGCTGAAATAGAAATTTATGACCATTAAAAACTTCCTACTTATGCCTTCACAAAAATCTTGGGGTTTTCAGTCATAAAATAGGTAGGTTTCTTTTGTTTATTTGTTTGTTTTATAAATGTATTCTCCATCTTGACTTCCTCTGTAAACATTGGATTTTGTTTTTTATCTTTTGGTTTTTTTTTTTTTAAAGATGAATTGTGAGTTCAATAAGAAAAAAGGAAAAATAAAAACATCACAAGGAAGTAGTCAAATTTCCTAAACTAACTACCTTTGAGGGAGGGGACACAAAAATTCTTATGAGATGTTTACTCCACTACTTTTTTGTCAGTCAACAAAGTTGAAATAACAAACACTAATGTAAAGGCAGTCAAGGATATCTGACTGACATACAACATATAAGATTTACTCCCTGAGATTTTTCTGATGGGCATTTATAAAGTTAAATAATTGTTAGCAGCGTTACTATGAACATGAGAAGGTATGGAACACTCTTGACATTTCCATTCAGTTTGCCAAAGGTGTAGCTCAATCTTTGTCTCTGTCAGCCTTGTAAGAAAGTAGATTATGTTCATGATTAATAACACTGATGCTGAATAGCAACTTGTGAGGCCAGATCTATATTGTATTGCTGGCAAAGCTATGTCATCTAGAAGTGTGAAAAAAATGACAGCCTCAGTTCACACAACTATCTGGCAGAAAATTCTGACGTTCACATAGCTATGTGAATATATATTTAGTTTAGTCTGTCTCTTTCAGGGACACAGTGCATAAAGGTTAGAAGGATAGTTCTTTGTGCAAGCCTGTGCAAGATCTCCAGCAGCTGTCTCTGGTGATGGACTGGAAATGAGAGTGGCAGGTATACTCCTGCAGCTAAATCTCACCTTACAATCAATAATGGCACACACTGCAATGGATCTGATACAACAGGATAGACCCAAAGTATCTTAAGTAAATATTTTCTTAGATTTAATAGGATTGTTACTGTATGTTTATGAAATGCCACTTGATTCTTAAATATATTTGCCAGGGATTAACAGCTATTCCAGAATCCATTGCTATTTAATGAACATACAAGAACTGTGTTAGATGTAATAAGAAGGTAGGTTTAATAAGATCATGAGTTACTACGACTCATCAAATGATAAAAATTTACTGAAGATTAACACTGTGTAAGGTACAGATCTCTTATATAGAGGTTAATCCTTGAACTAATATGTTTTTATTCATGCTTTGGTATTTAATTAACTAAAATTATCATAGTTCCAGTGGTCAGATAAATATGTTAATTTATTTTGATTTTAAGTAAAGATCCATGAAATCTAAGACCATCATTTTCCTTTACTGTGAGTCAGTAACGCATTTCAGCATATAGGGCTCTTTAGAAGCCACAGTACAAGCTGATCTCAGATTCTAATTTTAGCCCTCCAAAACACTATTCTTTGTTGTTTCTGTAACCAGAAATTTGGTCAAAATTAAAAATTTAAAATAAAAGACAAATACATGGATAATTAAGCCAAGCATCAAAAACTAGGAACCTTACATAGGCCCCCAATTTTGTGAGGGAAGAAACAGTTCCCAGCTGTGACTACTTTGAAGACAGAACAACGGCTGTGCAAAGAGAAATTGTGTTTCACACACAGAAGGAGATTTACCTCCTCCACACCATGACTCTTGTGAAATAAGACAGATTTGCTGAATAAATTAATGATGGTGTCTTCAGAATAAACTTGGTCTGGAAAGATTAACATGGAACACAGAAGACAAAAAGTTGGAATAACAATGGCCAGTGTGACAAAATTTGGTTTCTGAAAAAAAAGAGAACTGCAATTCATACTTCATAGCTTTATATATCAACAATTATTGAACTACACTTGAATTAGTCATCTTTTTTTTTTTACTGACAGTAGTGAGGAATTGAGCATTCGATGCTGTGATGAAATGAAAATAGGTCAAATGAATCATGCTTCAGAAGTAACTATTGCTCTCCTCATTAATTCTAAAGTGCTCATCAACTAATTAACGATAAAGAATCAGAGTAATTTGCTTAGAGATAGGTAAGATGGCAGATGAAATGGTAGAGACAATGCTCCTGAGAACTTATGACTGCTTTTTCCTTCAATAAGGTTGAAAATGTAAAGGTTTGGGATGTTAAGATTTAATTTTCTTTTCTTAATGAACAAAACCTTGAAGTTTACGTTTTCCAGCTGCCTGGTATTTATAGAGAAAATCTAAGCCTTGGTTGTTAATGTATTTTGGAAAAGTAAAATTCATTCTAAATGAAGATACCATTATCTTCTCTTTCCTGTATTTCATTAAGACTTTGAAGAGTATTTTTATCTGCCTTGAACTTAACAATCTTTAAACTTTTGTTATATTTTCCAGAGTGTTGTGTTTACATATCTGGCTGGTAAATTGAACAAAGGTAGTAAATCTCTAACTAAAAGTACCATCATACATATTTTGAGGAAATATTTTAGTTTTCGTTCAGCAACAAAAGCTTATGCAAAAGAATGGTTACCTGATATGGGATTATTACTATTTTTTAATATTTCATTTATTACAATAAAGGAATACCATACTATGATGGTCCGAAATGAACAAGGTGGTACAGTTCTACCGACTCTGATGAAAAAAAAAAAACAAGCACTTGTATAATATGGAGTGCATTCCAGTTTAGGATTATTCAATTGCAATTAGTCTCTAAGAAAAATTAAAATTCTGATCACTTTTGGCAGATAACAAGCGCACTCTACATCAAACAGTAGGGTCTTTTCTTGTTTCTTTAGAAATCTGAGTGTGTTTTGATTGTTTGCTTTTTTTTCTACTCATTGTTATGTTATCTTCCCATGGCTTAAGCTAATATTTTTTTTTCTGTACCTCTTTCCTTTTCTGTCTTTCCATACTTTTGCATATCAGAAAAAATAATAAAGTTTATAATAAGAAAAGCAACTTCATGGTGCTTGTCTTTCAAACATGTTTGTAAAAATGTTTAAGATAAGAGTCGCCTTTGTAATAATCAATGAACCAGCTACTGTTGTCATGTATACTTGTGAAAAGCTGCAAAGATGTAATAAATTTACAATGATCTGTAATCCTGTGAATCTATGTCTTTAAAGAATTTAGAGAAATGTCTAGGTTTTAAATATTTTTTACTTCGAATAGTAGCTTATTTTGTATGACTTAAGGAGGTTAGACGTCTCCCAAAATAACTGTAAAATAATAGTGAATTAGTGATGTGATAAGATCTCTTAAAAGCAGGAGGAAGATGGGTTCCAAATTTTCACTGATCATCACAACTGTGTTTGAGAGACCCTTTTCTTGTGTCAAGATTCTAGCAATATATTTCTGCTAGAAATTTAAAATAAAGGAAAAATCAATAAGAAGGAATAAACAGACTAAGAATATTTTCAGTAACTCTGTGTAAAGAAAAAATATCCATAGGCGAAATTTACAACTTTTATAACAATACATTAATAGCTAGGCTTACCAACGCATGAGATTTTATTTTCACAATAAATATCACGAAGCAAGAAAATTTTGAGATAAGATTTATTTCAGAAGTTGATACTACTTAAATTCAATTTTTATCTTCCAATAACAGTAAAATGATAACCAAGGTAATTTTTACTACTTTCTTTAACATTTTTAACACTTCTGTTCAAAATTTACATTTTTATTATTGTGGGGTTGTTTTCATTTGAAAATTGGAATAAATGTTAATTGTAAGTGTCCTGAGTTAATATAATAGTGCTCATTTTGGAGACAGTTGCAAGGTAGAATGTATTTTACCATGCATCACTATGTGAACTTTCCTGTGTAATTCCATCTAAATAATATGTTTTGAGAATTCCCTTTTATATCATAACCCTGATAACTATTTTACATTATCATATGATATTTTCAATGATTTAAGGATATGCAGTACCAAATTTATATTGTCTTTTTAATTTTTAGGGTCTCATTTGTTACTCTTCAGAAGCAAAAAGCTGCTACAGCACACTGGCAAGTCTTTCCCCATTCCTCTGTACTCCATGCATTTCCCCTCAAAAAGGCTTTTCTTTCTTACCCGGGGTCCAGACAGGTATTGTTGGGTCATAAAAATTTGAACTGAGAAAAGAAGAGAAAATAAAATGATACCTGACATAACTCAGGTTCACATTCAGCTTTCTCTGTTGTATAATGTAAACACAAACCTTACAAATATTTTCGTCGAGCTGTTTTAATTTGCTGTCTTAAAAAATATTCAATGATGAGGAAATACTAAGGCTATAAAGGAAAACAAGTTGATTTCGTAGACTATTTGCATTTTTTTTCATGGAGAAAAATATTGCTCCTTTTTAAGAGTAGCCACCCAAAAATGACACGTTATCAGGACTACATATGGTATTTCACATTACAAGTGCAAAATTTCTACTGTAAGTAAAATATTCCTGTAGAGATGTAAAGCAGGTACTTTCTGAAATTCTTATAAAGGCACAGTATGAATTTTATATACCTGAGGTGAGGAAAAGGTCTTTCTTCTTTAAATTACTAGTAATTTTGGATAAACATAGACTGATATCCTTTTTATATGACCTTTGCTTATAACAAAATATCATAGAGATAAGACACGGAACCCTCACTTTAAGCCAGACTATTAAAGCAGGAAAGAAATGCCACATACTAAAACTAAGCACATACATGCAGTGCAAGACTATGCATATGCAGCAGCAAAGACTGGTCTAGTACATGCTTTCCTAGGTCACACAGGTGGCAGATGTTCTGCAAAAGTCTCTTCACAGGGTCAGAAGAGACATAATTTTGCTTCTGTGCTTTTGTTACTTTGTATGTTTGATTCAGAGTTTGTAAGATGGATTGGGCTGTGTAACTGTTTAGAGATCATGTCAATGTACAACCTCAATTGCACTTTTTTCTCTAGGAACTTCATTTGTTTCTTCAAGTAAATATTGGGTCAGATAATAAAGTCTTATATGAATAATTTAACTCAAAACTATAAGAAATATTTAAATTGGTATGCTACCCTCTAAAAATTCAAGGTGCACATCTCTGTAATATTTAAGCAGACACTGCAATTATGTCATTATATGTATGTTGTATATCTATATATAAACAATATATGTACAGTGCTATGCATCATGAGCTATCTAGTAAAACCTTCAGTTTTTTAAGTACTATTTTTCAACTCTATATTTTAGATTGACAGCTTTTGCCTCAGAATTATTATACTTTCTCAAAACAAGATTTATGATGAAAATAACATTTTATGCAAATACATTTGTGAATTGCTCTCATATTTGCAGTTTTAAAACAAGCATAAAATATTTTAAAGCTTTCAGTTTTTCTTACTGCTAAGATACAGACTTATACAGACTATGAAATAAAATTTTCAGGGACGTCAGTTAATGATGTATGTGTTTATACATATTAATATGTTCACATATAAATGCACACATTACATGTACAGTATTAATAATAAAAAATAATAAAATATAAGGGTTTTGGCCTATAGTCACATGAATATCTCCATTGAATTATGAGACAGTTTATGTATAAAAAAACTGGAAGAAAAATGTCCTAAATTTAAAAAATACTTTTTCTTGTCTTAAATAAAGGGATTTTCTCTGTTCCACAGTATGACTTGTTTATACTGGGCATATGCTCCTCTCCATTTCATGCTGCAAAGGGGAGCAGATGGAATTAAATATAGCTTGGCATGCAACAGAGGGGCAGACATGGAGCAGTATTTTTTAGTACCATGCAGGCTCTACCACCTCCATATACATTAGAGATGAAACACAAAGACTGGCATGTCACCTTCAGGAAAGGGTAGTAGTCAGAGAACATCTGTTATACATGCAGTGTTCCCTGTAGAAAGAACTGAAACATGATGAAATATGCATCAAAAGTTCCCTGTGCACTGAAGTACATTAAGTCCCTTTCAAACTATATGAAGCCCGCTTCGGGAAGGGAGGTTATTTGAGTACGGCAGCTGGAACAGGAGAAAACAGCAACATGGAATGGAAACCAGCTGTTCCGCCATTCTGGAAATCAGAATGGGCAGTAGGCACACAGAGGCTGATGTTCAGAGAGTAGATAAAGTTTAACAGAGCAGTAGTTAGTTAATCATGCTGCAACTCTGCCTCTGAGCAGTGTCCATATTAAATGCTAAGTGCTATTATATTCTATCAGGGATTCTTCTGGTGAAGTACTACATAATCCACATTCCCTGCAATTCTCTAATAATTCTCTAATTCTCTAATAATTCTCTAATGTAAAAGACATTCACAGACAAAAGGCTGCAGAACAGGCAGAATAAGTCAGTGCAAGAACTCCTTTTCAGTATATTTTACTCAGGACTATACAGCATATCACATCATCAGATTTAATTATGGCATCATAAAGAGCAGGGTTAGAGTGGATCCTTAGGCCCTAGGTAAGTTAAAATAAATCTAGATTACCACTGATAAATGTATATTTAACCTGTTTTTAAAAACCTCCAGGAAGGAGGATTCTTTAACTTACATGGGTAGCTTGGCTTAGTTCCTAGCTGTCTGTATGTCAATGTTCTCCTTCATATGTAACCCAAATAGCTCTTCCAGCAAATTAAACAAAAAGAAAAGGAAATAAAAAGCAATTACCATCCTATTTATAATCACTTTTTATATATACAAAGACTTTTATTATGTTTCCCCTCAGACTTTGTTCATTTAAATAAAGACAAATTCTAAACAAACACTTCTAAACTTCACCCATAGGCCATGATTCAGAAGCTGTTATTTTCTGCTGTTATTGTACCTCTTTGTTGATTTTGAATTTATCCAAATCTTCCTTAAAAAAATATCCCTACAAACTAAGTAGAGTGTCTGTGTCACTAATTAGAGTGGGCTGCAACTCTGGCCCAAACCCAATTATATCACTCCCTCTGGAAACCAAAGCATAGGAGAAAAGAGTCGGGGGAAAAAAAGAAAAAAAAAGATTGGATTACTGTACACAGAAATAAGGAGATATTCTTTGCTCTAGAAGAGTAAATTACAACTTGTGTTATTCCAAATGAAGCATTGCTGAATGGAATAATTAAGTCCTATCTCTTATTTAAGACATTTCCATTTTGTTTTCCCCAGCTAGACATAAAATTAGATTAGAGTCCAAGTTCAGATTTTCAACTACTGTGCATCAGTTTTACAGTAACCCCATATGCAGATTATTCTCATTTTTTAGGTAATAAGAGTGTGGCTGGAATACACAACAGGATTGTATTAAAACTTGACTACTATCATTGTTTATCGCATCTGTATTTTCTGCTGACACAATAAAAGGAGAATCATACAATGATGATTTAAAATGAGAAAGAAGAAGATGTATTTATTTTAATTGTCTCATATATAACTGAATAAACACACTCTAGTGCATATATATATATGTGTGTGTGTTTTTAAAATATAATTCTGTGCAAGCTTAACTAAAAGAAAACCTAAAGTACACCATCCAAAGACAATTTCAAACATATTACGATGCAAGAATAGACTGTATAAGTCCTTTTACAATAGTTTCCATGATATTAAATATCCATCCAATATCTGAATATATGTCCTAAAATATTGATTAACAAAAGCAAGCAAAAACAGAGAACATCCATTTACCACCCAGGGAAATGCATAAAATCTGAAACAGTGAAAACTATCTATCTTCTGATTTCCTTGTTTCAAAAGTTGTTGATCTTTCTATGCCTCCACTTTTCTTTCAATTTATGAAAAGAATCTGAAAAGAAGAAATGTTAGCTAAAGATAATGATTTTGACATCGAAGGGCCTCATCTTATTGAAAACTGCAAATCCTTCTCTTGCTCTTCTAGTGGGAATAAAGTAAAAAGATATCTTACGGATTCTAAGCCTTCCAAGAACAAACTGCAGTACAATGATGTGCTCAGCCCCAGGAAAGGCTGTGTCAAAATGAAGAGTACAGAAAGGAAGTAATGAGATTTACACTAGTGACAGGGGAGGGATATTCTGCTTTGTTGCTTCTAAAGTATAATCACAAAGAAATGAACACCAACAGATACAGCACCTAAATATCAGAATTTGCACTCACATCTCAGATATAAGAGTTACTATAACAGAATGGTCATTTGAAGTGCTTATTATGCATCAGTTTGCAATTAATGTCATTAAAGAATACTCTTCTGAAATTTACTAATACTTTTATTTGTACAATCTCAAACTTTTAAGTTGTCAGTAATGATTTGTCTGAATTGATTCTATCGTGAAGCTTCTAATGAAAACAAAATGCAGGGGAAAAATATAGATTATTTTAAACCACTGAATTAATTTTTAACTATAAAATAGGTAGAAATAATGAGGAGGGAAGCGGAGAAAAGGAATTGCCTGAAAGATGGTAGCATAAAACACCAAATGATGCACAGATGTAACTGTCCTGAATGGCTATAATCCCTTTGTGTCAATGTGACATCTTTTGTGTGTTTACAGATGCATAAGTTCTTTCTGCAGTTTTTTAAATACTCCTAATTTGTGGCAAAATACATTAATTGAATGTGGGATATGCTATTCACAAAACTTCACTGCTACCAGATAGATGATGATGATAATCTGTCAGATGCTGGAACATGCACCTGATTAAAAACCTGGTTTGGCAGAACTCAACTCCAATTGAAAAGCAGGATAATAGGCAATAACAGGCAACAATAATAGGCTAAGATAGTCTGATACAAAGTGCATTCACTGTCAGTTTAGCTGCCAGAATGTTTACACTGCTTTTCTAGTTTGTACCAATGAAGGCAGATAAGTAAGTAGTTGAGGCATTAAGCTAATCCATCCCTTCTCCATTAGGATGCCATTTCATTTATTTTCTGATTTCTTTTAAGACAAACACCTGTTTCTTCAAACTTCTCCTTCCTCACCTGGATAGCCTTGCTTGAAATCCAAAGCTGCTCATGTACATATAAGGGAACACACTGCAGAGAGAAGCTATATCTCTGAACACTTCCGTCCCTAACAAGAAAGTACCAAATAAAATGGACTCTGCTTTGAAGCATACCTGACTATCATTCAACTTGACACCACACAGTGTCGCTCACAAATCTAGACTCAATATTGAAATAACTGAAATGTAAAAAGTGAACCTAAATTGATCCGTAGATTAGTAGATAGTCTAAAAATAAATCATAAAACCAGAACGATATTCAACATAACTGCAACAGAGAGAAAAAAAATAATCTTTAATCCTCTGAGCAAATAAAAGTTGGTAGATACATTGTTTTGCACAAATCCATTTTACCATTTGCTCATTATGTAATACAGCAACAGATATGTCATAAATTACTGGATATTAACATGAGAAAGGTTATGACAATCATCTGTACAGCAAAGGCAATTGACCTGTATTCCTCTCTCTCATTCATCAGCTCAGGTTCAAAGGGAGACTATTATTCTAATCTCTCAAAAAATGGCATTAGAGAACATTTCCATAGCCTAGCTTAGCCTGGGTAAAGAAGTCTTGCAAAAGTGTTACCTAGATCATCTTTAAATGAGTGTTTGAGAACAAGGCACTTAAAACATTTAAAACTTTTATGAGTACTCCTCTGACTAGAAGTGAAATATATTAATTTAAAAGTGTAATACCAATAGAACTTACAATATTAAATTTCAACAAGGATTTCATGAGAAAGATGAGATGAATAACAATGCTGCTAATTCTCTTAAATTTAGAACTACTGTTTCACTGGCCAAGGTACTCACCACAGAAAAGTAGCAAAGAAGTACTGGCAGTGCCTTAAATGTCATAATGAATTTGTTAAGCTCACTGGAAAGAACACCAAGTAAATATAAATATGGTATTATTCTTCATAAAAGTTTTTTTCTCCTAAATTAAAAAATCCTACTATTAGAATGAGACCAAAATAAAATAACAAACATGGTCAATCAGAAGCAGCCACAGAATAGATGTGAGTTCATCAATGTCATCAAATCATCAGTAGTCTTTGACCTATGCTAGTCTTCATCTACAATCACACATGTGCTTGCACAAAGCACAGAAGACAAAATAAGAAAAAAAAAAAAGATAGAGCAGAATACTTGGAAAATAACAAAAGAGGAATTATCTTTTATGTGGGCTTCACCTAATTGTGTTCAGAATTTACGGTTCTAGAAACGGATACTACTCTTAAGTCATACTACGAAAAGGAAAGAGACTTCCAATACAACTAAGCTACTCTTCTAGATTTCCTGGATAACATTTAATCAGATAAAAGGGAAGAATGATTATCGATAGCATCAAAGTCCTGACATGCAATTTAGCATCTTACCTAATCATGTTAGCAGTAAGCAAGTTGGAAGGGACAATAGTCTTGGACATAAAGACTTACAGGTGGTGTAAGAACAAATAGTGCAGTCTGACAGCTATTCATGTTCTGAGCACAGAGAGAATGTGATAGGACATGCTCTGCCCAGGGAAAAAAAGTGAGAAAG
The DNA here is from genome assembly GCA_013401255.1 of Urocolius indicus. Classification (NCBI taxonomy): domain Eukaryota; kingdom Metazoa; phylum Chordata; class Aves; order Coliiformes; family Coliidae; genus Urocolius; species Urocolius indicus. The sequence continues at coordinate 247,414 of WBNH01005185.1, read as the reverse complement.
AAATGTTAAATAAAATATTTCACAGGTTGTGTCAGCTTAGGGGAATGCCCAGCCTGCATCACTTTCTCAGTGGAGGCGATCACCAGCTGTGACAACTTAGAAAATAAATATTTCTCAACAATCTTATTTTTCCATTACCTCATTAAGCTGATGTACTCATAAAAGAGCTCATCATCCCCAATGGCATGGAAAGCATTGGTGATGATGTCAGACAGCAGAAATTTCCTTGATAAACTTTCTCCACTTATCAGTATAGAATGATTTCCACTCAATTAAACAGAATTATCCTACAGACTCAAGCAAGATTATAACAAGAAAATCAATAGATAGCTCACAAAAAAATCTTGGTAAAAAAAAATCTGAGAATTTTTGCTCTGTTTTGAATAGATAATGCAGAATACTCAATTTCAAGGATTGTTTTTGTTTAGAAATTGAGAATATAATTGCACAAGTTATTATCGACCTAATGTGTTCAGTGGACAAACTCAAGAGTTAACAGTATTCATAGAGATTCTATAACACTGAAACATTTTTCATTCCTAAAACTGTTACATACAGGACTGCATTAGTAGCAATGATGAAGAAAGAAGTATTTTATTTTTAATATCTATTTCTTAGTTTGGTTTGGTTTGTTTTTTTTTTTTTTTCCTGAAGATACATTCTAACCCTTTTATACTAGTCACTTGTGTCTTAGATTAAAGTGGTATTGTTCTAAAGAGAAGCTTGATGAGTAATACAAGTCTTCTAGTAATCTCTGACACCAACGCTGAAGTTTTCTTTTACCCGTTCTCCAAGGAGGTGCCTCTATTTTTTGTTTATTCTCATGGTCTGTTAACTGAGGCACTACCACATGCAGAAATGCCCCCTCTATGGAATACAGGTGTGAATGGCAAGAAAACATGTCGAAAGAAAGATGCAATGCACAGTGCAAAAACAAAAACTCAACCACAAAGCTACAAAATTTGAGAATACATAATCCCTTGGATATATTTGACAATGACATGAAAATATAGTTTTATGTTAAAGACAGAAAACACTGGTGGAAAATAAACAAAACAAATACACCAATATAAAACAAACAAATGAAAAGGAAGGAAAAATTCCTGGGAAACTATAACAAAGATGATTTGTGAGTAACTACAAAAAAGTCCATAACTCTATGTTGTTTTACTGAATAAAATTAACATCTTGCTATTGTACTGCTTCCTTGTATGTATTATTTATGGTTTACATAATTTTCAGCTTCAGATATCTTTTCAAGAAATAGAGATAATTGCTGTTATTTTTCAACCGTGCTAAAGAATTATTCTGTTATTTAAACATAAAATGTGCATAATTTGTGCTACTTCAGCTGGAACAAACAGGTAACTTGGAAGATGTATTCAAAACTATTAATTCTTGTAAGACTTGAGTGATCTCAAACTGTCCAAACTACTGATGAGGTTTAAAGTCTCAGAAAAAAAAAAAAGAAAAAAGAGAAAAAGACAGGTAAACAAAACAAATCTCTCCAAACTAGGCATGTGGAATGAGCTGCTTATTAAGACAGCTGATTCAGATAGCATAAGTAAGCTTAGGAGACAGTTATTTTTATGCAGAATGTGGTCTCAGAAAAAAAGCAACGGATAACTGATAACGGATAATAGCTGAGGTAACTAAAAGGATGCGTATCTATTTTAACACAAAACTTTCTGTCTTGATAACTTTTATTGGGTTGAATTTTTTTCCCCTTTATTTCCATTAAGGCCAAGTGATAAGCTTTTGTAAGCATTTCATATTGATATCTAATTTGCATTATCTTTCCCACTTGTGTGAATGTTTACAGTCACCACCAGATAAAACTTATTATCTGGAGATATTTTCCTGGAAATAAAATATTTTAATAATAAACTTACTGAAGCTTTACCATCCACCGATTTCACTATTTTAGTGCAAATCATAAAGTAAGCTTGATTTTCTTCCATTCTATGCTGAAATCAGAAGATATAGTCTACAAAAAATATTTTTTTCAAAAAGTCTTCTGCTTCTGTTACTGATAGAAACACAACTTTTGTAACACTATAGGCACAGTTTTTGTCTCAATATGGTCATTTATTTTCAAGTTGTCTAGGCTAGCACTGCTCAAAACTGTAGTTAAACTACTAGTATTGCTATCATGCTTAGTATTGCCATGATTAGAATTGGACTTGTGACAACAGTGTTTGGAATTACATACAGAAAATGTTAGACTCAAATGTAACCCATTTTTAAATCAGGAATCTGAAGTTAACATCCTGAATTCACAGGTAATCGTGACCATTTTTCAAAAAAATGCCATAAGATCTAATAATTTCCACTGTTCTAAAAATGGACTTAATATACTTAAACAACAATAATCAAGCCTGAAACTTTACTTCAAAATAGTGAATTCCCATCCTTGTGCACAAGCCAGAATGTTGACAGAACCACAATCTGATACTGCTCCAGGCACTGCTGTGGTCCATAGTTTCTAGCAAGCTGGACATTTCCTTTTCCTGGAAAACATTTTTTCTCTGAAGAAAATTAAACATTTTTTTCTATCTAAATCACATATCATATTTCTCACCCTCCTTCAGTTTTGTTTATGAATAGAGAAAGCAATTTTGTTTATCTTCTTCCAAAAGAGAAAAGTTTGAGCTAAGATCCCTAATCTCACTAAGCTCAATGACAAGCAATCATTATTTCATTGGGAACACCACGTTGCACCACAATTGCTGCTGCAATGATCTGTAACCTGTAGGTTCACTTTTCATAATATGACAATGATTTTGTTACAATACACTTGAGATGGAAGGGTTCATACATGTAAACAAATGGCTGTCATTACCATTTGTAATTATATTTGGGGTTGAAACAAAAAAAAAAGAGAACATAAAAAAGTACTTTATCTTTTTACCCTAATTCTTTTTTCTTTTTTTTTCTCTCAGCAAAAAAAGCTCACATAGACAATCACTGCTGCAATACAGTGGCACAGTACTTAACATTCACAGTTTATGTGTTTAATAAGAATGTGAGGAATTTATGAGAGCCACTGGAGTAAGTTGTTTCTTAATGAATAGGGCTCCTTATCTAGATATAATCAGTGCAGACCTCCATATAACTCTGCATTACAATGAAAATGAGCAATAGGAATTGTTAGCTTAATCTTCTTATTAGGGTTTTTATATTTAGACCAGTATTGGGCTTGATACTTCAGACACACTGCAATATTATCAATTCTGATGTACTATCCTTTTCTAAAAAATCACATATTTAAAATGAGAAAATATTTCCTAATGAAACTTTTAAAACTCTGGAACTCTTTCATGGCTATACTTGATAGACAGAATTCCAGAGATTTTGTCTTTTTCGTACTCAAAACTATGAAAATTAGTCATTAACTGAAATAGCTTCCTAAAAAAACCCCAAAACTCTAGTACTGCATCTTTATACAGATCAATGTCGAATTACAAGCAGAGAGTTGCTGTGGCAAAAGTTCAGGGAAAAAAATAATCTTTCTAGCATTTATTACTTGGAAAATAAGGTCATATATGAGGTCAATCTTATCTATATGTACAGATTAAATTATACTGCAGTATTCTGAATATTCTACACACCAAAAAATATGTTGCAGTCTCAACTTAATCAGAAAAATTAAGGTGAACATGAATATCCTGATGACCGTGCTACAGACCAGACTGGGTTAAGAGGCAAAAAACCTAGGTGCAATTAATCAACAATTAATAAAAAGCTTGTAATATATTTTTGCTAAATTATAACCTCTTACTAAGGCTGACATATTAATAATCTTTCTATTGCCTGTAACTGAGCCATCTTCCCCACAATAAGCAAAAGTAACACTAAACATAGAAAACATTTAAAAATAGTTTAGTGATGCACTTCCATATTGCTCACAGCCTAGAAGCTATACACGAACACACACAATGCTGGAGTGCTTGGCCTATCTGATGCCTTTAAAAAAAGAAGTGTCGCTTTTGAAATCAAAGTTCTCCTAATTAGATAAAACACGTGGAAAAAAATGAATTGGACATAGAGTTTGAGAAAATAAATATGCTTGTTTGCCATAATGAATGCTCGCAGAGAGCACTGTCATTGTCCTGATACAAGTCATTTCACAGACACTCATCTTCAGTACATCCAGAGGATAGGAATGAAATTATATTTAAAATCAGATTGTAATATTATTTGACACTTGTCACACTGCTATTAATTGTGAAATCAACATTACAAATAGGAAAATGCATCCATGAAATGAAAACATCTTCTGATCCATTTTCACTTTTATCTGATATCTCAAGCCTTTTTTCCTCTTCTTCAAACTACACGAGGAATGTAAATGACTGGCACTCTTTTATCTGTTGCAGTCATGTCTAGTTTGAATTTTCAAATCATGGTTTGGCAGAGGGACTGTATATACCATATCACAGACAATGCCAGTGGAGATAAAGTATATTCTAATCATTTTAGAAAAGTACTATTTTTAAAATTTTTATTCAATTTACTTTGGATACTTGTGGTTTCATTCCATGTTCATTCTGAAAGATACTAAGCATTCTTTGCTCTGGGCTAGCTACAAGATTTACTTTTTTCTCTGACAGTATTATCAGTGGGCTATTCTACCCAGATAAACTGCAACTGCAATACTAATAGGTTTATAATGATGGTTTAAACTCTACACTGTTGTAAGCATTGGAGGCTTCACTCACCTTGTTCAAGCGGCTGGCTTTTAGCTGAAGTAGTTTTCATCTTGAGTGCCTCCCTAACAGACATGTCACAGCAGGAGCCTTTGTTAGTGTCTTGGTCACTGTCAGCCTGATCACTGTCCCCATGCCCGCTGTCCCTCAAGCTGGCTCTTTCTGGATCCTTGAACGTGGAGCTACTGAAATACATATTAAAAGAAAAAAAAAAAAGAAAAAAAAAGAAAAAAGAGAGAGAGATAGTTGTATTTACTTGTTCTAAGTTGAATTGTACTCACTGGCAAAGCAATTTTGACAAGAATGCAAATGGGGAAGCCGAGAAAGTTATTTAATAGGCCTTACCTTTGAACAAACTGCTGCCTGCTGCCCATGTAATTGGGCTCTGCGGGAAAATTGTCTGTCTGTGAAAGAGAAGGAAAAAAATACGTATAGTTGTACACTGGACAAATCTCCTGCAGAGCAACAAGATTTCCTAGAGGAGAAATGATTAATAATTCAAAAATTCCCTTAATCTTCAGATTTGTACATTTTAATTAAATTGGAAAATGCTGCCATGTAATTATGTGCTCAGAACAATTAAATGATTCTGGTCCACAAATTACCTGCTAAAGTAAACAATGAGGCTCCAATAAGTGGCATTCTCTGTTAGCAACCTGACAGATGACACTGTTTATGTTTTTTCATTAGTTAGATATTAAGACTGATGGTTATTGAGAACGAGAGAAAAATTATTTTTCCATATTACAAAAGTGAATTATTCTATAATACTAATTTTTAATCAAAATTACATAATCTGCTGGGATTCTGAAGCCCTTACTGCTGTAATACAATTTCATATATTGCTATGTTACTCTTGAATTGAGAAAAACAAATAAAAAAAAAACAAGAAAAGCTGCAGATGATTAACTGTGTGGTTTCTCAAATGTTGCTGAAAGAGTGCAAGTATGAAGATATTTGGGCTTTCTCTCTTTAATTTTCATCAGTATTAATAGCTATGTAAGAATAATGAGAATCGTATATGAAAACAAGAACATTAAATGATCATTGTAGACAAGCAATTTTTAAAAGAAGACACTTTCATTAAATCTGTCATGAGTATATTTTTAGCATCTTGAGCAAAGTAACTGTAGAAGCAGAAGTATTTACAGCATCCAGACCAACATGGAGTCCTGCCAAAGGGAACTGAATTCCCCTTGTGTCATCAGATTAAGTTCTTTGGGAGAAAGAGACTGTATCTTTCACAAAACTCTATATACTGTACATTCACACACATAACTCCTTCTTGCAGCTGACCTAGTGACAGAGCTTCTACTGTTTTCTGCATCACTTCATATCACACCACTATGCTTCACAGCAGCTATGAGTTTTACAACAGCATCTAGCTTATCAGTATCAGTCTCACATGCAGCACTCAATTAATGGAGCAGAAGGCCCAAGGTAAGGTTTAATGTCACACGACAAGTGTTTACACCAGGGACTGATCTCTTACATAATTGTTTTTTTCCTGCTACTTCCTACTTCAATTTTTTAGATTAGCATTGGTTTTATAGGGAGGTGGCAATTAGAAATATTTGCTACTTCGTATATAGTTGGAGTATTAGGGCTTGGAAAAGATACATGAAGTTACACCTGAAATATGAAGGTCACTGTTGTTTGCAACAGAAAATAGGTAGCCATCTGACAGCCTCAAGGTACATGCAAAATAAATACCATTGATATCTTGTGTAATTTAGGGAAGGAACAGAAGATGAAGAACTATCTTCTGTTTAACACGTGTTAAGTCAATTTAAGATGTACTTTCTTCTCATTTCTAGTTAAATCCATTGGTTTAAAAATTAGGATTATAGCACACGTGTTAAAGTTTTGAAGTTGTTTCTAATTTAAGTGTGGAGCACATAGCATTGTATATGTCATTACAAAAATAATCTGATGATTTATCAGTGAATTTTATTTTATGATAAACTGTACAACAGAATGAGTTTTTATTCCTCTGTTTTGAAAACAGCATCAAACACCTATACTTACAATTTTAAATTGTTTTTTATCATATCAAAATTGCATATAATTTAAAAATATGTGTATTTATATCTAACTAGAGACTTCAGCAGCATTATTAAAAGAAAAGTTTGTTAAAATTCATAAATACTGCCTAAGGCATGCAAAAAATATGCTGTGTTACAGGAGAATTGTAAAGATATGAGACATCACACTCAGTATTGTGTCATTGCTTTTTCCCAAACAACATTTCAGAAGCTGATGATTTCAGCTACAGGTATCCAAACGTTAAAAATCTAACCCCTTCAATTAGGGGACAGTTCAGTGTTTTGTGCTTTTGAAAAAGACAAGATTCAGGTTTTAGTATATGCAAATAGAATAAAATCTTGTCTTAATTTTTGATGTTTCAAGTTTTAAAATCAACCACTGAAAACAAAAAAAAACAAAAAAAAACCACAAAAAAAGAGAAGAAAACAAGGCATAAAGATAAATCTTTCAGTATTCATATGTGTAATCTCCTATATGCAGCACATTATATTTTGGAAGTAGCCTTAATTCTGCCATTTATTCTTTTCATGTCACAAAATGTAAGCTAAAGTGTCTTATGTGTAGCAAATCTACCTCATACATATATACATGCAATCATTGTGACACTCACAAAACCCAATACCATTCAACCCAAGTAAACCTTTACAGTTACAGAATTCATGTCTAGTTTCTACATCTAACATCTAAACTATAGATGCCCAGGAAAACTGACCTTACGCTTTTACTTACGTAAGACATCTGACTTCTCCTAAATACAATTGCTACTAGGATCAACATTTCCATTTTTCATGTCATTGTCAGGCAAAATGCCTGCTATAAACTGCCTTTTCATCAATTCTCTGCCATTAGAAAAGTCTGACTTTTGCCCTGGAATTAATTTTAGCACCTTCTTAAATATGGTGCCAGGAACCTGTAGATAAACTTGACCACACTAAGAACTAGTCATCTTTTTTGTTTCTGCTTTTTTAATATTATAAAAAGCACTTCTCACACCCTGGACTAGAAAAGATATAAATTTTAAAACAGATGTTCTGACCACATCTTAGCTGCCATCTGAAAGTGAGAGCTGCTTCTGAGAAATTTTGTATTTATGGTAATCATGAATGATCTTTAACTTGACAACTATTTGACCTATTTCCTTCATATTGTCTTTTTCAGCAACAGAAACACTTGTGTACCATGTTACAGTGAGTTCAGTGCTGCAAAAGAATAACTGTAAATACTTGACAGCCATATAAAGCCACAGAGCTCAGAGTTGAATACTTTTTCTTCTACTCTAAAAGCATTAGACCTCCTCCTATAAACTATAAAAGTAAGATTCTTGGGTTGAGCTGTAACAGAGCACTCTGAGATACAGGCAGCAAACAGAATTGTCTCATGTATGTTAACACCTAAAAAAAGTGGAATAATAAACCATTTTTTAATTTTAAAGCTCAGCAGTTTAGAGAAATCTTAGAAAAGTAAACATCTGCTTCACAACGGATTACAGAGAGATATGAACATGATTTTTTTAATCCCAGTTGAAGTGAGAGGTCATATACCTAAAATTTTTACACTTCAACATCTATGGCAGTGATATTACACATTTCAGCTCATGCATTAATCATATATCTTTACACCGCATAGCTGTAACTATAAGAAATGAGTAGTACCTTAAATATCTGTCAACAGCAAATAAACGGTATGTTGTTCTCTGGATATACAGCCCTTTCTAGGAAATCAAAACCACTGTGCCTCAGGTTTTTTAGGTAAGTCAGTTCAACTGGAGATAGCCATCTAAAAGCTAGTCACCTACTCTGAGGAAATTGGCTAAGATCCCTCTATAAGCAATAGAGACATACAAGAGCATCTAGCTTTAGATACATACTGCTTCTGGAAATTACTTTCACCAATAAATCAAGGAATTTAGATGACCAGTAAGATGTTCAATGTAATAGCTAAAGCTAATTAAGATGCATCCTATCAGAAGTGAATGACAGAGAATTACAATTACTGTAATAACAAAAAATTACTTGAATGCTAGCACCATTAACCTCCTGAACAAAGAATAAAACAGATTCCACTCTCGCCCACCTCCAAGAAAACCTCCAAAAAGAATGAGTCACTGGAGAAACAAAATCTCCAGAGTTAAAAAATAAAGATGTGTTTTCTGTCTGATTCCAGGTTGAGGACTGGAGTATCAATTAGGTCACCAAATACCAAGATGCAAGTACTTCAGTAGGAAGAACACATGTTCAGACAAATGGCATGTAAAACTAAAGCAAAGAAAAAGAGTTATCCACTGCCTGGTGTAGTGGTTTTTGTCTGGGCCAGCTTTAGGCAGTGGGAGGCTACAGACGTAGCTTCTTTAAATAAAGAGCTGCCAGACGATTTCCCTGTAGTTGATACAATCATAGAATCAATGGTAGGGTTGGAAGGGACCTTTAGAGATCATCTAGTCCAACCCCCCTACAGAAGCAGGCCAAACTAGATCAGGTCACATTAGGAACATGTCCAGGCAGGTCTTGAAGACTTCGAAGGAAGGAGACTCCACAACCACTCTGGGCAGCCTGTTTCACTACTCTGTCACTCTCACAGTAAAACAGTTTTTTCTTATATTGAAGCGGAACTTTTTGTGTTGCAGCTTCATCCCATTATCCCTTGTCCTGTTGCTAGATACAATAGAAAAAAGGGGTGCTCCAACCTCCTGACACCCACCATTTAGATATTTGTAAATATGAATAAGGTTCTCTCCTCAATCTCCTCTTCTCTAGACTAAGCAGCCCCAGTTCCCACAGCCTTTCCTCGTATGAAAGATGTTCCAGTCCCCTGATCATCTTGGTGGCCCTGTGCTGGGCTCTTTCCAGAAGTTCTCTCTTCCTCTTGAGCTGTGGAGCCCAGAACCGGACACAGTACTCCAGATGAGGCCTCACCAGGGAAGAGTAGAGGGGAAGAAGAGCCTCCCTTGACCTGCTGGCTACAATTTTCTGGATGCATCCCAGGATGCCATTGGCCTTCTTGGCCATGAGGGCTTATACCCATTGCCCCTATCATTGGACATCACTGAGAACAGCCTGGCTTCAACCTCCTGACATCCATCCTTTACACATTTGTAATCATTAATTAAGTCACCCCTCAGTCTCCTCCAAGCTAAAGAGCTGCAGCTGCCTCAACTTTTCATCTTAAGGGAGCTGCTCCACTGCTTTCATCATTCTTAGGGCCCTGCACTGAACTCTTTCCAGCAGTTCCCTGTCCTCCTTGAACTGAGGGGCCCAGAACTGGACACAAGATTCCAGATGCAGTCTCAAGAGAGTACAGTAAAAGAGGAGGAAAACCTCTCTCCGCCTACTCACCACACCCCTTCTAATACACCCATTGTCATACCATTGGCCTTCTTCATCATGAGGGCACATTGCTGGTTCATGGTCATCCTGCTGTCCACCAAGACTCCCTTTTCCCTACACTATTCTCTAAGAGTTCATTACCCAACCTGTACTGGTACATAGGGTTATTCTTTCCCAGATGCTAGACTCTACACTTGCCTTTGTTGAATTTCATTAAATTTCTCTCCGCACAACTCTCCAGCCTGACCAGATCTCATTGAATGGTAGCACAGTCTTCTGATGTGTCATCCACTTCCCCTAGTTTGGTGTTGTCAGCAAACTTGTTGACAGTGCCCTCTGTTTCCTCATCAAGGTTGTTAATGAATAGATTGAACAGTACCAGTCCCAGCATTGAGCCCTGAGGGACTCCACCAGATACAAGCCTTCAACTAGACCCTGCTTCATTGATCATCACTCTTTGCCTTACTTTCTTTCAACCAGTTAACAATCCGCCTCTCTACCTGATCATCCAGACCACACTTTCTCAGTGATGTCCCTATTCTTATATCGATTCACTAACCTCTTGTTATTTTTCTCTCTTCCCTGTCCAATTTAGGAGGAGGAGTGATAGAACAACTTGGTGGGCACCTGGTACCCATCCAGGGTTAAGCCACAACTCCTGGTTAGATATCAGAGAATTAAAGTCTGTGCTGTCAACCTAACTGTGCATAGCTCGTCTAGAGAAGAGGTCCTATTTTTATGTCTCATTTTCACAGATTAATTGAACTGGTTTATTTGCAATGAGAGTATGCTGTTAAACCATTCAATAGATATAACTTTTCACAATTGCTACAAGAGCCTCTTAAAAATACTTTCTTCCAGCTATCTGTCCTAATATGTGATCCTAGAGAAATTTTGAAATTTTAAGAACACTGTTATTACTGCAATGTTGCAGAAAAATTCCCGAGGATTTCTATATATATATTTAAGGAGTGTCTCAGGATGAAGCTCATAAAAAATGCCATTTTGAAAGAGATCAGAATGCACATAAAGATTCCAAAAGCTTCCAAAATTTTAGGAAAAATATTACTAGCTTTCAGAAAATATCTTAGACTGATTATATTATCTTTTTCATTAGTGAGTTGAAGAGGAGGAAAGAATAGTGAAATCAAACCTGTGCTAAATACACTTTTAGCAGTATGGAGCTTCAGATGTAACGATGTAATTGCTACAGTCTAATGATGTGACTTGTAGAATCATTTACTGGCCAGTGTTTGCATAAACAACATGTAGATCTTAGTCCAAGTGCTACTGTCAACTGTCTATAAGACCATTCATTCGATCATGTCTCATAGGGTTTGAATTTTAAGACTACAGAGGGGCCTGGATAAACTACAATTGTTGCTAAGTACTGCTCTCATATAGTGAGTTTGGAATACTGAACTTTATATCTTCAAAACAAAACCATTCAAAAGCTTCAAAGTCAACTGCTAAGGTTCTGCTATTTATTTCTAGAATATCTATGATTTCTAAAAGCTTCATTTGTAGAAAGGAAAAGTAAAAGTTATGGCCAAGAGTATAAGAAACATATTTCTCATAGAATCCATTAACTTTAAATAATTTCTTTAAACAAAAACAAGTGAAAGTTTCATGACTGGAAATTATTTGAACCAGTCTGGGCAAAGCATTACTTAGTGAATTATGGAGAACATTTTTAGCAATGGGTAGATTATTTTCTCTCTTCTTAAAAATAAATTATATGTGTTTACTTCTGTTGAAATGTTTAGAAATTTTTATAAATAAAGAAGGGTTCTACTGTGGCTCTGCACAAATATTTTTTCAAAAAAAAGTCAGGATTAAAATTAAAGTCCTATATTAATCCATTAATTTTCAGGGACTTTACTGTTTCTCAGTAAGAGAATGATAGAGAACTTTATAAGGCTTCTGCTTTCAAGAATTCCTATGAAAAGCAGGTTATCTATAAAAAATTAGATGTTCCTAGCTCTTTCCCTTTTTAATTCCGTTTAATTAAAATATTTGTTGCACCACATTTCTGAAGATTTCTAGCAATCTTTGGTATATTCCATACTATTTGAATAAAATTAGAGAAAAAAGAAAAAGTTGTCAATTCAATAGATCTCTCTCCTGAAACAAAGTCTTTTAAAATGAAGATGACTACAGAGAAAAAGACAGAGAAAGTGAGAAAAAGAGATACAGAGAAATACAATATTTAAGTATTCATGACAAATTATGCTCTGAAATATTTGTCATATTAAGGAAAGATTTATTCTAAAAGGTAACAAAAAAAGGACTTAGACATTAATCAGATTTATGAATATTAGACTACTAGAATATTCTTTTTTTTTCCTCAGAACAAGACTATGTATCACATTTTCAGAAGTGTTTCAATGCAACTCCATTTTATGTAGGTGTTCATACCTAGAATTATAATAAAGCAAAATGTCTTTGCTGACTCTTCTTTTTAATTAAATGCAAAAGAAGTATAACATCTCTCCCTTTTATCAGACTGCTATTTAACATCTCACTTAAGTAAGTATTAAAGCTTAATTCCAAGTATTCACTCTCCCCTCATGAAACAAAGATCTTATGTAATGGCAATCACTTTTGAAGGCAACATGTATTCTGCCAAATCTCATTTTGAAAGAGCAAACAATAATCATTTTGTTAGAAATAGTTGGGGTTCAACATAGTACAATTTTTCACAAATACTCTTCAGTATAAGACTGAGAGCATGTGTATATATTTAAACTGAAGTTGTAGTTTTTGATTTCACAAGACTTTCTCCACTATGTATTAGCTCAATAGCAAAAGAGGAAAAACAAAACAAAACAAAACTGGACATAAAAAGCTAATAAGTTATACTACCTCTTTTTTTGTTTTAAGAAATCTTGGCCTAATATGTGCTCTCCACTCTCTCATACTTTTGAAAATGGTTTTTTGAGACATAATTTATATGACATTTATGTATTTGAAAAGATTCACACTTGCTGAAAAACATGTATTTTGGTGTTAAAAGATCCACAGTGTGTTTGTGTGAATTTCTGACATATGTAACATTCTTCAAAAACACCTTAAAAACACAGGGCAACAAAGACAGTCAGATAAACAAGGCAATATTATTCACCAGGCTGCTGTACTCTTCCTTGAAAAGTGTTGGTAGCTCATGTTTCCTCTTTCTCTGGAATGAGGAAAAGAGATTCTGAGCTATTGAGTCAAATAAACAGAGTGACTTCTGAAAAGCGAAACTCTGGGGACAGAGACTGCCATCCTTTCTGGTAAGTGAAGGAATGCACTTTCTCCCTATATAAATGCCTAATCCATGTACTATTTTCTCTTATCAAGTACCATATTTGATTTATTGCTTAAACTTTCATATTAAGGTATTGCAGATATTTCAGTTGTGTTTGTGCTACTGGCTTAATGAAAACAATTTATTGGCTTTCTACAACAGTTTATTCTGCAATGCACAAGACACACAAAAAAAGACAGAAGCCTAGACAGTAGGGATTTAATCCAATGCAAGCATTAGAAGTCACAAGGCCCAGTCAAGCTTCCTCTTGCCTCATCAAGACTAAAGAAGTCACTCTAGAAAGACATATTTTTAAATTACTGTGGTAAAAAAGTAGATTTGACAGACAATTAAAAGATGAAGTGAAAAAAAATCAGACTATTTTTACATGAAATGAAAGATTAAAGCATTTTACTAACAACTTTGCCTCTTTATCTGTGGGAAAATTAGCTTAACCAAAGCCTTCAACTCCTTTGCCAAAGGAAATTTAGAATATGTGTTTAATGGCAGATCTCTTTCTCTAAGAAAGATGGAACTAGGAAAAAAATGTGGAAGCTAAATCCAAAATTTCCTTCTACTGAAAAGGCAATTAAGAATATTTTCTGGACCAAATTGAAATTGCTGTTTGTTTCACAATGGTTTCAGGTTTCTGAAATTAGCATGGTCTAGGAAGAGAATGTAGAAATTTGTCAAATGAGACTAGGAAAAAGTAATTATAATATGAGCTCTTAAGATGAATTACTTTTTGGAAAAGGTGCAAGATCAGAATGTTGGAAGAGATGCCAAACATCACACCACATAGAGAGCTTGAGCTGAAAACACAATAACTCTGCTTCTGCTATCACAGTATCAATAAATAAACATAATGAAATTCATGACACATTATTGCATTGCTCTGTATTGCCTCTATTCATTTAAAAATGATGAACGCATTTAAAATAATTCACAACTTGTCAAATGCTTGTGAGCAGTGCAGTTAGACTGGTGCTTTAAGAGGCATTTATGAAGATCTTATAAGAAAGCTTGATACAACTTATATCAAAATAAAGATGAAAGTATGGGAAAATGGAACAATAACTACTTCACCTGAATCTGCTAGTACAGTTGTATCCAATATATTTACACTGTTTACCAATGATATGTACTTACTGAAGCGACTTTGTCAATAAAAACCACATTAAGAACCCTTGGATAGAGCTTCACTGTCAATTAGGTTGTAGATACATTCTATTGCTCCAGTGTTCCTGTCAATTTAATATACTGGATCATATTAACAGTACTAGCTTGTCAATAAAGTAAATCTGAATCCTATTAATGGAGTTATACTATCAATATAATCGGCTTCCTATTTATTGAGCTCACAGTATTTGGGAAAGTTACGAAAAGGGATTATAAGGTTAGATTACATACATCTGCCTCTGTATTACATAAATATTTCAGGAATTGTACCCGGTTGTGTAAAGAAACATAAGTAATCACTTTTTTTCCATTACATAAATGTCAGATGACAGAATAGTATAATTGTTCACCGTTGCTAAAAAAACATTAAATCATCCTCATTTATCATGTTATGTTTCCTGCTTGCTCTAAGTAACGCTGGTTTTTTTCCTAAGACAGTATACTTGTGAGCCACACATACAGAACTTGTAAGAGATATATGCACTTCATCCCACCTGTACAACGATAGTATCTGCTTCAGAAAATAAAAGGGAAGAGATAAAGCATAATTTAGGAAAGAAAAATGAAATGCTCTACAATTTCAATTCTTATTTTGTCCTTGTGCTGTCTGTATAATCTTGGTGGAATTCAAGCTTGTAAGTATAATTCTACTGTAACAGAAACCCCTGGAAATAATTAATAAGAGGTAGTAGTTCGTGCATAAAAAAAACAGTAGAAGTTAGGCAAGCCTCCTATTTAATAGAAGCTTTAATAAAGTTGAACATTAGTTGCTTTTAACCATATTCAATATTAAATAACTACTTTTACTGGATTAGCAGAATATACAACAGATCATTAAACCTGATTATATGAAAAAAAATCTTTTGCTTAAAAAAAAAGAAAAAAGAAAAAAGTAATTGCATTGAAATGTATCATGTATTCTCTTATAAAATTAACTCTCTAGGTCTAACTTGAAAATATGGATTTAAAAAAACATGGTCCAAAATGACAGTTAAAGGTCAATGGATCAAGTTGCCAATTATGTTTTCTGGTAGCAGATGGGTGCAATGAAACCTGATGATTGAATTTGAAACGCTTTAATGCATCTTTTATCTATTGCTCCCACCATGTTGGGTTTGCCTTAGTATTCCTAACTGATACTGTGTTTACTGCATAACAGGCTCAACTACAAGTAACTAGAATGAAATCTGCACTTATCACAGTATTTGGCTTATTCTAATAACATCATACTATGAAAACAAAACAACAATAGATTTGGGAGTGTATCTTTGATATGGGTCTTTTTTTTTTAGTTCAATGTACATGTTAAATATGAAGTCTAGAAATTAAGACATTCAAATCGATGAGAAACTTATAAAAAAGTGTTCTTTGAAAGTTAAAGAGATGACCAACGTATTTTTTACAATTTCAAAAGTTATTTTATCTCTTTTTGTTTAGAACCCTTTCTTTCTGTATGAAAACAACTTTATATTTTCTTCCTTTCTTTCATGCACACAGATTCTGCAGTGCAATTGTGAGTTCTGGCATTTGATTTTTAATTTTGAGATGTATCTGAAAGCTCTTACTCAGCAGGAATTCCCAGTGAAACCAGTAAGTGTTGTAGAGTTTATCTTATTCTTACCACTGCTGTTTTCTTGTTTCTAAGAGCAACATATCACAAGTGTTTTCTGAACATATAAAAGGATATAAATGCTGCAGTACAGTGGAGAAAGAGATCAAATTATGGCCTTTTAACACTGACAAACAGTTTTGTACTCATAATATTTAGTAAGGGAAAACAGAGATACTGGGTATTTTAAATCTGTTGAGTTTGTGTTAACATCTATCCACTATGTTTACCTTCTTCCGTCCAACCCATACTCTCACTAAAGGCAACAATAAAACTCCCACAAGCCATGACCTGAGGTCCACTGAAATCAATGGATGTTTTCAAATTGGTTTCAATAGCCTTTGGATCAGTCTCCTAACTTCAATTATGGGATAAGCAAGTCTTTACATAGTGTGCTACATTCCCACAGATGCATATGTTGTATGCTGAAGAAAGCTGCAAAGGAGCAGGAAGAAGATTATAATAGTCATAGAAAATGAGAAGAAACTCTTAAACGCAATGCTCCTTTATCCCAGCATACGGTCTCATCTATGGATGACATTTAAAAATATTTGTAATGGCAGTGACAGGGAAAGGTGATTAGCTAGGAAGTAAACACTGTATGTGGCACAAGACTCCAGACCTACGTTTCTTCCCTATGGAGTGAAAAAAATTAGCAACAAAGATAAAGCAGGTCTTGGTTGTGAAGTCACGCTGCCTGCACAGAAAACACACATAAAGACAAACACTGAAGTTTTCTTCCTAGGTAACACTCAGAAGAATAGAGGTAAAGCCTTTCCTTTCCTTTAAAGCCTCAACCATATCCCCTTGTTCTTCCTAAAATCCTCCCCAGAAAAAAAATGATTCTCTTAAATGAAATAGAAACTGGGAAGACAATTGCAGATTTTAAAATTTACATTATTACCTTTTAAATTCTTATTTAGGTCATGTAACTATTTCAAAATTGTGTTAAATATCCTCAGAAAAGTGTTCTATAAACATTTTGTAACAGGATACAAAGCCCTACTTTCAAACAAATACCTTGGCATAATTATTTAATCTTAGCAATAGAAAAAGATACACCAAACACTAAATATGCTGCCAAAATAATGGCTGAATTTATGACAGCATAGTAGATCATGAAACTTCACAGCCTCACATGCCTGTGCAAGGAGACTTTCAAATGTAAAATGGTGATGAGTTGATTTATTATTTGTGACATAAGATAAATAATTTAGGCTTGCACAAATTTAGCAAGAGATTCTGTCCCTAAATATATTTTAAAACCATAATAGTCATGTGCCTATGACAAAGTACCTCATAAAACAGAAATTTTGATCAAATACATCATGAATATAGTAGCAGTGGTCAAGTAGGCTGGGACAGAAAAAAATAAGTCCTTTTGGCTATAGGACTCTCTATAACGATCCATAATGCTGTCACTTCAATGTTAAAGCAACCTAAAGCAATGTCTTTCTAGACCACTCCACATTAAGTAGATAAAAACAAAAGAGAGAGAAAAAAAAAAACTTTATTGATAAAATCACCTCACCTAGAACACAACACTCACTTATTTAGATACACTACACACTATAAACTCATTGGTGTTTAAGAGCTGACTTTGACCCATAAATTCTTAACAGCAGGGAAAAAATGTTCTGGATTACCGCTCTCACAACAGTTTGCTGTATCGAGACACTGAAATCAGATTTTTGCTGTTAAAATAAAGAAGGTCCACATAAGAAATGTACTCTGCAAAGATTCTAGGATTAGAAGAATCATTTTTCTATTCCAAACCAGCGTTAGTTTGTCAATATCTAGGACACTGCTGCAAGTTTCACCAGGGATAGAGAGACTGAACATGAATGCTAATATTTGACTGCGAGGCTACTTAGAGTGCAGTGAGTAAATTATGGATTTGCCTCTGTATCTAATTAGCAGGGTGCTCACCCAGCATGTGAGCACTTCTTTACAAATAAGAATGCATACGATGGCAACTGAAGGATGTATATATTTTTTTTCTTTTTAAGCCATGAACTTTCAAAGAAAACAGTTAAAGCAACCTTCTCTAAATAATATCCACATGACAAAAGTCCCTAAGCCAACACTGAGAAGTGTGTATGTGTGAAAGTATCTTTCAAAATGGCAAAAGGAAATGCAACAGGAACAGAGCAAGAAATTCCAAACAGAAAGTCAAGCAAGGGATGGAAAAATACAACGTGCTGAGATTATTCTTATTGCTCTTCCTAAATATTCAAACTGAATAAAGAGTAACACAGACTAATGCTGCTCCCTGCAGGTGGTTCATGAGCCCACATGAAACCACACCAACTTCCAGCTTTGTTGGAATTCAACATGGAGTTACATGCATTGAATGATCTCCAGAAGTAGAGCGTTTGCATGCAATTCTTGTACAAACATGCACTCAAATCTTGTTTTCAAGTAGAAGAGCTCATTGGAAGATGAATTAGATTATTTCCATAGAACATTATTCATTTGCAGAATTTCAGGGCCATCTTAACTTAGGCTCTTTCTGAATAAACACTGCATTGTGCCATTTGGAATAAACAAAAAGTCATCTAATACTATGGGGCTACTATATGTCCTTCAATTCTCATACAACTTAGCTGCAAATTCCTACCAATTTGTGAACTTGGGTTGGTTTCATTTAAATCTTCTAGGACATAAAGCAATAAAACATAAAATGTCCTTCTAAAATATGCTAAGATCAAGAGCAAACCCTTTAACATTCCATGAAAATAGAACCAGAATCTTACTCCTAGGACCTTGTGTATTAAAGTTCATCATAGAGACTTTCCAAAGTAATACTATAGAATCCTGTTGCTAAAGATTTATGACAGGATTGCTGCTTTAACCTTAACCACAGCATAACAAATAACACCAGTGTAATGATAATCCAAACTACTAACAACTTTAAGAATTTGCAAGGAATTGACAGATACTGGCAGGAATTAATCTGCCATTTTCACACATCTGCCCAAGGGAAGTATTGTAATTGCAAAAACTTACTTTTAGACTGCTGAGACTCTTAGTAATTATGTTTCCTTTTTAATAGAAATAGCCACAGGTAGTAACAAATTGGGTTTTGAGATGGGGAACTGAGCATGCATTCTAACCCAAATTACTATGTAATTGTCTTTATTATAAAACACTATAGAAAACCTATGGCTCAAAGTTTAAATCAGAACAAAACCCTTCCGTTAAATAAACTCTTCTCCTCTCATGGCCATTTAACATGTATGCCTATTTCTTCATTTACTGGTATAAGCAAGACCAGTATGACTGCAAGGAATTTATATTTACCTAAAGATCTTTGCCAATAACAACCAAAATTCCTGAAGCTTACATTTGCTTTGCGAAACCACTTTTTCTTGCTTTACTTTCATGCAAGTAAAGTAGACTAACAAGTAGGTCAAAATCTGGAAATCCAGCTATTTGTTCCTGAGGTTCTTTTACAAGTATCAGGGGATGACGAAAAGAGTGTGTGTGGTCTATATGTATTTTAAATGAACCAAAAGGAAAGGTTTTTCAAAATTCTGGCAGCCTGTTTGAAACAAAGTAGCACAGGAAAGTACTTAAAATTAGTTATTACCTTTTTGAAGGAATTATTATTTATTTGCTGTCATATTATTGCAACAATGAGATATACGCTATTGGGAAAGATTATTTTGTATGTGTGTATATATATATATATATATATATATATATATGGTCACCAATGAACAAATAATAAAATAAATTAATCCATTTACTTCTGCCTCTTGCAGTATTATATTCTGTTAGGCCTGAAAAGGAACTAAAGGTGGTTTAAACAGGCACAATAGTTCTACAGATTTAGACAAAATGAAGACTATGCATTGAAAGAAATTTTGTTTTCCCCTCATTTTCACCTGATGGCTGTAAAGCTGACTGATACATTCCTTGCCTCAGAGCTACGAGATGCAAATTATTGTATGCTTTTTAATACCTAACATTGTTGAAGGAAGTAATTGAGAGCTGATTATTGTCACATGTCGTACGACTGATACCTCCTTTTCATCACTGCTCTCAATCCTGAAGTCTGATACTGGCTTACACAGTTTTAAGCAAGATGTATAACTTCCATCATGAAATGGAAAATGAGGTCCTTCCTTACGCCTACTCTTGCCTCAGAAAAAAACCAAAAAATCAAAAAAACACAACAGCATTTGTCTCTAAACTTCATGCTTTCTAAATTGCAGTAAAAAGTGTGGTTTGACAGCTATGTACAGCTGTCAATATTAAAAAATAATTTAAAAAATATGCAAATGGTATCTTTTAACCAGCTAGATAGTTCATTTGGGTCCACGCTGCTCGCATATCTATGTATCTCAACATGTGCATTTATATACAGAATTACATTGTCTGACATATAGTCTAGCAGTTTAAATAGTTCTAAGGTTTCGTGGCTGCTATTTTTTAAAGGCTTTTAAATTCATTATTTCCCAAAGACTCTAAATTCCACTATATTCTTGTTGTCATTTGATCCACTGAAATGATGAAGAGATCAGAAAAGAACATACTTGGTACTTTACAGCTGTGGCTGAATAATCTTGCTCACGATCATCAAAGCAGGATTGTTTTTATAATCTTCTAATCTGCATACCAAATTACACAAGTCTATGCTAAAAAGCAAAAATATCAGATTTTCAGACATCAGGACTAGCTCAATAGAGTACTAGAGAATGTCATTGGAAGGAAGCTAAGTGAAATGAACAGCTTTTGCAGGTTTGCGGTGTTTTTAAAGCAAAGAGGAAAGCAATAGGTAGCAGTTCAGCTATCACAGACTCACATGCTTATGCACATCAGCAACTTCACTCCTGGAAGCTATTTAATTCAATGGTTCTATTGACCTAAATTAAAATATTCACTGAATAAGTGTTTTAAAGATCATTCCTTGAAAGTCATAATACTAACACAATTACACATATATAAGCTAGTTTCCATGATCCTACTCTTTCTAGATTTGCAGAAACAAAAAGCACTCTTTTCCTCAATACTGGTAGGAATAAAGCCTAAGTGCTGAATCTGAGGTGTGTTATCAAAACAATGCCCTTCAGAATTCTATAGAATTTAAATATTTTCATTAATTCTTAATGAAAAGTTGTTCACTTCAGCTCACCTCTTTTTAAACTGAGTTGTAGCTAAGCAATCTTAACCATAAGTGGTTGCTTAGCAAAAAACAAGAGAGAAATACAGTAAGGAAAGAAACTGACTGACGTGTTCAGTATTTGAATCATGGCATTCATTAAAAACAACAGACTAATGCAAACAGAAGTTTGAAACAAATGTCTATTAATAGAAGTATAGATATAGTTGTCTTTAGGAGCAAATTATGCATTTAAAAGCTACAAACTGATTCACATGTCTGCCTTCTACAAAGTTCTTTTACCTATTATTAAAAATATATTAAAATCCTTCAAATTTTTGATGAAGCCATTATTTTCCTTTTGTTTTTAATTCAATTGTCAAATATGCTTCCAGTTATTTTAAAAACAGTATATATCTACAAAGCAAGCAAGAGTTTATAGCTTTGAAGACTTGAAATTGATTTTTAATGCACCGGCTTTCAAACACTACAAAGGCTGCTCTCTACTGATAAAGACAGTAAACAAGAAATTGTCCTTTAAATGTTCCCTTTAATGTTTTTCTTTAATTAAAAATCAATCAAAAACACTGAAACGTTAAAAATTTTAACATTAAGACACAAAAAATTGTTTAAGGTTTTTGACACAACGCATTCAAATTAGAATGAAAACTTATAACATTATTTTTGTTTATTTACATTAGTTTAGACTTTCTTTGCACTGTAAAGGGCACGGTAAACATTCTTCATCAAGAAATAAAACCAAATAAAGGTAGTTTATCTCTGAACATGGCTATTTTTATTGAGTAGGAATGCTAAAAATATAATGAAATAAAGCTAGAGATTGTAAAAGTATTGAAGTAAACCACTTTTTTAACACCTTTAGATTATTTTAATTTATTCCTTTTCTCTAGTCAGACGGAAGTCTATTTATGTAGATTAGTTACATCTAGAGTCTCATTTATCCAACCTGTATTTATCCTTTGATCACAAAGCTTGTTAACTTAAATGGTCTTTTATTGTTATGATTTGTTTTCCCATAATTACGCAGTTTAACTCACTGATTTTTTTTTCAATAAATATATGCAAACGCGCCAATCATATACAGCAATGTTATGCTGGATGCTCAATGAACTGTAGGAGCCATTTCAATACAATAAAAGTGGCTGGAAGTCTTCCAGGGCAAGGACTGAAAATACCAGTAATCATAATGTCACTAGAACTAGTACAGGCAAATACAAGCATGTCACACATTTATCAATAGCTGATCTGAAACACTGCCTTAAACTAATTTTGCATGTCTATCACTGCAAGAACTTTCAATGCATTGATCAGAGGTCCCACCCACACAGCTGAAATTATGCATTTGTAACTTGTAACAAGACTTTTCCTTTCCCCTTTAGAGTCTTCTTTTGAGGACTGCAGCACACAACTACCCAGTAGGGAACAGGCAGCAATTAGAAACTTTTCTATTACTGGTAAAGGTGTTTGATGAAACATGGGAACTCAGATTTGATATATGCATCACAAACTCAGTAGAAAGGTCTATGGCTAAAAAAAACCTCATACTGTTCGTTTGTATTTCATTTGCCTATTTTGATCACAGCATACTAAATTGTCATCTTGAGGGCAGGAGATGTCCTCTCACTGTAAAAAAAAAATGAGATTCAAATTGATCTTTATTGATCGATACTCTATACAAATAGTACTAATAATTGGCTGAAACAGTGCGGTTATATCTTTATATGTAGAGGTATTCCTCAGTTTTGAGGACATGTCACCAAACAAAAAATAAGGAGTTATCTTCTCATCTCAAGCAGGTGCGATGACTTGGTCTTCTGATATCCTTTCTGTACAGATAACACCACTAACTAATGGAAGTGATTCAGTAAAAAAAACGAGATGCTTCTCTAGTGACCTTAATAAACAGAAATGGTATCAGCACCCTCAGAATTTAGCTAGAAAATGTATGACTGCTTAAGGAGGTTATTTAAAGCACTACCTAATATCCTACTTAACCAGGACATTCGTGTAAATTAGATTGTTCTTGAACATAGTACTTAATACTGAGTATTTTATCTAAAATGCTTAATAAGTTATCAATACTTTTTCTGTCTCATAGGATTCACAGTAATTAATCAAGAATCTTCTCTTAAAAAAAAAAGTCTACAGCAGAGTAAAAAACAAACGCACTAAAAAGACAATGATAAAGACATTACTAGGGCTTAGAATGCACCTTGGCTAAGATTTGTGACAAGTTGAACACTTCATTTCACCTCATTATATCAGCAAAAGCAACAACTGGTTAATCTCCTTGTTGCCCCCTTGAAAAACATGAAAAATGAAACACATAAGGAAATTTTCTGCAAAATTATTTTGCCACTCTCCTTCTATCACCTGTTCCTTTTGCTTTTTTTCTATTTAGGTAAAAGCCTGCAGTCCCTTGAGAGTTTCACTTATTTGCTATATTTTTGAAACCTTTAGCATTAATTTCACCGCTTCTCCTCTTACAGCTGAAGTAGAGAGACAATTGAAAGTATAAAGCTCTCAGACTGTTTTGTAAAAATTTGTCCCAACTGCTCTACTCTGACCTTTTGACATCAAAGGATTGCTTCTATACTTTCAAAGATAAAAACAGATATGTGTTTCTGCTCCAGTCAACAAATCATTGTTTAAGTCCTTTCCACAGAAAATGCTTACCTATTGGAAAATACTAATACTAGTGTCAAAATGTCTTTTCTTTTTATGTGCAGGCACTCAGTCTTGAAGAGGTATCTCAAGACCTCTGCCATGCATCTTCTGTGTTTTCCAAAGAAAGAAAACAACCAATACACATACATATTTCATATGTAGAATGAGTGCCTTACATAATGAAATCTCAAAGTAGTTTGAAAAGGCATTTTAACTTTTGTAGAAACAAAGAGAAATGAAGTTGGATCTTTTAAAATGTGTGTAAATAGTACCCAGTATGTCAGTGTTTCCTGAGGAGGAACACAGCGAAAAAGAAGAAAATAATTTGGGAAAAAATAGAAAAAAAAAATCAAACTTTTATTTTTAGAAATATTTGAAAAATAAAATTCTAACTGTTTTACAGATAAATGTGGTGATTTGGGAAGATTTTTCTTTTTTAATTACATTTTTTGCCTCATTAGAGAAGCCAAGCTGTATCTAAAGCTATCACTTTATCAAAGGCATAATTGCAAATATTTAAGTGTACCTAACAATAATTTCTATGTAACAATATTTACTGAATTTTAAGAATAAGACTATATTACGCATACTTTAAAAAACATATGAAAACATGTGAAGATACATGTTTAGCAATATGTTCAATGAAGTCTTAGATTGCTTCTTTCAGCTACACATATGATTATGTTAGGTAAACAGCTGGACTTGAGAATGTTCAAAGACTTTTCCAACCTAAATTATTTCAATATTCTGTCAAAATTTATATCATAGTTTCAAAAACTTCTAAATTTCAGTCTCCTTAATTGTTTGTGAAGAAGCTGTGAGAAAACATCACAGAAAACTGAAATCTAAAAATAAAAGGCTCAATCATATTAATCTTAGCTGCACTCTGTAAGGCACTTAGTCACAATTTACTCTTGCACCACTGAAATCATCAATGAAGACAAAATTATACTATTGATTGAAATATGACTAAGGATAGGCTCTTTCTTCAATGTATGTAAGGATAACAGAAACCTGACTAAATCTGTTGTTGAAAGGTAACTCTTCAAGATTAGTCACCAAAATCACACAAGTAATCACAAAATTGTCTGGATTTTCCTTTTTAAGATTAGTTAGTGACAGTGAGTACCATGATGAGGAACACTCAGCTTATGGAGCTGTTGAGAGCTGTGATCCAGTAAATCCTGCATGACTTGCTTTATGTTTTTTTTTTTTTTTAACTGCACTATCTTCAACTTCTATACTGTATAAACCAGCAAGTTCTATGGAGACTTTATTATTCCTTATTTATTGGTTAACAAGATTTTCTCTTCTGGAAATTGAATTTTCTTTATCACAATACCAATATTCTACTTCAAATTTGTCTTTTCTCTGTTATGTTTATAATCTGTATTGTATAATTTCATCTTGACAAGTTCTTTAGATTTCATATAGATCTATATATCAAGAATTATCCTTTTGAAATCATAGTGCTATAAATGATATGGGCAAGGAGCTCAAGATCAAGACTGTAGCAGAAGTAACACAAAATAGGAGCACAATTTTGATTCCACTGCTTGTTCCAGCAGCCTCAGTAGATGCCATAGTGAGCAATATGTTGCCAAAACTGTTCCTAAAATACATATACCTTGTGTCACAATACTATGGGGTATATTTTGACAAAAAAAATTAAATAAAGGTTAATTAAAAAAAAAATAGAAAAGATCTTGCACGTAAATTCTTATGTGGTCAATTCTGGTGTTGATTTCATTGAATAAATGAAACTAAAGTGAGAAAACAATGTAGAACTAAATAACACTAACTGCATTTAAACAATGTAAACATTCACATGAGTTATTTTGAAAAACATCTAACCTTGTAAAACATTGTAGAAAACTACCACAACACATCTTAGTCAGGTAATTCTGAGGTTTCATCTGATGACCGTTTATCGTCCTTAGACACAAGTCTAGCATGTGCAGCTGCGAAACTCTGGAAAATACAATGTATGAACTTACATGCCCTGCAAATGTGCAGTATCCTCTTGGTGCAAAATGTTAACTTCTATGAGCTCTAGTAGAGAAAATGATGATCCTCATTTGCAGCAAAAGATATAAAAATTAAAAATGTATACATCTGCTTTCAGATAGGAATTTGAATCACTGAGAATGAATGCAACTTCTGTGAGGAAAGTTGCTTCTCCTTATACTGCAGCAGCTGCAGACTTGTTTTTGCAATACTGAAATTTCTGAGCTGAAGTTTCTCAAAGTACGGAACTGTATATCTAAAGACAGAGCAGCATTAATGTAGCTTGTATTTTTCATTTCCCCTGAAGACTCTGTCTTCTTAGGTGATATTAGACACTTAGTGATGAGACTGCACTGGGACTTGACATGACATAAACATTAGGTGCCTGAAGTACTAAGAATGATCTGTACTTAAAATGTTACAGGACTGCCTAGTACAGCAGCTACGGTGATTCCCAGCTTGAGAACTTCTTGCAACACAGTCATTCTTTTTCATCTGTTGTTTAACAAAAGTTGCGACCATAATTTTCTTTATTCACACTCATCTCATTCGTGATATATTTACAAACCTCTCCAAATTTCACCACAAGTAGGATAATAACCTCTTGGATGATCAACACTACATGCAGATGTTATTGTTATGTCACTTTGAGGAACCTATTTCCGGGACTTATTTGTTTAAAGAAGTTTTTTTGTTTCATTTTATCCATCCTTTCTTTCATCTATTAGAATCTTCCACAAAGAAATTGCAACTTGTTCACACAGAGAAGGTAAACTGATTACCTCAGAACTCTTTGGTGGGAGAGATATAAACATACGTGTGTGTTTGTACATGATATGTCTTACGTCTTCTCTTAAAAGTAAAGAATAATTCTGTTTCTCTTAGTCAGGTGAGTAAGTCAGCTTGCCTTACTCACCAGAATGAGATGAACAGAATTTTCCCAGTAATCTTTGTGGTCTAAAGTTAACAGAAATATTCTTTCAGCCTTGCAGAATCTCCATTTTCTCCTGTTTTCCTCTTTTTTCTCCCCAACAAAAAATGATGGCTTGGATGTTAAGTGATTCAAAGATTGTACAGAATTTTGAATCTGGTAATAAGAATTGCATAGGACTGGCCTAAATTTAAATATTGTCAACAGATTTGTGTTTGAAAGCACTGCTTCTAAAGTACACTTAGAACAGGAGTGCTGAAGTTAAAAGAAAAGTGTAGCTGTTCTAACTTCCTAGTGTGTTACTAAACACTGTTCTTCATACGCATTAACCACATGTGCACATTAAATCACAAGTGGTCTATTTTCAGAGGCCCTTTGCACTGATAGGAGCTGTGAGTACACAGCACCCTTGACTGTCCATCCAAAATATCATACTTACATCTATGTATGCATGTTTAAATTATTTAATTATCATGTTACTGAAGATGTTCATTGATTCGTGTAACATATGCAACCATGGCACCCAGCTGGATGCAACAAAATAATGAGTAAACACACATGTTGTTAAACACTCTGACTAACGTGTAACAGAAGCGACCTAAAGAGAGGTAAGTACCTCACTTTCACACATATCAGGCAGTATTTTATTCAGCTGCTGGTTATTTTGGGTCTGAAACCCATAGCCACTAAGTAATACTTTACTCCACAGTTATTCAGTGACATAAACTGAGCTATCTATCAGTAGAATAAAATACTAGTCATAAGAAATAAGGGAATCATAAAGCCTAGTGACTGTACTAGATCTTACCAGTAAGCAAAGAAAAAAAAATTGTTATGTACTTCTAATAAGAAGAGTAATAAAATTTGGATCTTACTGAGAAAGGAATTATTTATATGTTTTTAAATATTTATAGACTCATTTGGATGTACTAAGTAATAATATAATATATTTAACAGATATTTATATCCATAGAACTATATGTATGTACATATATATATATATATAT